>JAMXBB010000004.1:28948869-29106326 GCA_024138015.1 Lumnitzera littorea | reverse complement strand
TCTCTTACTCTTTTAAACTCCATAGTTTATGTGATTGTTTATTTCTTTTAAGATATCTCCCTGAGGGGGGGGGGGGGGGGTGGGATGTTGTTTGAATTAATTGTTTTAGAATTGAATATTTTTCACAAATACAACCTTTCTTAATTATGACTACAAATATATTATCAAAGTTCATGCATAAAAGAAATAAACAATCAAATAAACTATGGAGTTTAAAAGAGTAAGAGATAAGAAGATTGAGGAAGATATTTATAAAGGTTCCGCCTTATGTATTAGTCTTATCTTCTAGCCCATAGCCAATGAATTAATCCTTTACACTGGTGTAATTACTATTTGAAAGAAATCAAAGTTGTGGTATATAGTTCCCATGATTCTACCTTGCCTCCTAATCCATATTAAGGAATTATGCAAGTTTGCAAAGTCCCTTAATATTCTCTCAAATAACACTCTTGCTAATTTTTTAAGAGACTAACAACTCTATTAAGTATGATATTATAATTCTTAAGTTTCCTACAATACTCAATATAATAGAATATAAAATAGTTTAGCGCAATAATGTTGCTTTCTTTCTTGTTGTGTATCTTGAATAGTCTTGTACAACTCCTTTGCATAGACTTTCTTCGAGGCTTTAATATGGAAGTAGCCGTTATATGTTCACTGAGCCTTCCTTTTCCTCAAACCTCATATGGTAATAGCATTATTCAATTGCTTCCATGTGTATGTCTTTTTTTTTTTTTTTCCATTCAACCTTCCTTCTTACATATGTACAACATGTTTAATATTGGCTTCCATATTTCTTTATATTTGCTTCTTCCTTAAAGATCTCATATGTCCGATGCTTCATTCCATAATTCTTTATATTTTGATAAATGTGGAACTTCCCATAATATTTTTATCATAATATTTGGTTAAATATATTAGCCAAATATATTTCGCTTGCGATGCTACGTTTTCAATTATGTAAAAGTACTTTCTCCATTTTAAGCTTCTAGCTTACTTCTGCTTCACAACTTTTGACTCACTTTTGATTTCAATTGCACTTTTGGTTCACTTCTAATAAACTGCTTTAGTTAATTTTGATGGTGAACTATTTCTGGCATTTTCTCTTATAGTGCTTCTACTTCATGCTTCTATTTAGTTGCTTTTTGTTCTAGTTTTGATCCAGTTAGTTTAGGTTCTTGTCCAGCTTCTAGTTTAAGTTCTAATTCCGGTTCTTTACTTCTAGTCCATGCTTCTAATTTTCCAAAATTTAACCAATATTCTCATTTCAAAAGCTTCTATTGCTTCTTACATATATCCAACTTACTTGTGCTTCTTCTGTGAAGCTTCTATCATTAGTTCATAGCATTACTTTTGAAGCTTCTATTTATAATTTTTTAAGGATTCATTCCATAACTTAACTTTATAACATTTCTTATTCATTTAGCTATACACTAATTAAACTAGTTAGTAATACTTAGCATAGTGTTTTGTTATCATCAAAATATCTTTAATATATTCTCAACACATCCAATGGCAACTCCATATTTTGGGTCCTTTTCATAAGGCCAATGGGCAACGACAATTCATCATTATAGTTGTCGATCACTCCAACAAGTGTGTAAAAGTAGAAGTTGTTGCTAAAATAACCTAAAAAAGAATACAAAACTTCATACATAACTCCTATAGCTTCAGTGCACCTTTTTCCTTAATCATGGATAATGGGGCCGAATTTGATAACAGTAAGTTTCAAGCTTTCTATGAGAAGCATGGTGTGAAAATCCACTACACTTTAGCATGTCAAGAATAAGGTCTTCAAAACTGGTGACTTGGTGTGTAGAAAATGAAAGACATAAGACCATAGGAAGGTAAAGGAAAGTTCTCTCCTGACCAAGAAGACCTAGTTAAACTCAAGAAGGTCATAAGGCATAAGGTATATGAGTTAAAGTGGTTGGATGGTCAACCGATTAAATGTGGAATGCCAACAACCTAAAGCTATACTTTGAATGGTCTAAACTCATGTAATATCACTACATCATTAAAGAATAACTTTTAGTGCCAATTGAAACAATCTACCCTCCCTTAAGCTTGCATACTTATTCATCCATCCTCTCTTGAGGTGAACTACCCAAAAGTCCTAACCACCCCACACCCACCGCACCAACCCCCCTCCTCCACCCATCAACGCTAGTGGATTCTCATGCTCTAAGACCACCTCTAGGTTATCAAGCATCTAGCCTATTTAGGTCTTGCACTCTAAATCCACCTTTTATTAACCAGAGCATCTCACCTATTCAAGTCCCATGCTCCAAGACTTCCACTAATTGACTAAAGCACCTAGCCTATTTAGGTCTTGTACTCTTAGACTAACCTTAGGTGACTAAAACATCTAACTTGTTTAGGTTCCCATACTTTAAGACTACGTTTGAAGTAAACAAAGCACTCTTCAACAAGAATACCTTTATTAAGCTAGGCTTTGTCCTCAAATTTGTGGTACTTTTGGTAGGAGATTAAGTTAGTGGTTGCCTTAACACGGAAAGGGACGCCATTATGGAATGAGGCCCATCCTCAAACCTTAGTTATACCCAATAGGGATTTGATTTCCTTGGTCACCTCAAAAGAACTATGATACTATTATGCAATGGGACCTAGCCTTTAAATCTTAGGTAATCCTTTCAATGAGTTTCAAAACAAAACCATAAACATAGCTATTGTTTTCCTTGCTCATAATTCAAAAATACCCCTTGCATCATTGGATAAACACACCTTCCCCTTTGTTATGATGTTCCCATAAGGGTAAGAAGACAAAAGTACAAAAGAAATGACAAAAAACATAATGGGGAAATGCCCAAACTTTCAAGTAGCTCATGTGACAAACCACATTGGTTTACTATTTAACCTTAATAAAGCTACAACAATAATCAGGTTGGCATACTAACAAATAAGAGCATAAAAAAATACATAACAGGAAAGTCACTCATTAGATGATAGGACCTTACTTAGGAACTGGCTCTATTGGAGGCTTAAGTGTCTTAGGAGAAACTGAACGTAGTGATAAGGGAACCTCTTCATTTTAGTTTGCTTGAAGTGTCATACCCTCTTCACATCTACAACTTCAGGCAACTGAGTAGCGCATTCCCAATGAGAAGCGTTAGGGCAATCTTCAATGTCTTTGTCACTTAAGAAGTCTATGAAACCAAGGTCTAGATTGTAATAATGTTTCCTCATGTCTTTCCTCTTTATTCATTGCAATTAGATACTCCATCATTGATATGTGTGCCATAGTCAGGAGCAAAGTTCGGCCTATGATCTACCAACTTAGTTGACGTAAGCTATGAGAATGAGCTCTTGGAGGCCTAAGGCACTTTATTCCTTCGTCCTCTCTCTTCGATATGTTCTTATATGTTTGGCTACCTAAAGGGCTCAAGTTCCTTATGCATCTCATCCAATGCTTCCACTTGTGGCTCCTTATAAGCTGCCATCGCCATTTCAGTGGTATTTGTAAGCCATGCAATTAGCTACTTAAGATTTAGTTCGTAGAATTTAAGGCAATCGACCAAATTGTCCAATCTAGCTCAAATTTTATGATAAACCTAGGAATATTAATAAAAGTGATCGTGTGAGTTTAGATTTAGGAAAATAAATAATAAAATAATTAATTATTATAATATTAACTTACATGTAAATTTTCAATTATTTATCAGAAATGCGCAAAACGAATTTCAATAACTAACAAATCGATAGAAATAAATTATATGCACACTAAAAATCATAAAATAACACAAGTAATATTTAAGAATATTTATTTGTACCATATATGTATTTACGTATAGTTTAAAATACGTGAAATTACTTAAAATTTCCAAAATATGCTAAATTAATGTTAAATAATTAAAGAAAATTCATAAATAATTAAAGAAAAATAAAAAAAAATGAGGAAATATCCAGAAGTGGGTTGTGGCAAGCTAGAATTGAAGAATAAAAATTAACAATTAAATTTAGCCAAGTAAAAAGTGAAAATAGGATAAGACAAGGCTAAATGTCAACTCAATTTAATGCAAAAAAATCACATAGAGCTCTATAAATATCAAGAAATTTTCATAAGCTCATTTGGTCAGTTAGGAGTGTTAAAAAAATAGAGAGAATTGAAAGTGTAAGGGTTAGGGTTTAGGTTTATTTATAAAATTTACAAAAAAATCTATGTAATTAGGGTATTTAGATTAAATCTACGACCTACAACCAACCGAAACCGAATCGCCATAGCCACTACACCCCATGATCACCGCCTAGCTTAGTTGACGCACATGGAGCCACCTCTGGTAGCCAGAAGTCGATCGGACAGTTAAGTTTGATTTCTAACCCAATCTTGTTTAATTCTGTAAAAATATTAAGTATGTTTATAAAATTATGAAATTTGTTAATCTGGGACATTTTAGTACGTAAATTTAGGAAAAAATTTTATTTTAATGAATTTATGTCTAGAAATATATTGTTCTTAAAAAACTACGTAAAATCAAACATATTTTGATTCAAAAATAAAAAACCATAGGAGTACAGTTTTAAGCTCAAAATCTTTGTATAGGCTAGTTAGAGTATTTAAAATAGTGCTATAAAGCCCTTTTTCAAATATGAATTTTTGAAATTTTTAAATAATTTTTAGGCCAAAAAATGATGAATAAAATGGATAATTTTGGGTTAATTAGGCAATTAAAGGAATAATTACTGATTTAGTACATAATTATATGTTTTAGGATGTTGAAATCTAATGAAGCATGATATTTGTAGCATTTAGGGTACTAGATGTAATTATTAGGGAATTATGTAGTATATATGCAATAGGTAAAAATGGTATATTTTAAGCTAATTTTGTAATTTAGGGTAATTAGGTATAAATTTTGATTTGGGATGAATTTAGATATTTTGAGATATTAATTGATGTTGAGAGATGATATTAAAAGTTATGGGAATATTACATATGTATATTATGTACATATTAGGTGATAATGTATAATATATAAAAATAAGAAATTAATGAGTAAGAAAATATTAGGTTAAAATTGATATTATAATAATAATAGAAATATGTAATAAATTTATTAGGAAACTTAAATTATGGTAATTATATGAAAAATATAAAATTTTCTCACATGAGGAGTAAATTCGGTAATTAAATTAAAATTATGATGTATCGCACGAACTAGAACATTAATTAGGGACCAAAAATGATATTTAGGATACTTGAAAATAATGTAATTAATTTTACATTATGGATCGGAATGATTTCATAGGGTTTACGTATAAAATCCCTAATCGAAAATTGAGTTAAAAACTTAATTTAGAAACTGACTTCAAAACTAAATCAAAACTTAACCTAAATTAGGAATAACTTTAAGAGACTTAAAAACTTGAATAATTAAGTATACTAAAACCCTAAACTAAAGATAATAATAAGTGTTATAGAATAAAATGAATCTATAGTAGTTATGTGAAAATTAAAACAATGTTTGTATTATAGGGATGATTAGTGATGGCCTGTGCGAGTCGTATCTTAAATGACCAAGCGAAAAGTTTAGGTAAGTTGGGATTAATATGTTATTGTATTTTGGAGTACTAATTTGAAGTACTTAAAGGCTTAAAATTGCACTTGATTATATTTGTTCAATAGTTGACTATACATATGTGCTTGTTTCTATATTGATGATGTGATTTTGGTATACTGCTCTAGCTTATATTTGTGTGACTTGTTGAAATGATTGAACAATTTAAACCGAATTTAACTAAATATATGACTTATAAATTCTAAATTGGATTTGCATCACAACCTTTAAGGGGAAACTTAGGGTTCTCCGGCCAAATACTAACCCCTTCAAAAGGGATAGTGCTGGATAACATAATTGGTCCCTTCTTCATCCTTAGTTGAACTAAGTAACAGGTGAGAAGGTCATAACAAAGGTGAAGTTAGTGGTTCGAAGGTAGTCGTAAGAGGAGCGATATCTCTATTGCACAAGCTTGGGTTTAGTTATGAGTTGTTGCATTAAACGGAAACTCCTTAACCCGGATTAAAGCAAGCGTAATTTCTCTAATCTCACAACGTGTGATGACATTTGCTTATACATGCATTGCATCTAACTAATTTGATTGATAACCCTGTTTGTATTTGAGATATAGTTTTAAGTCTCCATCTCAACTTACTGAGCTATTGGTTGCTCAAATTCCTATAGATGTTGTTACAAGTGCTAGTTAAAAAGCAGCTTATATTTAACTTAAAGCTAGTTACTACTGAATCTTGGAGAGTAAGGAAATACATCTGAAGAACAAATACATTTGTAAGATCTTAGCTCTTATTTTTTAATCTTCCATTTTTGAATAATGTATTACTTAGGAAATATAATATAGTGAAACATTGCAAACATAATTTGTAATATTTGAATTCTAGTGTATAAATATATTTTTATTCTTTCTTTGGTAAATAACTTATTTAATTTATAAATTGTTTACTTTAAAGTAGGTCAATCGTAAAAGCCTTGTGTAAATAAGATATAAGATAGCAGCTATATGGTCAACTTCTATCTTAAATTGGTTTGCATGGCAAGACTGTTATGACTTTGCTACTTTGGGGATTGACAGTATTCTCATCTCAAGACATTTTCTTATAGTTTTATCTTGATCATCATCAACTTCACAATTTTATGGGGTTAAATAGTGAAGGACTTTAATTGCACCAACCTTACTACCCTTTTGTTAGAGAGACAATCTTATTTCTAGCAATGATATCTTTCCCTCTAGCCATATTTGCTTTCTTAAGGGTCCCCTAGTCAAATTTATTCATCCCTATAAGCAAGAAAATAAATAAGACAAAGTTGACCATATAAAATAAATTAAATGCGGCACTATGCTAAGCATGAGCCTTCAAGGGACCTCAGTGCCCATTCTACCATAAGCATATGAATAGCCCCCTTATAGTTAATCCACTTTGGTACGATGATAGTTGAGAATTATACATTCCTTCCTTCCTTCTTCTCATTTCCCCTCTTTAGGAATTTGAACTAAGCCAAAACATTTCTACACTACCTCCTTAACATTCCATAAGCTAACTTTCTTTACAAATGATAGGAATCAACCACCAAATGCTTAACCAAAGCCTGAGCCTCAGTTTTAGAGTACATGACTTGACATATCCTTTCCCTTTGTCCTACTAACAAGGATTTCAACCTCTTATATAAGCCTAACCTTCTATGCCCATGGAGTTGTTCTTAACTTTATGTAGTGTTTGAGGTCACTAAATGGACCTAAAGGAACTCCAGAATATTCTTTAAATAGCTCAGTGAGCTTACCCGACAACTCAGCCATTCTTACTTCGAGCTACGAAGACTTTGTGCTAACCAGTGACTCTAACATAATGAAGTTACCTTTAGTCTAGCTACAACACATATCTTTTGACAATCATACTGTATAAATAAAGACCAAATATTCCCTTTCTTATATTTACCAATTTGTCCTCTTTCATATATTTCTTTCTTGTACATTTCCTTTTAGGGTAATAGCCCCATTTTAGTAACTTCTTGGTTGTAATAGATTGCCTTAGCTAATGTGGGTATAAAAACCCTTATCATTATAAGCTGCATCAATCTATTATCAATATATAGAATACTATCTTCCTTTTTGTGAACTTATGTTCTCTTGCAAGTTTTTTTTACTCTTATTCAAACCCTTAAGTAAGGCTAAGTGGCAAATGACTTAGCTAGGCTACTTGGGCATCATATCAACTAGTCCAGTTAGCTTACGGAAGTTCCTTGGCACCTCATAACCTTAGAGCTATTTGTGGTTTTTTTCTTATTTTCACCTCTATTCCCATTACTTGATTTCAACCCTTTTATAGGTTTGGACACTCCTTAATATAGCCACCTTTGTTGGTTTCTAGTCGCAGCATATTTTCTTAGTATCAGCATTTTGTGGAAGCTATATGTAGTTATATTATGAAGTGTTAGTGAGTGTTTGTAATGTTGTGAGTAGCTATGGAAAGATTGTATCTTATGTTTTGTTGTATCTAGTAAGAGGTCATGTTTTACCTTGTTTTAGTGACAATAAAACAAAGTGAACATTATTACTGCGTTTTTGTGTAAAGTTTTGTTGGTTTGACTCATGTTGCTATTTTTAAGTAAAACTACATTTTGGCTTTGTTTAATTAGGGAAAATGATAGATTCGAGTGTAAATGCTAGTGTAAGAGACAATGAAAGTGGTGTTCAACATTGTGGTAGATAAACTCTGGCTACACTTAGAAGTACGAATGAGAAATTTGATGAAATGGGCATAATGATTATAGAGTTGACCCGAGCTATTTGTGACTTAACTCCTTAACTTGTTGAAGTTGTTTACAATACTGCTTGAACTGTACCTAATGTTGGGGAAATAGCTCATGATGTTTGGTAAATTCGAAGGCAATTCCTAATTCAAAAATACATAGATGGAGGAGTAAGAAGATAGGCCCATAAGAGGATAAACTTGGCTGATTTTAAGGAAGTAAGTGAAGATGGGTATTTTGAGGTTGAGGAGAGAGCTCATACACTACAAGTTGCCGACCATGTGAAACTCTAGATTCCAACCTTTAGAGGTATTAGCAATGCCAATGAGCATCCTAACTAAGAGGAGAAAGTCGAAAAGATTTTTCATTACTATCAATACAAAGACTATGACAAAGTAGGATGGTTGCCCTAAGTTCTCAAGGTATGCTACCATGTGGAGGAAGAACTTCTGAGAAATGTGGTATCGTAAAGTTAGCACTTAGCCAGAAATGAAGAGAACCTTAAGAACATAATTCACTCTAGACTCTTATTTACAAGATAGTTTTTCTCAGCTTCAATAAATGAAATAAAGGAGCTACATTGTTGATGAATACATATGAGAGTTTCAAATGCTCATGATTAGTTGTGAGGTTAATGAGCCAACAACGCGAATAGTGTCTAGTCTCCTCACTAAGTTAAGATTTGAGATCCTAAATGTTGTAAAACTCTAGCAATTTACCATTGTTGATGACGTTATAAGGATTTCTTAGCAGGTGGAAAGGCATGAAAGAAATTAGTCAAGCACAGCTCCTTTAAGACCAGCGATATTAAGTGTTTCAAGTGTTAAGATTTTGGGCATATGGCTACCTAATGCCCAACAACGTACCATGGTCATAAAAAGGAGAAATTCTAAATGTTGAAGTAGATAGTATGGATGAAGAGCTTGAGTAAAAAGTTGAAGTGAAGGGAGATACTGAGAAGGTTGACTATGAGCTAATTGAGGAAGAAGTATTTGCTGATGATTTTGACAAATTGACTTTAGTTGTTTGTCATGCCATGAGCTTAGAACAATCTACTGAGGAAGAACAGTGGGAAAACTTATTCTATTTCATTTGCAAGGTCAAGGTTAAGGACTAAGTCTGTGCACTAATTGTAGATAGTGGAAGTTGTACCAATGTTGTTTCCTCCAATTTGGTTTACAAGCTTAAGCTATTGACCTTATCACATTTGAAGCTATGTAAGTTGCAATGGTTAAATGAGAAAGGTGTTCTTCATGTGACCCAACAAGTGCTCTTGCCAATTTATATAAGGAACTATTTGGATTAGATACTTTGCAACATGCTACCCATGTATGCATTGCATGTATTATTAGGTCGACCTTAGCTCTTTGAACAGAGATTTTATACATAATGAGTACAGGAATACTTACGCTTTTGAGAAGGATAGAAGAAAGGTTACCCTAAACCTAATGACTTTGAGCCAAATGAGTAGGCTAAGCTACTTGGAGGATCTAAAAAGACACTTTTTTTTTAGTTACTCTAAGCTTAGAGAAGTTGTCAAGCCAGATATGCCGACCTTTCTATTGATTCATAGGTTATTAGAACTAAAAGTGTAAGTTGAGCTTCCTAATGAGGTTGAAGTATTGATTGAGGAATATGTTGAACTATTTCCTAAAGAATTACCAAAGGGACTATCCTAAATTTCAAGGGATTGAAACACTACATTGACCTCATTCCTAGTACACCCTACCTAAAAAGCTAGTTTATTGAATGAATCCCAAACAAGCCATCAAACTGTAGATACAAGTTGATAAGCTAATGGAGAGAAGGTAAATGAGAGAAAGTCTTAGTCCATGTACTGTGATGTTGCTTGTGCCAAAGAAGGATGGGTCTTAGAGAATGTGCATGGATAGTTGAGCTATCAACAAAATCACAATCAAGTATAGGTATTCCATTCCCAAGTTAGATGAGATGTTGGATGAACTGTATGGCACTTGTATATTCAACAAAATCAACCTAGAATCCAACTATCATCATATTAGAATAAGGCTAGGGGATTAGTGGAAAATAATGTTTAAGACTCACCTTGGTTTGTTAGTCAAGTCATTTGGCTTATCTAATATTCCAAGCACTTTCATGAGATTAATGAACCATAAGTTAAGGGACTTGATCAAAAGATTTGTTGTAGTTTATTTTGATGACATTTTAGTATACAGTCCTAACCTATCAAGCTATGCTATTCATCTTCAACTTGTATTTCATGTATTGTGAGTCGAGAAGTTGTTTAGTAGCTAAAGTAAGTGTTGTTTCTACCAGTATAGAGTAGTCTTCTTAGGATATGTAGGTAGTAGAGGAGACTTATTAGTAAACAATGAGAAGATCCAAGCAATAGTAGATTGGCTAACTCTAACCTCTTCTATTAAGGCAAGAATATTTCATGGCTTGGCTTCCTTTTATAGACATTTTATGTAGGGTTTTAATACAATTGTCATACCTCTTATTAAGCTAACAAAGAAGAGCGTGGAGTTCAAGGGGTGAGAGAAAGAAGAGAAGAGTTTTATTGAGGTGTTAGTATCAACGCTATACTAATGTAAGAAGGCCAACTTGTTGCATACCACAGTAAGAAGCTTAAAAGAGCATAATTGAAATACTTAGTGTATGATAAGGATCTCCTGGCATTGATTCAAACACTTCATGTGTGGCAACACTACCTTTTGCCAAAAGATTTTGTCTTCTACATTGATCATAAGTCCTTGAGGTATTTAAGAAGGTAGCCCATGCTTTCAAAGCAATAAGCTAGGTGGGTGGAATTCTTGGAAGATTTTAAATTTGTGATTAAGTATAAGCATGACAATACAAATGGGTTGTAAATGCCTTATCTAGGGGGCATACCTTCCTTACCGACCTATAGATCAAGTCATTAAGGTTTGTAAGCATCAAGGAACAATACCACCAAGATCTTCATTTTCATCCTGTATATGCATGGTACATGTAAGGATAAGTAATAGATGATTATCGTATAGAGGATGGATACTTGTTTTGAGGTAGCAATCTTTGTATGCTAACCTACTTTTTTAGAGAGTTGTTGGTGAGAGAAGCTTACATTGGATGACTTTCTTGGCACTTTAGAGGGAAAAGAACTTTTAAGTTATTGAGCACCTGGTTCTTTTGGCCTAAAATGAGAAAAGTTGTCCACAGGGTTGTGGAAGGATGTGAGACCTGTAAAAGAGCAAGGAAACAAGCTGAACAAGGGAGAGTAATGCCCTTACCTATCTCGATCAGACCATGGGTTAATGTAAGCATGGATTTTGTTCTCAACCAACCTAAAATGGCTTGAGGAAAGGATTCCATCATGGTCATCGTGGACAAATTATGTTAGATAGCACACTTTGTACCTTATACTAAAACTAATGATGCCAAATTCCTAAGCCATTTATAGAGGACCCCTTAGTGTCGAATATGAAAAAAGCTACTCTACAATACATCATGTCATCCCCAGATTGATGGTCAAACAAAGGTCGTCAATCGCACCTTGGGATCCTTACTTCAAGTAATTATAGGATAAAACCTAGCTGACTAGGATGCCTTCCTATATATAGTCAAATTTGTAGTTAAAGTTGTTTACATTTCAACCTTGAGTTACCCTTTGACCATTTACTTATGCCCATCGCCAATCAAGAAGACTTAAAGGCAAGAGACCGAGGTCAAACCCTTTAGAAGATTTATAATAAAGTGAATCAATGGATAGATTGAGCTGCAAAGGAGTTGGAACAAAAAGAAAAAGTAAGAAGGAGAATGCAATTTCAACCCAACGTCTTAATTTGGTTACACTTGAGCAGGGAAAGGTTCTTGAACCAAAGGAGACACAAACTGTCTGCTTGAGTTAAACGACCATTTAAGATACTCCATAAGATTAATGAAAACACCTACTAGTTACAAATACCTAAGGATTATGGAGTTTTTGATGTGTTCATTGTAGCCAACTTGAGTCATTACCAATTAGAAGAAGACGAACAATCGAGAGAACATTTGAATTTGATCCCAAATCCCAACCAATCAACAAGGGATGATATGAATTGACCTACTTGACCCTTGACCAAAGCTTGAGCCTGAGGTCTATAATGCAAGGCTTAACACATCCTCTCCCTTTGACCAACCACTGAGGAGTTCAACCTCTTGTTTACACCCGACCTACTATACTTACTATGTTGTTCTCAACTTTACAAAGTATCTGAGGTCATTGACCGCCAACCTAAAGGAACTCCGAACTATTCTTCGAACAACTTAGTAAGCTTACCTAACAACTTTGCTATTCCTACTTCAAGCTACAAAGACTTTGTTCCAACCAATCCAGTAACTATTGACCCATCTACACTACGACTTTAGCCTAAAGAAGTTGCCTCCAGTTCAGCTATGATACGTATTCCTCTGATAGCGGTATTGTATGAATAGAGACAAGATATTCCCTTTCTTGTATTTTACCAATTTTTCCTCTTTCATGTATATTCTTTCTTATACTTTTCCTTTTAGGGTAATATGCCCATCTTAGGTAACTTCTTAGATATAATAGTTTGCCTTAACCAATTTAGGTATAAATGGCCTTCTCATCGTATGCCACATCAGTCTATTATCAATATAAAGAATACTATCTTCCTTTTTGCAAACTTGTGTTTTCTTACAAGTTTACCTTACTCTTATACAAACCTATGAGCAAGGCTTAGTGGCAAGTGACCTAGCTAGGTTGGTTGTGTGTCATATCAACTAGTACAGTTAGCCCACGGAAGTACCTTAGTACATCATATCCTTAGAGTGATTCATAGTTTTTGGTTATTTTCACCTTTGTTCCCATTACTTGATTTTAACCCTTCTACAGGTTCAAACCCACCTCGATATAGTCACCCCTATTGGTTCTTGGCCATGGCATATCAAAGCCTTTTGATGGCATCAATAGCATATTCATCGTTAGTTTGTAGGTCAATGAGTAATGTTCTAATCAAATTTATCCAATCAATCCAAAAATCAAACCTTAGACCTAAGAGCTACATAATAGTCTTTCTAACCTTGCATAGATGATCTTAGCCCAACAAACAACTGCCTCCTATGTTGATTCACCAAATAATAACATCCTTCCATCGACCTGCTTTTCTTTATGGCATAGAAGTATCTAAATAATTGCAGGGTTGGCCTTTTATCAAGTTCTAAACATATCTACTCAAATGTGATAAATAAACAATATGTATTATGTAACAATGGACTCAAGTTTACTAGATGGTAGGTAAAGAAGGCCTTCAAAAAGTTTGCTAGCGAGCAATGCAACCCAAACTCAAAATACTTGTAATAAATGAAAAATCGATCCCCATCACTTAGTGCAACCTTATCATTCCTTTGAAAGGTTATGATAACTGACTATAGCTGCTTAATCATAATCACACATTAGGCTTATCACTCCATTTAGGGATTGACCAATGCACAGATTTCTCCATATGGGTATAGTTAGTTTTTCCTCTTTACCATCATTAATGTATATGTCTTTAACCAAAAGGGCACCATCAATGAATCACTCCTAGCTGTTGTCAAGTCTAGTGACCATCGAGATGGAAATACCATCGAGATGGAAATACCATCATTGCCATCTGGGGGGAGTAACCCTTCATATCCCCATCTTATACCTCATCAACAGAAGGGGTAAGGGAAAAAGAAAAAGAACTTTTGTCCAAACCTACCATTGAATTTGGTAAAGGAGGCTTATGCGGACGTAAGGAAGAAAAGAAAATGATTTAGGTTTAAAGGAGGACAAACACAAACAAAGGATTTAAAGAAAGTTTAAGAATGATAAAGTGTTTTCTTAGATTAAGGATGACCTATTTATAACTGAGTATATAGAAATTGAGGTAATGGCTATTGAAGAAAGAGCTTATTCAATTTCTAAGATCAAATCTTGCTAAATGCCATTTCAAGGATATGAATGGCTTAGATAAGCCAAATATGACTATCACGGTGTAAATACGTTCAATTTACAACTGACTACTGTACTTAACATTAAATGCGTAAAGATTTATGCGTACAAGACATATCAATTTAAAGCTTTTTGAGAAGATAGATCATCTTGGATTCAAACATTGTTAAGACATCAATATTATAGCTTGAGCCATTTAGCACAAATCCCCTAATGGTTCGATCTAGCTACCATAAACTTGAAGTAATTTGGAATCTTCGATGTTTGGCTAGCATGTTAGTACAACTTACCTAATAAAAGTGTTAAAAGCCTAAAGTAGATAAGATATGCCACTGTTTAGTATACCTCTGATATAATAACTTGGCAATGTTCCTACGAGGTCTTTCTCCCTAAAAAAATCATTAATGTAAGTCTAATTCCACTCCGACTACCTAGCTACTTGACCAAAATGCTTCAATTAATGTTTTGGCTTAATTACACCTGGGTCAAGCTAATAATGTAGCAAAATTGCTCACCTTTTCGCTCCATATGGTACTAGTTAGCCCTAAAGTCTTGGAAACCTATTAAAGGCATGCTTTCCATGTCGAGCCATCACCAATGATTGTGAAAGGGGACAAATGTTGATAAGTTATCTTAGACATAGGCTTCTAAGCTAAAACCAACCTCCTTAGACTAAGGGTCGAGTTCATCAAAGCCCAAATTAACATTGTATAAGATTAAAACCGAGCCACTTGGTAGGGCTTAATTAACCTTCTTTAATTCTACAATGTCCCTACCCTAATGGAAACATTATTAGGCTTTGTTTGAGCTCCCAAAGCTCGACCAACCTCTTAAGAAGCTCATACGGACTCTAAATAGTTAATAAAAGTTCTTGAGACTCTCCGATTGATCTCTCAACAAATCTAAAGCATGCCTTGGATCAAGATTTGTCCTCTTTACATGGTACGCTCCATACGCTTACAAGTAACCGTAAAAGATTACGTATTTGACTTCTTGAAACCTGCACTTCCGCACCAAAACATCTCTAATATCCATTCTTAATTTATATTGGCTACATGATTAGTTTATGTTGATAGGACACTTTAGGCAAGGACCTCTTAAGCCCGATCAAATCTGCCAAGCCTTGCTTCGCTAAGCTCACCTCTATAGGCCTCGAGCTTAACCCTTAGTAGCTTAGGCTCATGAAGAACTGTAACAGCTACAAACTACAAGATAAGGATAAAACAACCATGTCCTAAATGTTAGGGACACGTCGGACACAACAACTCCACTCTACTACATTTACGGGAGAAGATCTCTCTCGCCAACTGATCTCCAACAGCTGGCTCCACTCCACTATAAATACCAGGCATCTACCCAACGGTAACTCTCTCTATAAACTCTGAATTCTACACCTGTGTACTTAGTATTTGATACTCAAAAAGCTTATTACTGACTTAAGTATCAGAGTAGCCATACTAGATAACCCCACGATGTCCCTTCATTATGCATTATTTTGTAGGCTTAGTATGTGCATACCTTAGTCACCTATCAATAAGAACCGAGGAACAACATTTGGTGCCGTCTGTAGGAAGGATAATTCCTACGCTCGAAATCCTAAACATACCAAACACATAACCCACATTAAGCTTTTCTACATCATGTCTTAGTGCGACAAGCAAGGAAATCAACAGTTGTTAAATAACCCACCTGAAGGCAACCAACCCCTCCCAAGAACTGTGCTGGAAGAATGCCTAGAGCACGCGAAGAACCTGGTTAAACAGTATACTGAGTAGAACAGGGAGCTCCAAGCTCGCTTGGAAGAAGCAGAGCGCCACAACGAACAAACTCACCACCCCGAAGCTTTAGATGCCCATACTTGGCAAAACAAAATCCAGCAGCAGCTATAGAATGGAAGGAATCAACAACTCGATTTGTCACTACAACAGCAACCCGATTTGCTACTACAACAATAGCCAGTAAGGTCTGCGACTACCCACAACTGAGCTCAAGCTAACAATGAGTAGGGAGCCAACTCGCAATGAGTTCAAGCTCATTCAGCTGCACAATAGGCTCACCGACAAATGATGTTGACCTAAATGAGCTGCGTACGATGATGAGGCGGCTCTCAGAGTAGTAGTAGAGCAAGCCTGTTGATGACACCAGGCTAGTCGCCAACAACAAGAATCCCTTCACTAAGGGTATCTAGGAAGCACTGCCCCCCAATGGTAAACTTTCATCCCTAGACCAGTACGATGGCAAGGGTGACCCCGATGACTATCTCATCTACTTCCGCACCCTCATAAACCTTTACGGTCATGGAGTTGCCATACTATGCAAGGCCTTCTTAGGCACGTTGAGGAAGGCAGCACGGACGTGGTTTAACCACCTTCCCGACAATTCGATCAACTCCTTCGACAAGCTGGCTAGGAAGTTTAACCTCCATTTCAGGGCTAGTAAGCCCTTGTCTAAGGACACATCATCCTTGTACCTTATAAGGCAGGGTAAGGGCAAATCCTTGCGCGACTACGGGCCCGGTTCAATAATGCCGTGGTCGAGATCCCTCAATTAAATGAGGGAGTCGTTGTACATGCCGTATAACTTGGCATCAAACCCTCAAGAGATTTCTTCTGATCGCTTGCGAAGAGCAAGCCAAAGACCCTGGTTGACTTTTAAAACAAAGCCTAGAAGTACATCAACTAGGAAGACAACATTCGTGCTAAGCACAATGCCGACCAAGAAAGGTCAGGCGGAAAGCTGGACAAGGAGAAATTGTCCATTATGGATTGCCTTAGCGGAAGGATGCCGAGCAGGCTAGAGGGGGAAAGCTTTGGGAAGAAGAAACGCCGAGTAGAGTGTGACCCTCTCCCCCCTCATATTTACAGCCAGTACACACCTTTGAATAGACCTATAACCCAAGTGTATTCCGAAGTAAAGCACCAAAACTTGCTGTAGAGGCCGTAGAAAATGCGAAGAAACCCCAGTTGTTAGAACTCCAACAAATACTGTCAGTTCCACGACAATTACGACCATACAATTGAAGAGTCCTTCCAGTTGAAGAATGTCGTGGAATATGCCATTCAATGCGGCTTCTTCAATAAGTACGTAGCATATTGGTGGAGCGAAGACCGGTCTAATGATGACACTGATAGAGCACCTCAGAAGCAATGGACCAAGGATGCTTGAGCAAAGCAGATTGACAACCACCACAATGACTACGCCCCCAATGGCGTCATAAATGTAATTGTGGGGAGCCCGCACCCTGGGAGCCAGTTGAGCACTAGCAGCTCAGTTAACACCCAATTAAAGGTGCTGGCAGTTAGGGAGAAGAAGTAAAAGTTAGACACTTCCATCTCCTTCTCCGACATTGAACTTAAAGGGGTCAACACTCCTTACCAAGACGCCCTAGTTATTAGGGCAAGGATCTCAAAATTTGAGTTCTTGAAAATCATGGTGGACACTAACAGCTCCATCGATATACTCTTCATCTACACATATGATAGGATTAGGAAGAAGTTTCCAATAAAGATGAAGCCATACCACCACAATATGATCGGCTTCAACGGTAGTACGGTCTGAGCCAAGGGCATCATCATGCTAAACATAGAACTTAGCAATGACAACCTCGTAACACAACGACCCGTGGAGTTCGTTATGATCAATTGTCCCTCCCCATATAATGCGCTCTTAGGAAGACCAAGCCTAAACGCATTTAGAATGATCACATCCTCCTTGCATCTATCGGCTAAATTCCCGACACCCACGAGTGTAGGAGTATGTAGGTACGATTAGAAGCTCTCATGAGAGCTGTATGTAAGGGCGGCCAAGGGCAATGGCATCTTCACCCTAAAGATGGTCCCGCAAGAAAGACCAGGCAAGAGAGGCGAGCCTAGAGAAAAAACTCAAGATGTCCAGATTGGCAACTCTCCTAACCAAACAACGAAAGTTGGGATTAAGACCCCAGCCAAAGTGAAGGACGAAATCATTGCCCTCTTGTGGCCAAATTTGGATAGGTTTTCCTGATCAGCGTCCGAAATGCTCAGAATCTCCCCCGACCTGGCAACTTACAGACTCAACATCAACACCACCACATGGCCTCTTAAACAAGAAAAGAGGCATTTTGCCCCAAAATGGCAGGTTACAATCGAGGAGGAAGTGTAGAAGCTACTCAAAGTCGGCTTCGTAAGGGAGGAAAAGTACCTAACGTGGTTGGCTAATGTAGTACTGGTGAAAAAGAAGAATGGGAAGTGGTGTATGTGTGTCGATTATATTGAACTCAATAAAGTCAACCCCAAAGATTATTTCCCCTTCCCCAGAATAGACCAACTTGTCAACTTTACGTCAAGACACACTCTCTTAAGCTTTATGGATGCCTTCTCGAGATATAACTAAAATGGACCCGAAGGACAAGGTCCATACCTCCTTCGTCACCAACTACAACACATATTGCTATACTGAAATGCCATTCGGGCTAAAAAATGCTTAGGCTACATACCAGCAGATGGTGATGAAATTGTTCAAGCCCCAGATCTAGTACAATATGGAGGTGTACATTGATGACATGATTATCAAGAGCTAGAAGCCAGTTGATCATGTCAAGGATCTTCAAGAAGCCTTCAACTAAATGCATGCGCAAGACATGAAGTTGAACCCTCAGAAGTGCGTTTTTGACGTCAGCTCTAGTAAGTTCCTCGGATTTCTGATCACCTAGAGAGGTATCAAAGCTAACCCTAAGAAGATCACGGCTATTAGGGGAATGAAATCCCCAACTTCAATCCAAGATGGACAAAAGCTCACTAGCATGGTGGCTGCCCTAAGCAGATTCATTTCAAAGAGTGATGACTGATGCTCTGAGTTCTTTAAAATCTTCAAAAATCCAAAGGGTTTCGAATGAACTTTGGAGTGCATTGCTACTTTTCAGCAACTCCAAGACTTCCTTGCTCATCCACTGGTTCTCTCCAAGCCCATCTCCAAGGAAGATCTATTTTTGTACTTGGCCATAAGTGATAGGGCCCTTTTCTCTATGCTGGTCAAAGCAGAAGGAAGAGAACATAGGCCCGTATATTATGTCAACCACATACTTCATGGGCTAAAGGTTAGGTACACCCGGGTAGAAAAATTTACACTGGCCGTAGCCCTTACTACACAATGGCTAAGAGCCTACTTCTAAGCTACCAGGTGATTATACTCACGAACTAGCCACTACGCACCATGCTACAGAAACCTAATGGGTCTGGATGGATGATGAAGTACGCAATGAAACTAAGCATGTATAGAATCTAGTACCTTCCACGAACGGCTTATAAGGCTTAGGTCTTAGCCGACTTCATGGTAGAATATAGCGAGGAAGAAAGATCGCTGGGAGACGACAAACCGGTCTAGACTCTCCATAACGATGGATCATCTACCACAGGAGGTAGAGGTGTGGGCCTTATACTGACCAGCCTGCATAAAGTCACCATTTGTTACACCCTTAAGTTCAGGTTCGATTTTAGCAACAATGAATCCAAATACGAAGCGCTTATTGCTAACCTGAAGTTGGTTAAAGAGATTGGGGCTGAACAGTTGCAGATATTCTCGAACTCTAAGCTCGTTGTACAGTAGGTCCGAGGTAAATATGAGGCTATGGATAACACCATGGCTAAATACTTAGAGAAGGTGAGAGGGCTCCTAGCAAACTTTCCCTCATAGAACATTGAGAAAATCCCTCGAATAGAAAATTCAATGACTGACCGGCTATCCAAGCTGGCCTCCACCAGCATATGGAAGCCCAAGATGAAAGATAGCAAGATCTTCATAGAGTACCTACCAGAAAAAAGCATAACTCTAAGCCCGGCTAAAGTTCTAGAACTGACTACGACAGCACCAGAGCTAAGCTAGATGGATCCCATCCAAAGCTACTTAGAGGAGGGAACGTTACCAGAGGACAGGAGGGAGTCGAAGAAGCTTCAGTACCACACCACCAATTATACACTAATTGACGGCGTCCTATACCATAGGGGAATCAGCCTCCCCTTACTTTGGTATCTCTAAGAAAGGGAAGGACTACGTGTCATGGAAGAGCTGCACGCTAGAGTGTGCAGCAATCACATCTAGTCCCAAGCCCTGTACCTTCGGGGTACTATGGCTCGATTATTACTAGCCTACCATGAGGCAGGATGCAAAGGCCGTAGCTTAGAAGTACTCGCAGTGCTAAAAGCATGCCCCAATCAGTCACGTACCTAGCAACGTGCTCCAACCCCTGACGAGCCTATGGCTATTTGCCCAATGGGGAATCAATATCCTCGGTGCCTTCTCAAAAGTATCGAGAGTATGTCGGTTCACAATTATCACCATGGACTATTTCATGAAGTGGGTAGAGGCCGAAGCCATGGCAAGAATTACAAAGAGAAGTATAGAGACATTTGTTGGAAACAACATTCTCTCCCGGTTTGGAGTCCCCCATGCATTGATTACAGACAATGGCCGACAATTTGATAACCCTAAATTTAAGGAGTTCTACGCTAAGCACACTACGCACTTCACCTCAATCACCCCACCCTAATCGAATGGATAAGTGGATGCAACCAATCAGGTCATCTTAGACAACCTTAAGAAGCACGTAGACCGTTCTCATGGTGCTTAGGCTGATGAGCTGCCTAAAATCTTGTAGAGGTATGGGACTATGCACCGTACTTTGACGAGTGAAACCCCTTTTGTTTGGCATTCAGGTTGGAAGCTGTCCTCCCTATCGAGCTTGAACTCCCCAATATTCGGACTTGAAGCTTCGATGCTGCCCTGAATAACTCATTGTTGCAAGTAAGCATCAATACAATTAAGGAAATCAAAGACCTCTCAGCTACTCAGGTTACTGCATACCAACATAGAGCCGCCCGGTATTATGATTAGAAGGTCCAACACAAGTAATTCAAGGTTGGTGACTTAGTATGCCGAAAATTGGAGGCTGTAGGTTCATGAGAAGGCCAGGGCAAGCTAGCCCCCAATTAAGAAGACTTGGTCAGAGTCAGGGAGAAGCTGAGCAATGGAGCATACAAGCTAGAAAGATTGAATGGAAAACTTATCCCACGCACGTAGAACGCTGACAATCTATGCCTCTACTTTGATTAAAATTTCATCATGTACTGTTTTACTTTCAATTCGAGTCGAAATAAAAAGCTCTCAATTGATTATGTACTTCTCTCTATTTCAGTCTCCTTGCCATCCTTTCAAAAAAGTACACGAATAGTTACTCGGGCTAGTCAGAATGTCACCGACCTGACCCTTACTCGGGCTGGTCAAAACGTCACTGACCTAACCCCCTTAAAGTAACCTCAATAAGGGGAAGTACCCTTTAAATAGAAGAACTCCCAAGAACCAGGCAGGTCAAAACACCACCGACCTAACTACCTTAGGGTAACTTCGGTAAGGGGAAACACCCCTTACATAAAGGAACTCCCACGAACCGGGTACATTGGAATGTCACTGACCTAACCACCTTAAGGTAACCTTGACAAGGGGAAACACCCCTTGTACAGAAGAACTCCCACAAATCGAGCAAGTCAGAATGCCACTAACCTAATCCCCTTAAGGTAACTTCGGCAAAGGGAAACACCCCTTGCACAGAGAAACTCCCCTAACAAAATCTTGACCAAGGGTCTACAAAGCTTATAGAGAGAATAGCGAAAGACGTTGAAAACTTCGTTTATTTATTATACACTTTTATTTACAGGGAAAAGGTTGGCATCCTGGCCTTGAACAAAAAATAAATAAATATAACAAAAAAATTTACAGAACCCCGCTATTGACTGGGATCAACTAACTCAAGTAACTCTAAAAAATCCAAGGCATCAATCTTCTCTAAGCCACGGGGGAGCACGAGACATGCGAATTAGGAGCGGCAAGGCCCCCCACAGGCAGATCTTCCTTAGGGATGGTTTCTAAGGCATCCTCCTATCTAGTTAACAAAGTGAGGTCGGATGTAGAAGCACCTTCCCCTTTAGCCAGCGCCTCCCTCTTCTCGATGAACGTAGAAGAGTCCAAAAAATCTAGGAAGCTCAGGTCCAAATTTGGATAATGGGAGAGGATTTCTCTCCTGGTGAAACGAGTAAAATCAGTAAACAGGTCCTCTAGCTCCTCTAGCCACTCCTCAGTGGCCCTATAGTCAGTAACCGCCTTTCCCTCGCGGTAGCATTACTGAGGACTTCCCCACTCTCCATCTTGGAGATGATCTCTTCCATCTCTAAAACCCTGCCCTGTAGCTCCTCGACTTGCTGCTCTAGAGTGGCCTTCGAGCCAGTCAGCTCCAGCAACGTGGCCCTAACGCCCTCACATTCAAATGCCTTCAGTGCCAACTCGACTTTTAGCTTGGCCATGGAAGCCTTTAGCTCGATATTCGCTTTTTCGACTCAGGCCTTAGCTGTACGCTCCTCCTCCAATCATTGTGAGAGACGAGCTTTCGTCTTCTACTTGTTCTTGAGTAGAGCCTTTAGTTCTGTGGCCCTCCAAGCATCCCTTTCTACTTTGCCCCTCTCCTGCTCCTCATACTTGAGCCGTGCCTGAAGCCCTGCCACCTGCACAACAAAACACTTGTTAGCATGAGCAAATTTTCTTAAGTACCTCTTGCTAGAAGCCTTCGCCTCTTGCAGGCACTTCTTCTGCCAATGCAACTCCTCTCGTAATCTAGTTACCTCTTTTTGGGTGGCATTAGACTTGCTCAACTCAAGGAGAACCTAGCCATGGTACTGCAAGATTAAAATAGAATGCACAAGTTAATACCAGGTGCTAAAATATAACACCACAATAGCATGGAAGACCTATCTACTGCATTAGGGTACTTAAGTGGCCTGTAATTTGTATGAGGTCACTCACACCCTCTTGGGAGATCCTCTCCAGCACGGCCCAGTCACCAGGAGTATAAGACCCCATTGAAGCCTGGTAACTGAGGGTCCAGTGGCACAGTATCAAGTCACTAGCATGAACTTCCCACTTCGGCTACAGGATCTTTCCCCAGGCCTTCTTCTTCTCCATCTCGAGGACCCCCCTATTTAGCACCTCGTCTAAGGAAGCGTACGGAGCTTCTATGAATGAGTCTGACCCTAGCCTCATCTTTCGGAAGTTGTTGAGGATGTCCAAAAACTCATCCCCAACATCATCCACGCTCTAGAAGGGATGAGCCAAGGGCCACTCATTCCACTTCCCCTTAGCCAAAGGATCCTTTGCTAGGGGCTTTTGCCTCTTTGTACCTGGACTTAGCTCCCTAGGTACCTTAAGAGCCTTGCGCTTATCGCCTGTGGCAACAGGAGGGGTGGCTATTTCCTTAGTTCCTTCCTTAGCTGCCCTTAGAGGGGAAATCACCTGTATGTCAGGCCCTTCCGTATTGACACCTTTGTCACCCATGAAGATGGGTTCAGACGAGGGGATATTAGGAATGGGTAGAGCTACGCTCAAAGGCACCATGATTGTTGGCTCGTCCTGGTTGACCTGCCTTCGATCGTGCCTGGCATCGACTCATCAAATCATCCACAGACGAACGAGTCACCTTCAGAGCCAAGCTTTTGCCTGGAAGAAGACAGATCTAAAGGTTAAAAAAAGAAAACAAGGACAAATCAAAGAAAACTGCCACTACCATTTGTAAAACACCACTGTGACTAGCACAACTAAGGAAGTCCACCTATCCTACAGGTGTCGGACAAAGCACCTAGACACTAGCACAACAAACAAGCACGTAGGAATGAACCAGTACCTTCAACCCACTTCTACACCATCGCTTTCTTCATGCTGGGGAAGAGCTCAGAGATCGGGCGGCAGAAATACCTTTCTATGGTCTCCACAGCATTGATCGCTTAGCCACCTCTCAACTCCATGAAGGCCAAGATCTCCTCGACGACCTTGGCATCGCTCGGACCCAGCCTCTTCTCACCTCCAGTACGGACCATTCCGGTCTACCAGGTCTAGAAGGTAGCCTCTTCGGGCAACTCCACTACTATGTATTCATCCTACCAACTTTTAACCGAGTCAACAAAGCCACAAAACAGTTTCTTTCCCAGGTATGGCTAGAGGTAAGGCCATCCCTCAACGCTCTTCTACATATAGAAGTGGCAGAACAACTCGAAAGTAACACTTATCACCCGGTATTCGCAAAGCGCTTAGATCACCTTCAATACCCTCTACCCATTCAAAGAAATTTGGAACAGGCTACAATGATGGTAGTAAAAAAACTCTCTCTCAAAATGACTTGGGAGGAGGTGCTGCCCAAACTCTAGACACTTCTCGAAAACCGCAAAGCACTTCCCCGATAGTAAGGCCGTCCGTTTATCCTTGCACGATAGTCTAATATGTAACCTTAGTATTGCCCCTACGAGGAAATTGCTAATGACCCAGTTGGGGGAAGAATCCTTACTTTTGCTAATATGGCTGTCAGGCCCTTTCCCCATACTAGGAGCGTCGAATAAATCCTTGACAAGGGGTAAGGGAATATCCACGTACACATCTTTAGGTATGGCATTGATGATTCTATCCTTGTTTAACGTCTTTACGGCCATCCTCGTAGGTTGGTCGAGTTATGTTAGTGGTGACACTTCGCCCTCTTGCACTCGAGGAGGATCACTCATCGTAGAATCTGAATTGAAGGTAAGTTCTAATGAAGAAGAATTAGTCTCACCCTTGTTGGTAGACATGATTGCGATTGTTGAAAAGGAAAATTGAAGCTTCTGAAGAAGGTTTGAGAATTCAAATGCGAATGCAGAAATTATGACAATTGAGCAAAAAGATTACAAAAAAGCGTTCTCTTTTCATAATCCTCCTATTTATAGGAAAACTGCCTAGGAAGCCATACAGGTGGTTATGGGGATATATATAAACACAAATCCCTTAGTTTCCTACCCAGTAGACAAGTGGAAAGCATTTCAATTAAATGGCCACCTTTAAAATGACAAAAAACATGTAGCTACACGCTAGTTTGTTGCAACGCAACACCTGTTATGTCGCATTTAATGCATGGAATACAAGCCGGCAAAAGTTGCATTTTGAAAGCCCCTTTAATAGGAAGCTTCTTCAAGGACCATCCAATTTGCACCTGATCGACATTACGAAGACATGACGTACCTATGTCACTCAATCCTTATCAGGTTCTGTTCAAGCAAACCGGTTTGTAACATTGGAGCACCTTCGTAGCCCTGCTCGCCTAACCTCAGACACTTTCAAACTAGCAAACCACTACCTAGGACGACTCACCACTTTGAGCCTTCTCACCTTGAATCATCCATCACTTCGAATCTCTAACCTTACCACGTCGACATCATGGCATCGAATTGAACTTCTTGGTATCGGATTGCTCACATCTAAGTGGCTCATACATTCCTTCTCCTTGCCTCTTCCTCGGTAATGAGACTGCGGAGGGGGGTGCAAAGTGTTAATAAGGCACTTTGGGCAGAGACTTCTCAAGCCTAACCTGATCCGCCGAGCCTTGCTAAGCTTACCTTTGTAGGCCTTGGGCTTAGCCCTTAGTGGTCTAAGTCCTTAGTGGTCTAGGTCTATGAAAAACTGTAACGATTATAAATTACAAGATGAGGATAAAATAACAACGCTCTAAATATTAAGGACACAACAGATACAATAGCTCCATTCTCCTATACTTGCGGGAGAAGATCTCTCCTGTCAACTGATCTCCAGCGGCCGACTCCACTTTGCTATAAATACCAAGCATCTATCCAACGATAACTCTTTCTACAAACTCTGCATTCTATGCCTGTGCACTTAGCATTCAATACTCAAAAAGTTTATTGTTAACTTAAGTATCGAAATGGCCATGTCAGACAATCCCTCGATGCCCTTTTACTATGCATTATTTTGCAGACTCAATATGTGCATATTTTAGTCACTTACTGGTAAGAACTGAGAAACGACAGTTTGTCTTCAACATTAAGCTTCCTTTTGAAATTTCACCATTAATATCAAACGTTCTTGTACATCCTTTATTTGGAGAATCGGTGTTTGCATGCTATAACTAATTTTAAGCATGAAATATCAACTATGTATTGCTGGCATTTAAAATAATAACATTGGACCCTCCTTGCAAGTCACAACCCACACCGTTCAACTGTATCCGCGTGGAATAATTAATGGTGTATGGTCCATGAAGCCCTACGAAAGGTCAATAGAAACCTGCGAGGGAGGGCAAGCCAGTGAATGTATGGTTAACATCCGTTGATAGGAACACAAAATTTCACACATGCAGGCTCTATCGTCCTCATTTATAGCTGCTAGACCCATGTCTTCTGAGACGACATATGGAACTCCATAAATTAATATAAGATTGGTTGGCTCTCCAATCATGATATCCTTATTATTTAATTCACCTTAGCATGTGGATATGCTATTCGTACGATGTCCTCTCGATGATAATAGAGTTCCAACAACCATGCATTATTGATTGTCGTTTTTGTTTCTATCATAGCTGGGAAACTTGTAGATTGGAATATAAACCACTGTTCAATATGAATGTTCACTTGGGTCAGTGGTAGATCAGCTAGATGGAATAGTGTGGAGATGTAAATCTAGTATCATGGTCTTGCATATCTGATCATGACTTAACGAGCTTCATACAACTTGCTAAACTGCATGGCTCCATCCTTTGGTTGATACGAATAAATCCCACATCATGGTTTGTATGGGTAAAGTACATGATTATCACTTTTTTTTTTTTAAATTATATAAATATGAATTAAATAAAAAATATTATATAAATAAAAATCTTTTAAAAAAAAGTATTGTATTTTATAAATGTGATTTTATATTTTACTTATAGTATCTATCTCGTATTTAAAAAATGTGATATACACTATATATATCACATTTCTTAAATGTGATGTAGATATACGTATCTTGATCACATTTAAAAGATATGATATTATTATAATTAAATATATGTAGTATCTTTAAAATGCGATACAAATATAAATACTTATGTCGTATCTTAACATTATGAAATAGATATGATAAATTGGTAATATATTTTATATCATTAATAAATATGCATGTAATAGTAAACAAATAAATTTCTTTGGTTTGTATATCAATCCTAATGAATCTTTTTTATTATTCAGACAATGCAGAATTAAGTATCTAAGATCAATCTTTCGAAAACTTTACATTTACTTTCTATTGATATAAGAAAAATTTTCTATTCCAAAATAGCACACCTCCATATTTTTACCAATAGCATTGTTGCTCCTTATAAAGAAAGAAATGGAAGATAGTTATTGCACTAAATATTTTTTCGTATGTAGCAATATGGAAACAGTGGGATTATGACAGCGAACACCATTTAGAACCGTCAAATTTTCGATCGTACAGATCTATATCATCCGCATCATGCATGGGTAGCGCAAAAATCCAACTAGAAAATAGATTTCCATTCTCTTGTGGACCATCAGCGATCTGAAAAAAAAAAAAAAAAAGCATTAAAGTCGCCAAAGAACAGTCCGATGGGTAACTTGTTTTGATGCGAAGCAATCCATATCCCTATCCGCATTCCTACAGCATCAACTTCAACAATAACTCATTCCTCGAAATTGGGTAAGGCCAGTACTACTTAAAGAATAATTCTTCAAAGGCCTTAGTTGCTCCTCAAGTCGAAAAAGAAAAAAAAAAATTTGTAGTCTCCCATTTCTGTTTTGCTCACCCTTTCTCCATCTTTACGACATATTTTTATCATTTATGCCAATCTTCATTTGACAATAATAAAATATCAAAAGGATAAAAATATAAATACATAAACATCTCTTTTTTAAAATTAAAAATCTAATAAAACTCCATATAGTTAACTTTATCTATCATTTACTTTAGTCATTTTTTTTTTATACAAAAAGTACCCATTGAATTATCAGTTTTTTAATGCATAAACTATATTTTTTTTAACATTCTCTCTTAAAATTACATGAGTAAAATTTGACTTACTAATTCTTATACTCTAATTGCTACGTCTATTATAGTTGTGAAATAGAAAAAAAAAAAAAAGAAGATAATTTTCTCTAAACACCAAATTTAAAATGGATAAAAATTGCACACAACACAAATATAGATTAAAAAAATCCGAATAGGACCTAAAAATAAAAAGAAAGTCATTAGAGCTTATTAACATAATTACCATGCAAACCCTAAAATCTGTGTAATTATCCACTGAGTTTGACATGGCCAATTCTTTATAGAAAATGTCCATATTAAAGGAAAACTTTGACTTCTCTAGAAAAAAAATTATTAACAGAAAATGAAAAACCTTCTTTAAATGTTGAACATGCTCTTCTAAAGAAACTGTAGACAGGTGTATCACCAACGAACATAGTTAAAAGTTTCTATAAGAAATGGTCTCAAAATCTTGTTCATAATAGCCTAAAATATAGAAGATGCAATTATCAAGCCAAAGGCATTGCTAGGAATTTAGTGTCCTTCATGAGTACGGAATGTTATTTTATGTATATTATCCTTTACTCAGGCGAACTTGATGATACCAATCCAAACAACTAATACAGAGAGCACCTTACGCTCCATGTAATTCATATAGCAACTCGTATACAGTGGGGATAAAAAATTGACAGTAGCTTGATTAAAACTAGCACGTGAAGGAATCCTACTAAGCCTAATGATTCCAATCTTCAACATCTCATTAGCAAGTTTTCCAATTTCAGATTTCTAAAACTGTAGAATTTTATGAGGTCAAACATGAATCGATCGTATGCTATTACTCAAATGGATTTAATGGTCGAGAATTTCAAGAGATGATTATCATGTTGACACCATAAACAGTGTAGAATAGTACAGAAAAACAGTATTAAATTGACGGTCCATTAGTAAATCTCATTTTGTCTAGAAAATACTATCAAAAGAAATAGTATATAACCTATAGAGGTTATTTTGGTAATTAGGCCATTGACCCAATTTAATATTATGGACTAGTTTCTTTAATTAGTGGCTTGATTCAAGGAACTTAACCCAATTATTTTGAGATGCTTTATAAAGATCTACCTTGGTAGGCTTACAACAGAGATCATCAACAATCTATTTACTTAAGGCACGTCTCAATCGATGGGGATAGAAAGGAAAGTGTTTTAACAAGCCTTTTGTTTGCATAAGCCTTCATAGCTAGGCTTTTCTATAAAGCCATCAGGCTTTAGTCGGCTTAGCTAAGTTCGTCCATATTAAAAGGACTATGAAGAGTCATAAGATAATCAATAGCTTTCATCTTTTTCATTAGTCATTAGAAACAATCCAATAAATGTCATCAATGGTTCATCTTATCCATCCATTTGAAAAATTATCCAACAATCAAGATCAAATACCAAAATATATAAATAGAGTTGTCCTCCTCCTTATTTGCAACATTTGAAGCACTGTTAAGATTTTGAGAATATTGGCACAATACTAAATCCATTCCAAAAAGGATCAAAAGAGCAAATCAATGAAGAACAAGGAAAGAATTAGCAAGAACACTCAAATCATCTTTTGTCACTTGTACGTACTATGGACTTAAAAGATATTACACCTTAAGAGGCTCTATAGCCCATCAAATGGAAAAGATTGGAAGCTTAAGTCCAACAAACAAGGCCCTAGTTCAATTGAAGTTTTTGGAAGCTCCATGGACTCTAGAAGATTGGAAGATTCTTGGTCCCAAGAAATATTTAGATATTTTGTACAATAAGTAGGTAGAATAGGTGAATGTGGTAAATGTAATTGAATTGTAACCCTTAGATTAAATTAATCTCAGCTATTCATTTGTATAGGCCTTTTGTATATACAGGGGCAATCTCTTCAATTGTAATCATCAACCAATTGAGTGAAATCAATTTTATACAAAGCTTCTCTCTCTACTTGCTCTCTCTAAGAACTTATGTGTAAGTTTTAAGCTGACTTAACCTTCCTTAGTGTAATTAGGAGTGCAAAGTGTCATATGAGAATGTTTAGATGAAATATGCTCGTAACAAGTGGTATTAGAGCCAGGTTTTAAGGGAAAGATATCATCAAGAGGTGATAACAATGTCTCAACGGTTGATGAGGTGGTTAACCAAGGAAACCATTGTACTAGAAGAGCCAAAGCTAAGTATAGGGATTTGCTAAACTCCCTTCTTGTTAGAATGGACAGGTAGAATTTAGCATTGTTGGTACCAAAGAGTAGCTAGATGACTTTGAGGCTCAAATTGAGGGGTTAGGGGAGGAACTCTAAGGAGAGTTATAAAGGGCCTTAAACTAGGCATTAGATGAACTTCAGCAATGTGATAGGGCTATTAAAGGAAAAGGTGAAATCCTTAAAGCTTGATTATTACTTTAAAGGCAAAGGAAGAGGCTTATGAAGCTAAGACCAATGTGGTTCTAACGGTCACACACCAAGAAATTAAGGATCTTAAGAACCAGTTGGCGGCATGTCGGGGTTATCATAGCAAATAGAGTGACTATTTAGTCAACGCCTAGGGTTAATGTTCCTAAATTTGAATATTTTAATGGAACAAGATCTACTTGTGAGGTAGATAACTTCTTGTGGAGGCTAGAGCAGTATTTCAATGTTATTGAAATTCTAGATAACTTAGAAAAGGAACATATTGTGGTTATGTACCTAAAGGACTATGTTATGGTTTGGCAACATAGGAGGGCAAATGAAATCCATGCTTGAGGTGACTTTGTCTAAGAACTTAAGGCCTAATTTTCTCCCCAAAATACCTCTAAAGAAGCGAAGGTCAAATTATGACACTTCACTCATAAGGGCAATATAAAGCAATATGTGCAAGAGTTTTCATAATTGATGTTAGAGATTCTTACTCTTAACCCTTATGATGCTCTAGTGAATTTTCTTGACTGGTTCAAACCTTAGGCAAAGACAAAATTGGACTAAAGAGAGGTAAAGGACATTTCAAAGGCCATAGCCATTGCTAAGGGCTTAGTAGAGTTATTCTTTTTTTTTTTTTTTAAGCATGGTAAAGTTCAAAAGGATAGATTCTAAGACTCCTTTAAACAAATGGAAGGGAAGACTTGACAAGGAAAAGAATGGTAGTTCTTTAAGAGGGAAGACAAAGATAGAAGAGAAGGATCCTCATGTAGGGAGGGATGGTGAATGGTGGAAGCCTCAAGAATTGAAGTGTTATTTTTGTAATAGCCTCCATTATGCTAAGGAGTGTGCAAAGAAAGATCAATTAGTAGCAATAATGGCTAATGAGGGCTTAGATGAAGGTAAGGAAGCTCAGTTAGGCTCATTACAAGTTTTGGGTATGATGAAAACTCAAGCAATAAAGAAGCGTAAGTAACTAATGTACATAGAGGAGTTTGTAATAGGGACAAAGCCGAATGCCCTTATAGACACAGGCACATCGTACCTCTTTATCTCAGAAGTAGTAGCTTCTAAGTTGGAATTATAGATAGAAAAGACAAGGCTTAACTCAAGACTATCAACTTAAGGGAAGTCCCTATGATTGATGTATCAAGAGAGGTAGAGTTGGGTGTTAGAGGTTGGAGTAAGAAGGAATCTATTGAAGTAATCCCACTTGATGATTTTGAGTTCTTAATTGGAATGGATTTCTATGATAAGATCGATGCTTGTTTCCCGAGCCAACTACCTTTGTGTTTTAGATGAGAAGGTAAAATGTCTTGCTCCAACAACTCACAAATCAAGCTAAGCCACCAAGTTTCTTTCAGCCATGCAACTGGCTAAGGGGCTAAGGAGGAACAAAACTACGTACCTAGCTACCTTAAAAATTAAGAGTGTAATGGAAAGGCAAGAAGGGATCCCCTTACTAGTAGGGATTCATTAGAAGAGTTTCATGATTTCATGCCTTCTAAGCTATCAAAGAAACTTAGAGAAGTTGACCATAAGATTTAGCTGGAGCATGGAGCCAAACCACCCGCAGCTATGCCATATTGTATGTCTCTTAAGGTACTAGAGGAACTTAGGCATCAACTGAAGGAATTACCAGAGACAGACTTTATTCGACCATTGATTATAGGGCTCTAAACAAGATCGTGGTAAAGAATAGGTATCCCATCCCCTTGGTATCTCGCCTTTTTGATCGATTAGGCAATGCATGTTACTTTTCAAAACTCAATCTATGGTTAAGGTATCATCAAGTTAGAATTGCAAAAGGATATAATTCTAAGATAACATGTATCATGAGGTATGGAGCTTTCGATTTTTTAGTGATGCCATTTGGGCTCACAAATGCACTTGTTACCTTTTGTACACTTATGAATAGAGTCTTAGCGCCATTCTTAGATCACTTTGTGGTGGTCTATTTAAATGACATCATGGTTTATAGTAACATGATGGAAGAATATGTTTAACACCTTCGATTGGTGTTCTGAGCATTATAAGAAAACGAATTATATGTAAAGAGGGAGAAGTACACTTTTGCTTAAGAGGAGGTGACATTTCTTAGTCTTATTGTGGGATAAGGTATCATTCACATGGATGGAGGGAAGGTTCATGCGATTAAGGAAAGGAATGAGCTTACTAAACCTACTGAATTGAGATCTTTCCTTAGGTTAGCTAACTACTACAAGAGATTCATCTAGGGTTATTCTAGAATAAATGCCCCTTTAACTGACTTACTTAATAAAATGCCCTTTGGGAGTGGAATGTAGAGAGACAAAAGGCTTTTGATACATTGAAGATGGCAGTTACAAAGGAGCCATTTCTAACACTTCCAAATTTCAACAAGTTCTTTGAAGTATATACAAATGTTAGTGATTTTGCTATCAATAATATCTTAATGTAAGAGGGGCACCCAATAGCCTTTGAGAGTTAGAAATTAAACGAGGATGAGTAGAAGTATACAGTATATGAGAAGGACATGACCATAATAGTTCATCATTTGTGGACTTAAAGACATTATCTCAATGGATGGAAATTTGTGATCAAGATAGACAATGTAGCTGTGAGTTATTTTCAAACTTAAAAGAAGCTTTCCCCAAAGCAAGGTCGATAATAAGTCTTCTTAGTAGAGTTTGACTTTGATATTGAATAAAAGCCAAGGAACACAAATATAGTAGTTAATGCCTTCAATCAAAGGTAAAGTTAGCAGCTATCATCAAACTAGAAACGAAATTCTTAGCCAAACTTAAAGATGGGATGGAGCAAGATGAGTTGGCAAAGGCTTTACTAGCTTTATGTAATGAAGGTAAGATAATAAGGTTCTGGAAAGATGGTCGATTGATTTACACAAAGGGCTATCAATTATATGTGCCTCGATCTTCAAATTTAAGGAAGAAAATAATCAAAGAATGTCATGACTCAAAATGGGGGGGTCATTTAGTATGCATCATAACTAAGCCCTTTTCGAAGAGAGGTACTTTTAGCCAATTTGAGAGATGATGCGGAGAATTATGTCAAGACTTGTCTAGTATATGAACAAGACAAGGTGGAACAAAAGGCTACGGTTGGCTTACTAGAACACTTCTTAGTCCCTAACGAACCTTTGAATGTATCACTATGGATTTTATAATTAGCTTACCTAAGTTAGAAGGATATGGCACTATCATGGTATTAGTAGATCGATTCTCCAAGTTTGTTGCTTTCATTCTAGCTATAAAGGAATACCCTATGGATGAGGTAGCTTAATTATTTTTAAAGAACATGGTGAAATATTGGGGCTTACCAAAGAGCATTATTAGTGACTGAGATGGGTAATTAACTAAAAAGTTCTGGACCAAATTATTCAAATTATTGGGGTTTGAGTTAAATTTCTCAACTAGTCTTCACTCCCAAATAGATGGTCAGATGAAGAGAGTAAATGCCTTCGTTGAATTATACTTAAAATACTTTGTAGGTGTAAATCAGCAAGATTGGGTAAAGTTCCTAGATGTGGTCCAGTTCTCTTTTAACTTGCCAAAGAATGAGTCTATAGGCCATAGTCCTTTTAAGATTATTCTAGGAAAGCAACCTTCAACCCCTTGTACAGTTGCCATAGAAATACAGGAAATACCCCTCCAATGTATAGATTTGTAAGGGAATAGCAAGAGAGAAGGGACGTAACTCAAGCATACCTATAAAGATCTATCAAAAGGATGAAGGAGTTTGCCGATAGGAAGAGGAGGCCAGTGGAATACATAGTTAGAGATCAAGTGTTGGTTAAATCACACCTAATTTAGTGCACTAAAGGACAACTACATAAATGGTTGTTGAGAAGGTATGAATGGCTATTCAAAAAACTAAAACGAGTGGGGAAAGTTTCTTATAAGCTTAAGCTACCATTAAGGATCAAATTTCACTTGGTATTTCATGTAAGTATGTAGAAGCCTTATTATGAAGACAAAGAAGATTCAGAAAAAATGGTTTCTCAAAGAGTTCCACTAGGAGTACGAGACTCATATGATAAAGAAGTGGAGGAAATCCTAGCAAATCGCCATGGACGATGTTAGGGTCAACCCATAAGGTATGAATATATGGTTGTTTGGAAGGGGTTATTAGAGAGTGAGGCTAGTTGGGAATAAGCTGAAGCACTGTGGCAATTTTTGGATGAAATTAAGAAGTTTTATGAAGAAAGTGTGACAAGGGTGTTGCTAGATCGAGTGAGGGAGAATATTACGTACCTAAAAGATACTACACCTAAAGAGGTTCCACAGCCTATAAAATGCGAAAGATTGGAAGCTAAGTCCAACAAATAAGGAGCCCAACACCAACTAAAGTTTCTAGAAGCTCTGCAGATTCTACGAGGTCCCAAGAAAATCTAGATATTTTGTATAATAAGTAGGTAGGGTAAGTGAATGTGATAAGTGCAATTGAATTGTAACTTTTATATTGGATTAATCTCAGTTGTTCATTTGTATAGGCTTTATGTATATATATAAGGGTGATCCCCCCAAGTTGTAATCATCAACCACTTGAGTGAAATCAATTGTGTATGGAGCTTCTCCGTCTAAGATCTTGTGTGTAAATTTCAAGTCAACTTAGCCTTCCTTAGTGTAGTTAAGAATGCTAAATGTTGCATGGAAGTATCTAGAGAAAATACACCCGTGATACATGTACTTAAGAAGTAGAGTTTGCCTATTCCTCCTTCAATGCTTCTCTCTAACAATATTCCTTTAATCAGCACACATTTAATACATAATTGATCATTTGCAACAACCCCACTCTACATAATTTTTTGCGACTCCATTAGCTAGAGAAGCATGCAACTCTATGGCATTTATGGGAAGAGCAATGGGGGGGGGGGGGGGGGGGGGGGAAGAGCATAAAAATAAGAGACTAACCTCAACAATAATTGAGCAAGTTCCTCAAGTAGCCGATGATAATATTGTGCCTGTCATAACACATGCTAACTCTATCAATGTTTTGCTTATAGTGCATAAGATACAAATGAACACTCGCGTCTTCAACCAATTACTAAGCACATCCATGCTAGGAATACTTGTTATTGTCACTTATTGTTTTTGCAATATATACTATTTATTTTTGCTATTTAGTAGGACTTATTATTTTCTTTTAGTCAATTTTCTTGATCAAAATCAACAAAATCCAAATATTCTGCATATTGTATTGCAATGATTAAGAGTAGGAGATTGTTACTCTTGTTCTTAATAATCACTTATATGTAACCACTTCAAGTTAGCTAGAATTAAAAAAAAAAAAAAAAAACTTTAAGCTAGAAGATGAGATATACATGAGGAGGGATGAAATTTGTGATACTTTTGTTTGGCTCTTGTTTTCCTTTCATATTTGCTCTTTATATAGTTATAGGTGCTATATTAGTTAGAAAGCTGTGATGAGTCGTCAAGATTAGACCAACACTGTATAATTTGTAATTAAATGAGATGATTTGAGCCGAGGATAATAACTTATGTTAATCTAACATGTAAGCTAACGTGTATATGCTCTATCATATTAAATAGTTCTGTAACTATTTGTAGGATTCACATAATAGCAGTGTTGCTGCTCCCTCAGAACTTAATTGGCATGGTCTAAATGTAAGCTTGTTTAAAGAAATGGTTAGAAATTACAATTTTAGGGAATCCAATCTCATTTTTTAATCATGTTGACGGTCCTCCTATATCTATTGATTTAGTGGCAACTTTCTAGATGCCGCATAACTTCAATTTCACTCTTTGGTTTGCCGTTAAAATGCCCAAAATATTCCTCCTTTTGTGGGTTAATTCTCACAATCATGAAGGCGATGATTAAATATCTTTCCTTTTCTTCTTATTTTCGAATGAAGTCTCTTTGGTCTATTGTAATTTTCAGTCATAATAAATTATATCGTCCAGTTTGTATCCCCACGGATAGCGGTCGATCTTTCCACAATCAAAATGGCTCCCACGTAGGACAGCTCCAGCTGGTAGAATAAATCAGTAGTTACTTTCTAAGTGTAACTTGTGATTGTGATCCTCACCTACTACATTCTCTAATATTAACAAGCCCTTCTCTCTCTCTCTCTCTCTCTCTCCTCTTTCTTTACCCTTGCATGATTTGGCCATGTCTGAGGCAGACAAAGCTAAGATATGAACTGACAAAATCAGCAGCTTCGTCCTTCACTCAGTAACATTTACAGCAGCGATTCAGCTCTTGCGCGGACACTCTTTGTTTTTGGTTTTATGTTATTGTTGTTGCAGTTCCATTCTCTTTTCAGACTCTCATACATAATTTATTTTATTTATTTATTTGCTTTTTTACTCCCGTTTATATGTAACGCGCGTGGAAGCGTGACTGACTAACCTCATCATCTCACTCCTTTGTGTGTGTGTGTGTTTTTTTTTTTTTTCTACGTCCTACTTGCAGGCTTTTCTTTTTGTTCACTTTCTTCTTTTTCTCTTTAATCATTTGTTTTCTAATCATTTAATGTGATTAATAGGGCAAATAAATACACCACGTTGGTTTTTTATTAACCCAGTGAAAACAAGATAAGCAACCCTTTAATTCATGTTAAATTGTTAATCAGCTTGAAAAGAAATTTTAATAAGCCAAGGCTCTAATAGTATAACAATATTAATAGTAGTTGGTTTAAAAAGAAAAAAAGAAAAAAATTTAATAATAGCATTGAATCAATATGTTTCGGATTAACCTATTTGAAATTCCCATTCCAATTAGATATGTAAGCACTAATTACCAAAGTTTTAAGAATTTGCCTGGATCATATCTCTTTTTATAACGTCCTAATTTTTCGTTTTGATAAATTAATGATGGATGGGCTATTAAGTGATCTACTCGATCGAATTCTGAACCAATCGAGTCGAGATAGCATCGTGATTGGAGGTTTTTTTCTTTTTGGTATCTAAAGTTGATTATTTTAAGCACTTGGATATGTTTAAGCAACATTTCTTCCTAGTATAACTAGTTTGGACGCTTCAATAGCGGATCTACAATTATACATGAGAAACTAACTTCTCAACAATGTGAAAGAGTAAGTGTACTTCATAAAAGAAGTTTGGGTTCTTCAGATTTTTTATTCCTTCTATTAGATGCCCTTAAATTTATTCATTTATTATATCACACTCGAAACTAGGAGGGCATAAACTATAATGATCTAAGTAAAAACTAATAAATAATTAAGTCAATAAGTACTAATAAGCTTTTTTTTTTTTTAAATCAATACCAATCCTCCTCTCCCTCCTCAACATGCGACGTCCTCGTCCCAAAACCTTATAATTGAGCTGAGTTCTTTATCTCCTTTTGGTATATGATTTGATTCATCCCTATCACTTTTAACTTATAAGTTATCTTGGAACATGCTCTTTTTCTCTAAACTACATCAAAACAATTCTTGAATCATCCATAAACTTATAAATGGTTAGTTCTAATACCATTTATAATACTTTAAGCTAAAATTAATGAATAATTAAATCCATAAATACTAATGGATATTTTCATACCACTTATACCTTATAATTTCTAATCAATGTAAATAAAATATTCATTATCATGGTCTGATAAATCAATATCAATTCTCTCACATAATCTACATGAAAGTGAAACGCCATTTAAAGTAAGGTATCAAATATGCGGTATGTTGTGAGTTTTTATTACCTATAAAGGCATATAAGTTTGTGTCCTACGTTTTCTAATCTATTAGTTGAAATTCTTTTCAATTACCTAAAAACCAAGTCCTCAATAAATGGATGAATAGAAATGTCCAACGTTTAACTACTCTATAACAAACATAAACATGTCAATACTTAGCACGATGTATTTTATTATTAAATATAATACAAGATCGGTTGAAGGTTTATAAGAAGGAGAGCAGCAAGGATAAGTAAACTCAGTATCTTTAATCATTAATATATTCCAATCACGAATTATTGGATGGTGCGATCCCTATAGTTCAAGAGTAAAGCATTTCATGCTGGATTCACCATTTTTATTAGCCATCGATCAAACAGGTCATTGTCATGATCTACAATACCGTTGAGTTTCATTATTGTGAGCCCATTACAAGCTTCTCTTCGAATGTCTCTACTTGTCTGAACTTGTATTAATCGGTTCTGGCATTGCACACACCTAAAGACATATACTAGCCACTTTTTTGGGAATGTCAAACCCTCAATAAGGAACTAACACATGATCTATAATCCGCGTATCTAGTTCGTTAAAACCTCGACGTAAGCACAAGCGGTACAGTATGTTTTAGAAGGATATATATAGGTAAAATCGGGAAATTAACTCAGTCAGATAAGCAAATTGATTGATAAGATCGCCTGAAACACGTATTCGCTAATATTTGAAAATTATACATACCTATCTAATCTATTTAGACTTTATATGGTATTCAGGTAAATCATCTTTACCTGCATTTTATTGCAAATGTTAGAAAAGCAATAAGAGAAGCTGGAAGTTAGAAAGTAATGTATGTCTCGATGCCATGGAACAAAAACTCTAGTTTATTCTTATCTTATGGTAAAATTGAAAGTTCTAAAGGTAAATAAGTTTACTCTTTTCTTTTCATTAATATATATAATTCTATCTTTGAGAAAAATGTAAATAAACTTTAATCTTAGTTTATGTACATACCCCAAACTAAATGTTGCAAATAACCTTCCCAAACAGTAATAAATTAGTAAATAAACCCATGAGGTTATAAATAACCATTCTAAACTTTTATTATAGTACAAAAATGCCCCTTTAAATTATGAAAGTACATTTAAAAATTTTTAAAATTCATCCTCAATATGTTATTTAGCTAAAGATAATACGTGCCACTTAAACTATCAATTTATTAAAGTTTAAGCGTGTGTTGTAGAAATATTCATGAATCCAACTTTGACTTTTTACGCCTTATTTTGTGAAAATTTGTAATTTGGAACTGATGCAGAATAAAATAGATAATTTAAACATTCCGATTGCAGATCCCTCATATTAATTATAGCCATCCCTGAAAAGCAAAAGAGGATTCCCACTGTACATGTTATAAATACAAGATTGACCAATAGCGTAAACATCCTACACGACACGTTTTTTGTGTCACTGTACGAGCAAATTTTGCACGCACGACTTGCTGAGTTGAGTAGTCCTCAGCACTGAGTTATCAGTGTGGTTGTAATGATTTCCCTCCACAGAAAAGTCACTCCCATTTTTTTTTTTTTTGGTCTTGGTTCAAACAAAATGTCCATTGCTTTGATGTAAACTGGCAATTTGGTAGCCAACATTATGTTGGTATCTTGATGAACAGAGTACAGACATTTCTCAGTGATCAACACAGTAACCCTCAGAAAAAGGGGAAGCCCTAATTCACCATGCACGGCAGACTGTATTTTTGTCCACATTACACTGCAAGGAGGAATAAGAACAAACCAAGGATACTAAGAACAACCAAAAGGGTGATTAATATATATATATTTGAATAACTAGGTACTTTTTCGTTTATTTTAATAGTCCATCATTAAGTTAAAAAATGTAGGTGTTGTTAAGGTTTGGTTATTACTAGAAACAGTTGCGCCGCTATACATGGGACCTGGGACGACGCTTGTGCTTTGAAACAGTGGAAGTGGAAGTGGAAGTGTAGTTCAAAGTGTGATCACTCATTGTATGCCGTACATATACAATTGGTGGTGTCTTTTATCGAAACCTGATATTCCTGATCAGTGGATTATTCTATTATTATTATGACCGGGACTTAGTATTCATATGTACTTCCTACATCTAATAAACCTCTTCTCTCTTGGGGCATTAGAAATTAATTAATGTTATGGATGGCCTAGTACGAGTGCTTTGTAGAACTTTCTAACATTTTCAGAAAAGAGAATTATATATAACATGACATGGTGCTTCTGGCACTTGGCAAAAGCGTTCGTCTGGCTTCAATGATTTTCTTAATCGGAGATAAGCATTCATTAGCAGGTTAAGTATACTATGAAAATATGGGTGTGTTCTTAATTTAAGTCTTAGATCTTGTCATCTTCTTCTTTCCTTTCTTTTTCTCCCCCTGTTTAGTCCTTTAGCCAATAGGGCAATAGAAGAGGAAAATAGTAGCATTTAGTGTAAAATAACTTTATCATTAAACAATGATGCATCAAATAAGGTATAAGGTGTAAATAAATGAACCAAATGAGTTTGTAAATCAAGTTCAATTCGAATTTTAGTCAAATTTGATATAGTAATAGTTAAATCGAAATCGAACTTAAGCTATTCAAGTGTCGAAATGTTGAACTAAACTCAAGTTTTAAAATATTATATTGTGGGCTTAATAAATGAAGATCAGATCCAGTACTGTTTAGAAAATAATGAAACCACCAGGATATGGAGAAGTGTCGAAACAAATTTCAATTAAGTATGAAGAATCTTAATCTTCTATTGAGAAATATAGAGAGAACAAAGGAATCAACTCCGTATTTTAGGCCATTCTCCTCCGAAAGCAAGCAGATGACAATCATTTCACCATGACCCAGCACACACTACCTCAGAGGATGGCACATCCATCTGTAGGACCGACCTATATGCATCTTCATACAGAAAGATATTATTTATATAATTTTTATCTGCTCCTGTTATTAGTATTAATTAGGATCGTCTTAAACATGATGAATCCGATGATTGGTGACCGAGTCTTCCTAGAAAAAAAAGACTCAAACCCCACCAAGTCACCAATTTTCTTTGCATTGGATAGCTTTGTTTTTTCAAAGGGAAAAAAAAGAATAAAGTGGATAGTTTAAAGTGGTGGGCAGGGGGAGATGGACCACTCCATCATCATTAAAAACTTGATACTACGTGTACTTTTGGTGACCTTATGGGCCTGTACTGTACCATTCTGAGGAAGAGAAGGCATTAATGAACCATGAAGCGGAGCCAACTCGACGCCCATACGACTTTTGCGTAATGGAATCTAGTAAACCGGCTATTTAGTATCTGCTTGATGAAGTTATTGGGTTTTGTTTTGGGAGAGTTGGAGGACTCAATTTTTAGTATCCTTTGGTTGCTAAATTCTTATAGTACAAAATTAGATAAATTTTTTATTTTATTGTTTGGTTTGCATATTAACTCAATCTACTAGATAAATGGTCTCTTAAGTGTTGGACTAAAACTAATAAACTAATATAATATATTTGATGGTACAAAAATATATTCACATAACGAAATAAATAAATTTTTGAAATTTACAAAATAAACTTACACTCAGTTTCCTAATCATCTAGAGACTCTTTCTCTCTCTCTTCCTCTCCTCACTTAACTATATCAAAAAATCCTATCTAATACTAGGCACTTGAAATGTGGTGTGAGAAAGTTATATTACCTTATTCTTCTTATACTGTATTATTTAGTTCTTCTTATAGTGTCTTATTTTACAAATGAAACTCTACCTTTATATTCGTTCAACTATTATTCAGTTCTTCTTATACTATAGTGTGTTGTTCTTATACCTTTACATGCTATCAGATGCAAATGCAAAAAGAATCACTCAAATTGGACATGTACTCTTTTATGATTGTTCTACATGTTCTTAGTCTCCTTATCTTTGAACTTGGAAAATATACATTTGAATACTTGTAAGACCATTTTGCTCTAAAAAAAATTAGAAAGGTTCTATTTGTATATAATATTTTAATTTAGTATTCTTTTTAATTATTATCCATAAGCAAATTAGTAAAATAGAGTCTAAAAGTATAATTTGTAAAGATTAGGATATCTAGATACTCAACTTCAAATGTCATGGATCTCAACACACATTAAAAAAATATAAGGGATTGTCTTTGTAATTACCTAAATGTACAATTCATTACTTAAAAAGAAAATTTGCATAATTTGTGTACTAAAACAAAAGTGACTAGTTATAAAGGAATTTGGCAAAGATGATCTTAAGTGGAATTAGACAATGGGGAGAGTTAGGTTGGTAATTTAACGGAAAGTAGTGGCAACACATTTATCTTATGATGAAGGCATTGTGAATTTAGGCAAGGGCAAGAATGTTCCATGAGTTTGAAATCAAGTAGGAGCTTCAACTTAGGCATATAGTATAGTAAATGGCATCAGTAGGGTAGTTTATTTTAAGAGTGGGTCTACTTTAAAAGCAAACTTAATTTCTAATAAGTAAACTAGTTGGGAGCTAGTGTCATTGTCCTAATGAGGTTATGACAGGTTGAAACTAGTGAAGTAAGTTGAACCCTTAAAAATATGACGGCTCTCCTAGTGAAGAGGATAGGCTTGACACATATCTGAAAAAACAAGCAAAGAAGGTTGGTTTATGATCTAAAATTTGAGTAAAAATGAGAATCCAAGGGATCATTGAGCATTGTGAACACTCTAAAGTAGGGTAAAACCTCCCATCCTATGATAATCAATCTCCTAGGTTTTCATGTTATGGGATAAATCTTAGTTGGCATTATGTAGGCACGAGTTTATGTTAGTCCAAATGAACAATCAAGAAAAGGGGATTGAATTGGTTGTTACTCATAAATTTTAACTTTTAACTATTAATTCCACTCCTTAAAGTTCAAGATTAACCATGCAATACTAAAATTTTTTTTACTTTCTAACATACTAGAAATCTAAGAAATTTGTATCAAAGATTTTCATGCAAAAGATTAACTTAAATTTTTAATCTAATCTTTTTGTTTATCCTTGACCTTAAAGCTCAGTTTGCTTTAGTCCCTTAAGTATTTTATATACTTCTAATTAGATATCCACATGTCAATGCAAATAAAAAATCAACATATAAAGTATAACACTAAAAAATGAAAAGATAAGGGATTAGAAAATAAGGCAATCTATTTATAATGATTCCTCCTAATATGTCAATCCACACTTGCATATCCACTATTTGAAAGAAATTAAATTAAGATATATAGTTCCCACGACTCTACCTTGCCTCCCAATCCATACTATAGGATTACACAACTCTACAAAGTTTCCATTACTATTCTCCCATATAGGTCTCGACTAAGTTTAAAAAATTTAAAAACTCTTTTGAGGATTACAATAAGGTTCTTCACACTTTAACTCAAGTTCTCAATTTAAAACAATAGATCAAACACTTTAGCTCCTACAACTTTTCTCAAAAAACTTTGCTAGCTCTTATTGTTTTATCTTATTCATATTTTTATTTGTTTTGCGCTTATCCTTAACCCTTTAGTCTTTAAATAGGCTTCTAAGCCAATAGTCAAGTATTACATCCTTGGTAATAGTCATTGTCTAGCTGTTGTCATCAAAATCTTGTAATTCTTCATTTGATTCTATCTTCAAATCTGCTTAGTTGTCAATGATATGTGCTATCTACTCTTTCCTATTTTGTTTCTTCTAGTAATTATCTTATTTGATTCATACTTAATTATTTGAATTTCATTTTCTTATCTCTAGCTGATTAGATATATTATCTAAATATATACTCCTCAATGCTGAGTCTTAACCTGTAATTCCATAATTAATTGTCTTTTATTCATTCTACTAAGTAGCTTCTAATTCAATTTGCTTTCGAGTAAATATTACTTCTAAGTTCATTTGCCTAATATAGCTATCCAGTTTCTAAACTTTCCTTTGCTTTTTATCTAGTTTTTGGACTTTTTCTTATACTTTAGCTTGTTCAGTACTTTTAAGCTTCTAGCTTAATCTTGTTGCTTTGTTACTTTTTAGCTTTTAAAGTATATATCTTCTTATTTTGCTCATACTTTTCTTTTCTACCTTCATCTTTAATTTTGATTGGTCTTTTATATCATGATTATGGGCTTCTAATATATATTATTCTTTCAAGTTTTAAGTGATACGTGTTCTAAACTTTCTTTTGGTTCTTATCATTCTTTTGAGTTTCACAAAGATAGTCTTATCCAATACACTCAATAACTTCTTTAGTAGCATTTTGCTTATATCTTTTGTTGTCATCAAAACACCTTTTACATAGGTTCCAACAATTTGCATTAATTCTCACTAGAGAACATGTGATTAGTACTTATAAGTTGTAAACTATGAGCCACATTTGTAAGGGTTTGATAGTTCAAGAGTCTGTAGTTTCGTGTGATTTAAGGAAGTTGTGGTTTGTTTTAATGGGGCTTTGATATTGATTAATGGTTGAGTGAAAGGTTTAAGTAAAAATAGTTGCTAAGTTTTTGAGATTAAGGATGGTTGATTAGTTAGTTATAGTATCTAAGATTTAGGCAATAGGGGTTTGTAGCTAAGATTTCAATGGTTTGATGTGATTCAAGGAAGTTATGGATTGTTTCAATTGGGTTTTGATATTGATTGATTGTTAAGTGAAAGGATAAGGTAGGATAGTGGCTAAGGTGGTGGATTAGTTAGTTATTGTGCATAAGATTTAGGCAATAGGGGTTTATAGCTAAGATTTCAAGATTTTAGCTTCCAAAAAACACACAGATACTCTATTAATTTATATTCTATTCCTAATAGTGTAGACAAATCCAAGTTAACCTAGCTACTCTAGTCCAATTTTACCTGATTCCTCCATTAAACCTATCCAGATCACTCGTTTGACCCTCATTAACAATGAGAAGGAAAGACTTAGTTAACTCGACAAGTTCAACCCAGTTCTTAGAGGAAACAATTGAGTGTTCTGGAACAAAATTTTCTATTTTTTTTAGAGAATATACTAAGTTACTAGAAAAATAAATCTAGATTTTAAAAATGCAAAAAGTAACTATAAAAAACTTTCGACTTTAAAATATTAAAAATGTAGATAATTTTATAGCTTTATATATATATATATATATATATATATATATAATTTAATATTTTTACTAGCCCTAACTCAATCTTAGTTCCACCCTTAACCCCTCAAGTTTGACAACATTAATTCTTAATCTATCTTCATTACTTCTTTTTTTTTTATAACTTCGACTAACTAAATTAAAAGGTTATTGCATGTTTGTTATATGTGAAATTAAGCCCCTTAGGCCCTTGCACATACATAGGCCTTAAAGGCAAGTCAGCCCATAGGACTTGTTCCTCCTCCTCCTCCTCTTCCTTCTCCTTTAGCAACTGAGTCTAGTTCTTACTAGAAAACTCTTGTAAGAAGCTATAAGACATCATCGGCCTATAGTAAAAGTGAAACATCATCTAAAAGAGACCTCTCACCAATTGTCTAGTAAGAGGACATTTATTCCCCTAAAAAGGATACTCCATCAACCTACCAACTCCCCTTCCAAGGATAGAATTACAAGCTAGAGCTATCACTATTGTCTATGTAGCCCGATTCTAAGGTGCTAATCCTTCCTTAAAACCCTTTGTCCAAAACTATAGACTGGAGGACCTAAATTCACCCTCAAGATAGGACAACTACCCATAATAGTACATAATAGTCTTAAGTGCACATTCTTTCTATCGTTATACCTCTTCTAAGTATTGATATTGAAGGTTCTCCTTTCTTAAGGGTTTCTCCACTACTTAACTATCTAGGTACATGTGTCAAAGCCAACCCCAATATACTTTTAGCTCATGTGTGCTCTTTTGTTGGCCCTATCTTTAGCCTAAATGGATGAACAAGCCCAAGAAAATTTCAAACATCAACATTTTAGCACTTACCTTGGTAATTTCCACTGTAAGACCATACATCGTACTTAACACTCAAAAAAGTAAAACCTCCAAAGAAAAAAAAAAAGAACAACTAAACACCAACCTAAACCCTAACTTACTTAGAACCTCCATTCGCTTGTCCCTAGACAAAGAGGGGCCACGAGCATCATAAGGTAATGCTATCGCTTAACTACAACAATAGATGGTTGAAATGAAGGCTAAGAGCAAACACCTTACCTTAAAGGTTATCACTTTGGAGAAGTGTTTGCTTTGATGTAACAATAAGAACATGCAAAACAATGATAGTTTATCATAACCTAGCTTGCGAATACTCCAAGGTATAGTTTAAGAAATCTCCCACTTACTTCAACTTAGACCACATGAATGGCATGATCAAGAAACTACAAGATCCCAAGGAGTCTAAAGAAAAAACCAGCCTTTAGACAACATCAAATGTTCTCCCCTCTTTCAAGCTACATGAGTTGTAAATCACGCAAATTCAAGTTTTTGAGTGTAGAGTCAACTCGAGTATTATAGGTAATATTCCTAAGTCAACAAAGCCAATAAATTTAAAATTGATTAAAATTTTAAATTTAAAACCAAAAATGAATATGAAAACCCTAATATATTAATTAAAACCTTAACTGCGTACAAAAACCTTAAACCCTATATATGCGTATGTACAAGTGATTGAATCCATACCTAATAAAAACCTTAAAACCAAAACCCTCAGCTTATAAAATATGTAAATTTATCCTAACAGTAATAAAACCTTAATTGGATAGGATTATCGATCAATCACATAAAATTACTAACCAACCAGTAGAGATAACTCCTAAATAATTATTAATCTAAAGAATAACAAATTAATTAACAAAATTTACAAGATTATGAATATTATTTTACGATTAATTGTGATTTCATATATGTATATATGTATACTAGTTTTGTATTGATTTAATTTTATTACATATCTTATGTTTATGTACTAAATAGTATATATTAACTTTATATTTCATATTTCCTTCCATAATTACCTTTTATATTATTTCAAAGACTATTTAGAAGTTGAAAACTCTTTTTGAAAAGTCAAACTGATATTTTATAATTTTTCTTTTCCCTTTTTCTTTTTCCTTTTTCCTTTTCTTTCTTTTTCTTTTACCCCATCACTTGTTCCTAGTAAGTTGCAGCTACCCATTTGCTCTTAAATTTCCCACATGTGATTAATAAAGAGATAAAAATCAAAGATAAGAGATAAGGGAAAAGTCAAATCCACCATATCTTCTTTTCTTATTTTGTTTTACTTTTTTTTTTTTCACTTTTCTTTTTCTTTTCCTATTGCCGACTACATTTATGCACATTTTTTCTAATTTTTTTTCATCCTTTTCTCAATAACACAACACAAAACAAATCAAGCCTTATTTTCCTTTTTGAAACCAACACTTCCTTATCCTCTTTTTCCCTTTCCTTCCTTGGTTTTCTTCTTGTTTTCCACAAGTTCAAGAAGAATAAGAAGGGCTTTGGGGCTCTACAACTTTTCAAGATACAAAAGAGTAATTAGTTAGTATTTATATTGCATTTGATTTATCTTGTAATTTCAATTTATATATACTCTTTATTGTATATATATTTTGTAGTGTTTTACATATTTTAAGAATATGTAATAGGGATTACATGTATTTTATCACCTTTGTAATCAAACTCTATGTACATGTATTGAAATTGTATATATAGTTGTTCATCTACATGGTTATGTATTTATATATGTAAATGCTTAACTATAGATAACTATATGTACACATAAGTTACAATTATTAAGTTATGTATATGTATGGTGTGTATGTATGTATGTATATATATATACAGTAAATGTACATATAAGGAATATACATATATGAACTATAGTATAAAAGAGTATAAATACACATACATGAACAAATAAGAAAACATAAGCATTTATGTGTATATGTACAAGTATAAATATATGTATAGGATTAGTATAGTATAAGTATAAGTATAAGTATATGTATATATTTGAAGAATACAAGTATACATATACTAATATCTTAATTCCTTAAATAAGTTTATATATATATATATACATGAACAGATGCCGGAGTGATGACAAAAGGGAAATTAATAATTAATTTACAAGATTTAATAAATTTAATAATAATATATATATGTGCATATATACTAATTAATACTTCAAAATTGGAAAAAAAATATGCAAATATTAAAAGAATTTCGAAAATTACCATAAGGGCCAATAGGAAGCTACCACGTCAACATTCCTTACTTGAAATTGCAAATCCAAAAAATAATAAGAAAATAATGATAATTAATTAGTTGAAAAAATTGCAAACATAACAAAAAGTTATATAATTAGGAATTTAAGCTTAAAATAGTGAAATAAATAAATTATTATAAAATAGACCAAAAAATAAGAATATTTCAAAAATATAAAATTTATAAATTAATTAAATCATAAATTCATAAAGAAAAGCTAACCGTGAGTGGCTAAGGATCAAGTCTAGAGATCACTGCTATAGAGCGTAAAGTGGACTGCAAGAGTCACCTCACCAATAGACCTAGCAATTTGTAAGTTGTTGAATTTTTGAAAATGGAAATATATTTTATAAAATATAGAATTTCAATGTATGGTTAAAAACCCAGGTGCTAAAATTTGGTTGCGATTAGTACTGATGTATCTCCAACCCTTACCTAAAAAGACATTAAATCCGATGTTGTATGTAGCACCGATCAACTACATATATTGTTCAACATACCACTTGTTCATGCATTCATATGTTTATTATTTAATTGTTTAATAACCTACCTGACAGTATAATAGCTACATAAGTTTAGTGAGTTATCGCTCCTATTATACTACTTGTTTGGCATACTACTTATTTTTGCATTCATATGCTTATTATTTAATTGTTTAATAACCTACCTGACAGTATAATAGAAGCGATAACTCACTAAACTCATGTAGCTTACTCCCCAACAGTACAGTAGAAGGGATAACTCACTAACCTACCTTACAGTATAGTAAGAGTCAAGCGTTAAGTACCAGTGTTGAGATGCCTTAGAAGGTAGAATCTGAAGATAGATTGTATAGTTGATTTGAAACATTACACGTAATTACTATTTTTATACTTAGATTTTGTAACTTTGGTAAGTTTAAATTTTAGATCTTTATGGTTAGATTTTATCGTTTGGTAAGGGATTCCTATTCTTTATAGTTCCAAGAAACTGTGAAATATTGGATTTACATAGTTATTTGTATATTACAATAAGTTAATAAATTATAAATTGGAGATTTTAGTGATTAATTAATTAAAGTCTTATCATCTCTGACTTGCAATACGATTTTTCTGTCATGAGTGTATATACGATATGAAAATTTTAAACAATCCTACTATGCCTTCATAAGGTCATAACATGAAAGGGAACCCTTCCTCCTAACATCAAGATCCCTCATATGGAGGAGTATGACAATACAATGGACCACATGACCTACTAAACGTCCATTATGGATCTGCATGGTGTTTTCGATGCCAACACATTTAAAGCCTTTGTAGACACTTTGAAAAACATAACTCACACTTAGCACTATAGCCTTAAGCCTAAGTTCATTGTGAGCTTTGAAGAACTTAATAAGTGCTTCCTTCAACACTTCATGACCATTAAATAACTAAAAATGGACGTATCATACTTTATGAACATTGACCAATGCCTAGAAGAGTCGCTACAAGACTAACTCTAGCACCTTAACACGACCATACTTAAGATTTTGCATCTCGATATGAATGTGACATTTAATGCAATAGTACAAGGGGTAAAAGACCGTTCCTAGTTCTTTTATTCCCTCACCAAGAAGATACCTACAACCTTTGTCAAGTTCAAATAAAAAGTCGCTACATCACTTAAGAAGACAACATTAATGCTAGAAGACAACTAAAATAGCAATAAACAAGCAGGGAGAGCTAGAAGCGATCCCTAGCAAGAGATCAGCTTGGCCTTCACAAAAAAAATCCTAACTCTACCATACTAAGTTCCAACAAGCTTTAGATGAAGAGCCAAGTGATCCTACTTGAAGCCTATGACCGTGTAATCCTTACTTAATTGGAGCACATGCATCGGAACCTTGTACGCAACTCTTCACACAAAACTGCAAGTTTCACCATAAACACTCAACACAAAGAATGCACACAACTAAAACATATAATTGAGGATATCATCCAATTCGGCTACCTTAAAGTATATGTCACCATCAAGCCAACCATGCTTTAAGACTTTCTTAGAGAGGTCAATGCAAAGAAAAGTCATCAACAGGGCCATCTAACACCACTAATACTGTCAATCGACCCACATACGACACTATATGTACAATCATAGGTAGCTTAACAATAAGACATAGGTCTTACTCATAAAGCAATTCTTATGCTCAATCTAAAAAGCTTCAATAAGTGTTCAATCTTCAAGCCAAGAGACAAAAGTTCAACACTTTAGTCTTCTTCACTGAAGTAGATATGGAAGGGATCATGTCACCACAAGATGACGCCCTTATCATTAAAGCCAAAATCACAAACTTCAACATTTACAAGATAGTCATCAACAATAGAAGCTCTACTAACATTATCTTTATGAAAGCATTCTCCCAAATGAAGGACAAGATCCAAGAGCAGATGAAGTCTTGCAACAACAAATTATGTAGCTTCAGCAACTAACCTGTTAATATATCTAGCATCATTTCTCTCCTTATAGAGCATAGTCACACAGATCATATACCAAAAACCTACACTAACTCCCTAGTTGTCCACACTTAGTTCCCCTACAATGTTATTCTCAAAAGATCGACACTCAACGTCATCGAAATAATCACTTCCAAAAGCACCTTAAGGCTAAATTTCTGACCTTAGCAAGAGTAAGCTTTTATAGCAACAACTAACAAGTGTCTAGACTTTGCTATATTTAAGCTCTTTCTAACATGCACAATTTACAAGTGGAAACCTTCCTAGCCCCATGGTTCAACAATTACCAAACCTATGAAGACCATTTAGATTGGTAACCATCCTAAGCAGACAACATAAATTGGTACATCTCTATCTCCTAACATTTAGCGACTCGTTGAGGACTAGGTTTTCGCCTAGTCCTCATCTAAAATGCTTAGTATACCAATCCACTTCATGACCCATCGCCTCAAAATTTGCCCAATATGGAGGTCGTTAAGCTAAAAAAGAAGCATTTTGCGCCCAAGCACCAACAATAATCAAAGAGGAAGTCTAAAAACTTTTCCAAACAAACTTCATTAGGAAAGAGCTACATTCCACTTACCAAGCCAGTACGGTACATGTTAAGAAAGCCAATGGAAAGTGGCACATGTATGTTGACTTTACAAACCTCAATAAGGCTTATCCAAATGACCGCTTTCCACCCTTAAGAATAAACCAACGGGTGGATTCAACCTCTAGCTACACTTCATGGATGTCTTTTAGGCTATAATAGATTCACATGAAGGAATTCAACCAAGACTACACATTGTTTGTCACTAATTTTGGTACCAACTGTTATGAAGTTATCCCTTTTGTCCTCAAGAATCCTAGCACTACCTATCAAAGACTAATGTTATGTCAAAGTCCACATCAACATCATCAAAAGCAAGCTCCCTAAGAACCACCTCTTTGACTTAAATGTGACATTCTGCACCCTCAAACAATATAACATGAACCTTAACCTCCAAAAGTTTGTTCTTGGACAACTGTATGCAAATTCTTAAGCTTTACGATAACTGCAGAAGGTATAGAAGCTAATTCTAGAGTGATCCAAGCCATCCTAATCATGCAATTTCCTAAGACAATTAAAGATGTCCAAAAGCTAACTAAACAAATAATTACACTTAACTTGTTCATTTTATTATTTGTAGACAAATGCCTTGAGTTCATTAAGATCTTGAAAAACTTAAGCAACTTTCAATGAACAAAATAGTGCCAACAAGCCTTTGAGCAACTCAATCAATCTCTTACATCTCCTTTGATGCTATCTAAGCTTGTCTCTAAGGAAGATCTATACTTATATCTTGCAACTAGCACTAAGGCACTCTCATCTCTTTTAGTCTAAGCCAACGAAAAAGAGTGCCAGCTTATCTAATACATCAGCTACGTCCTCAAAGGATTCAAGCTTGAATACTCCACCATTAAAAAGTTGGCCCATACTATAGTCATACCAGCCAAAAAGCTTAGACTTTAGAAAATACTAAGTGATTGTCCTCTTCGACCAACCCCTCCAATTGATCCTTCACAAGCCAGATGCTTCATGTTACATTATTAAGTATACGCTTGAGCTTAATGCTTTTGGTGTCCATTTCTGACCTTGTGAGCATCAAAGCTTAAGCATTTGCTAACTTCATTGTTGAGCTCATGTACATTAAAGAGCTGACCTTGCTACCTAACCATCACCTCTAAACTTTCCATTTAATTGGTTTGCCTTTAACAGGCACCAAGGGGGCAAAGGTTAAGCATGAAATCATAATCAGCATCAAGCTTGCTAAAGAGATTTAAGCAAAAAGACTCGAGATCTTCTTTGACTCCTAGCTCATTGTCCAACAGGTCAAAAGGGAATATACAATAGAAAATGAGGCAATGGCTAGGCATTTAGCATTTGTTAAGGCCTTATGCTTAGACATCCCATCCTAAACTATCATTAAGATTCTCCAAGCTGAAAACTTGGAATCAAATCACCCTTCCCAACCTAGATAAATAAGTATTCATTCAATACCTACCTAACAAGAACACAGTCAGAGTACACCAAAAGTGATTAGCCAATATGCACATTATGCTAAATACACCCAATCAGATAGAACCGATCATCTCTTATCTTAAGGATAAGATGCTACAATAGAATCATAAGGAAGTTTGGCTGCTCATGCAATAGGCAACTAATAAGTGCTTTATTACATATATTTATTAATGGGTTTTATTAGTGTTTTTGATATTTTCATGAGTATTTTGTAGATATTTGGTACTTAATTACAAATATTTTTATTTCAAACTTTGATGGAATAACTAAGAAGAAAAGGAAAAAAAAAATGAATCAAGTTTAACTTGATTTGGAGTTGAATTGGATGAGTCATGAGCTTTTGAAGATCAACACAATCAATTGACAAGATCATGTTGAAGGCCATGATGGTTTATTTGACATATGACTAGAAAGTTACACAGCCATTTGATATGGTCATGTCGAGTTGCATTAAAAATAAGATAAAGCCTTATCTATGTTTGACTACATGCAATTACAAAATCCACGTGAAGGCGAATTGCGAGGCTAACAATTAATTGTAAACCATGTCCCATGTTCAAGACTTGCTAAGCAAAGTCGTGCCATTGTCCAAAAGCAATAATTAAAGTCCATGTGCCAAATATATTTAACCATGCAAAAAGTTTAGCCAATTATTGGAACTAAAGCCTATAATCCATTCAAATCACAAGTCCCAATGCAAGCCAAACTCTTGTAATTGAAATCATATCCAAAAGCATCTTGCAACCTTAAATTGAAAATTGAATCCATGCCATGTATTGGTTTGAGCTAGAGAATATATGCCATATGATTAAAGCCATCCAAAAGCTAACTAAAAGTATGTACGTATATTCAAAAGTTGAAGCCATATATCTTTATTTCGAGCTACCCAGATTGAAGATTTATTTTCAAAAGATATGCGTGAGATATTTTAAAATATGTTGGAGATTTATTTCCACATATAAATAGATAAAAGGCCTTGTAAAAGTAAGAAGGCTATTCGTTATTCATTTTTGTGAGATTAGAACTAGGGTTCTCTTTTCTTCTTTTCTTCTTCTCTTCTTTTGAGATGTTTTAATTTAGTTAGATTAAATATTGAGAAACACTAGAATTATATAGTAGATTCTTATTTTCTTTTCAATTAGTCAATGAAGTTTAGATTGTTGCGATCCAATTATATTGCTTCCATTGTTATTTGAATTGATATTGTCGGTTACCAATTCAAATATTTGATTTTATGTACGAGATTGAGAGATGATTGTATAGAAAGATCAGATGTAATTAGAAAGAATTCATGTAACCCTAGAGATTGGCATCATAAATTCTTTAGGACTAAGGTAACTTAATAGAAGAATTCATAAATCTTAATGCAATTCTAAGATTTGTAATTAGAAAGAGATTTTGATTAGAATCTTTAGAATTAGGGCTAACAATCTTGAGAAAGATGTTAGTTTAAATTAGGAATTCTTACTATCCAATAGATCTGAGATGAGACTAATCAACTATATAACTTCTTAGGGTCAATCAATATCTAATTATGTGTTTTTCTTGTATTCTTGATTTAATTCTTGTTTATTTTACAATTTAGTTATTCTAATTTAGTTTAATTAGTTCTTGCTTAAATTTATATTTTCTTGAATTTGTTTCTTGAATTAAATTATTAGGTTAGATATTAAGGAAAGGGTGAAGTACTAATAATCGCATGTAGTCTCTAAGGGATCGACATTCGGACTCATATCCACTTTATTATAATTTGATAGGTGTGCTTACCTGTAAGCCCCATAACTAATCACTCAAGATTTCGATCGGCTGAAAGATCCAATTGAACCTAAATTATAAACTATTGAGAGAAATAATAGTAAAAATAACCCCGTAAACTTGAATTTAAGAAAATAAGTAATAAAATAGGAGACTATAAAATTTTCAAATTTTAAGCATAATAATTGCTAATTACCGAAAAGACAAAAAGTGTAATTTAATAACTAATAAATTATTAGAGATAGATTATATGTATAATAAAAATTTTAGAATGACCAAAATAATAATTAGGAATGTTCACATGTACCCCACATGTATTTACGTGTAGATAAAAATACGCGAAATTACCTAAATTAGCCAAAAACTTAGTAAATAATTAAAGAAAATTATAAATTAATTGTGGAAAAATCAGAAAAAAAAATCAGAAGAGTGTGGAATGATGCAAAGTTGGTCGTGGCAAGTCAAAATCTGAAAAAGAAAAATCAACCAATTAAATTAGAACAACACAAAAGCCAAAAATTTAGGGATAAGGCAATTGTTTTATCCAAATTAATGTACAATAAATCCCCTAAAGCCCTATAAATAGCAGGAAAAATCCAGGAACTCATTTGGACAGTTAGAAATCGGAGAAAATTAGGGAGAGACGAAAATTGAGAGAAAAATTCGATTTAGAAAAAAATTAGAAAAAAAAACCGTACAATTAGGGCTTTTAAAGGGAACCTACACCAGACGAGCAGCTGGAAGTGGATGACCACCACCACCACACGGTGGTGGTAGTGTCCAAGCATGCCGACAAAGCCACAGCAGTCGGCGGTGGTCGAAGCCACCCAGATCGGTGAGTCCAATTTCCAGCCTGATTCTTATGTAATTTTGTAAAAATAGTAAATAGTTTTAGAAAATTATGAAACTTGTTATTCTAAGGTTTTATTGTATGTAGATTTAGGAAAAAATAGTGATTTGGTTTAATCACATCTGAAAATATAGGGTCCTTAAGAAGTTGTGCAAAACCGAGCATGATTAGAATAGAAAATAAATAGGCTTAGGAGTGTAGTTTGGAGCTCAATTTTTTTCTGTAGGATGCTCATGTGATATAGAATAGTGATATGAAGCTATTTTTTTAAAATTAATTTTTGAAATTTTTAAGTTAATTTTTAGCCCTAAAATGATGGAAAAATTGGGTAATTTAGGGTTAATTAAGTGATTAAGATATTAATTACTGATTTAGATAGTAATTAGATATTTAGGGATGTTAATCTCTGATGTGGAACCCTAATCCTAACATTTGGAGTATTAAGTATGGTTAATTTAGGAAATTAGGTAATTAATATAAGAAATTAGTAATATGTGAAATTGTAAATTAATAAATCTAAAAAAAATTAGGGTTATTTAGATAATATTAGAGTAAAAATCAAAATAATATTAAATCTGAATTAAGATTGAATTTAAGGTAATTATATAAAAAAGTAAGATTTTCTCACATCAGAGATAAATCCGATACTCTAATTAGGACTAGCGTGTACCGAATAGCTTAGAATACTAAATAAAGACCCAATAGGATATTTGAATACTTGAGCTTAATGTGATTAATTCCACATTAGGATTCGAGCATGTTTAGCATTTAAAAATCGAACTAAAACCTAATTTAGAAATTGATGTGGAATCCGAAATCGAACCCGAACCTAACCCCAAACCTAGAATAATTATAAAAGACTTAAGACCTAGATAATTAGGTATATTAAACCCTAAACCAAACATAACAATAAGCGTTATAGGATAAATGAACCTATAATAGTTATATGAAAAACTAAAACCACGTTTGTGTTATACGGATGATCGGCGATGGCCTGAGTAAATCAGACCTCGAGTGAGTGAGCAAGGAGTCGAGATAAGTTGGGATTAATACGATGCTGTATTTGGAGGCTTAAGATTATGCTTAGTTGTGCTTGTTAGATAGTTGAATATGTGCATGTGCCTAATTATGGGTGATGCTATGATTCTGTTTGTTGCTCTAGCATATATTGTATGATTTGTATGTAATGATTGATCACCTTAAACTGGACTTAATCAAATATATGACCAGTAATCATAATCGGACATGCATGGCAACCCGTTAGGGGAACTTAGGACTCTCCAGCCAAATACCGACCCCTTCGAAAGGGATAGCGCAGGATTGTAAAATGGTCCTTTCTTTATCCTCAGTCGAACTAAGTGACAGGAGAGGAGGTCACGGCGAGGGTGAAGACAATGGTTCGAAGGTAGTTGCGGGAGGAGCAAGGTCTCCATTACACAAGCCTGGGTTTGGTCGTGAGCTGTTGCATTAACGGCAACTCTTCAGCCCGGATTAGAATGGGCACAATTTTTCTAATCTTACGACGGGCCGGACAACGTCGTGCGATGACATTTGCTTGCGATGACATTTGCTTGCACATGCATTGCATCTAATAAGTGATTGAAAACCTTGTTGTGTTTCTGGTATAGTTTTTAAGTCCTCCATTCTAACTTACTGAGCTGTGGTTGCTCACATCTCTATAGACGTCGTACAGGTGCTGGCGACAAACCACTACTCTGAAGCTAGCAACTGCTGGATCCTGGGAAGTGAGGAAAAACATGTGAAGAATAAACATATATTTTTAAGGTTTAAGCTTTTACTTTAGAATTTTTCATTTCCAAATACTGTAATAACTAGAAAATATATTACAGAGAAATATTGTAAACTTCAATTACAATAGCTGAATTATAGCATATATATATATTTCCTTACTTTCTTAGATTAATGATTTATTTAAATTACAAACTGTTTACTTCAAAGCGGGTTAGTCGTTGACGCCTTGTGTAGATTAGGTCTAAGATAACGGTTGTAAGGCCAACTTCTATCTTAGGATGGTTTACACGGCGGGGCTGTTACAACTCTGCCGTTTCGGAGCATGACATTACCTATATCAACAACATGTTACATGATCATCAACGATAAACTCTATTAAAGGAGCCTCAACTTCCCTTATACACCCTTAAGTAGCCGAATATGTGTTATAAGAAGGATACGCTAATGAATGCAGTAATCACATATATAGCCACTTTCTTTAAACTAAAGTGCTCTACTTTGGCTACTATTAGCTATCCTTGAAAAAGGATGCCAAGAAGCTAGTCCAAAGGTGTGATAAATGCCAAAAGCATTCCTTAGTCAACTAGTCTCCAAGTAACACCCTCATGTCTCTCACCAGTCCTTGGCCATTTGCCCAATAAGGAATCAATATCCTTAGTCCCTTCACCAAGGCAACCACCTAATGGCAACACATCCTAGTCGCAATGCACTACTTCACTAAGTAGGGAAAGGTAGAGGTAATGGATAAAATCCTTGAGAAAAGTATTAGAGATGTTGTTTGTCAATTCATAGTCTACCAATCTAGAGTCCCTAAGTCATCATAATGAATAACAACACTCAATTCGTTAACAATCAATTTAGGGACTTCTACAAGAGCATCAAAACCCAACTTTGTTATCTATCTACAATTCATTGGGTAAGTTAAAGCTGCAAACATAGTTATTCTCAATAGCCTAAAGAAGTGACTTGATCGAGCAAAACGTTTGTGGGCAAATAGGCTCCCCAATATCATTTGAAGGTATTGCATTATGCCATTTGGCTACTGGTGAAAGATTTTTCTTCTTAGCCTTTGATAGAGAAGGCGTATTCTTTATCAAGCTTAAGGTCCCCACTACATCAACTAAAGAGCCAAACCCATGAGTTAATGAGATTGATTTATGAGTCTACCTAAATCTTCTAGATGAACTTTAAAAGATCAAGTGCGACCCTAAGTCATAGGTTACCTGTACAAGGCAACTAAATATGATGACAACAAGGGCAAACATGAAGCCTTTCAACTTATCATCATTGTTTCCTAAAAGACATATGCTACTAGTTCAAAGAATACTTATAACATGCTTACACAATTAATTGGGAAGACCTTATGTTGACAATTAAAGAAGTAGGATAAGATGCCTACTAGCTAGAAAAGCCTAACAATCTACCCATAGCATAGAACATTAACAACCTAAGGCCTTACTATAGGTAGACCTGCACCTACACCCTCCAACAAAAACTACCCCCTTGGCCCTAGCACTACTTCCTTTTGTAATCAAGATCATTTGAATGAATGATGCAAAGTTTCCATCCAATACTTCATATATAGCTCCATCCATATCTGGTCTCCACCCTCCGAGAGTGAATGAGATATTCAGCTTATTGATAGGGTTCATATCTAATCTCTGCCCTCTGTAGGTCAACTCCATCTAGTCTCCACCTTCAGGGGTAGACGAGACACTCATCCTATTGATAAACTTCACATCTAATCTCTACATTCCATGAGTGTGTGAGACATACTCATTAATGGGCTACACTTTACCCTTCCTTACTTAGGTGAACGAGGTCCCTACATCTTTGATGGCAAACAAGATGGCCCTTGTCCTTTGGTAGATGAACGGGGAAGGGGGCCTTCTAAATTGAATACTAACTTGAAGAAGCATACAGTTAGTTGGGGTTACTTTCTTAACCTATCAAAATTAGGAAGCCTAAATCACATACTATTGTTTGGTGACGAGTAGTCTTGACCGAAATAGCTCTCTAACTAATGCATCGAATACACAAACATCCCAAATGAGAATCGTGCACACTCATTCTCTAAAATGAGACCCTAACAATTATCTACTAAGTTCCCTACCTAACATACCAAATTATGTAAAGAAGTGCATCATCAAAAAGCAAGAAAAGAAAACGTTGCAAAAGGAAGAAAAAAATAAAAAGAAGTACAATGAAGATGCACCGAAATACATAGAAAGGAATCAACAACAAATTCTCATTACTCAAAAAAGCCCAATAGCACTTACAAACATAATGGCCAACATACCAGCCCTATACATTATAGAGAAGCTACAATTATAATGTTTAGACCAACCTCAAGACAGGACTTAGATTAACATCAAACCTTAAGAGCCCTAGAACAATAGGCTTAATAAAAGAAAGTAAGGGAAGGCTCCATAGCTTTATGGTTGCTTTTGACACTACAACCAATAAGGGACAAAATAGTTGCAATATCCTAAGGCCAAACAACCTACCTCGCTTTCTCCCCCCTTCATGCCCTTATCTAAATAGGGTACATCGACTATGCCTCTTGGTCGAGAACCCAAGAGGAAGTGGAATTAAAAAAATGGGGTAGCAATTACCTGGCTTACCAATCATTACTAGCCTTCGCGCAGCTTGCTAAGTAACTAAACTCCTATCGCCATCATTAACCAAACCAAACCAAAGAAGTACATAATGAGAAATGCTTAGTAAGAGGACATTGGCAAGCCCCAATGGAGTAGCCATAGACAATCGCTTGAACCCCCCTCATGAGCCTAGAAGATGAGGCTAATACGGCATATAAGATTCTCCCTCGTCCATCTCCCTCCACATGAGATCATTGAATACGGTCTCTTAGACCCTTCAAAGCCTACAAAGGTAGCAAAACCAATGGCTAACAACCTAGGTGCCACCATCGCTACCACCTCAAAGGGGGGAGTAGCACCTTAGGGCACTTCATTAACAACTCACAAGAACAAAGAAGCCACAAACTACTATTCAGCAAAGTTAAATGACCTACAAAAGATAATATACAAAGAAGAAAAAGTAACACACAAAGATAATAAGAAAATACAAAAGAACGATTCCAAAATATGCATGTAAATTGAGACAAGGACCTTTATTTATAGTAGTAAGGCCCCTTGAAACTCCTAATATGCAATTAATGATATTCAAGATAACGTGCTAAGGAATCCCATGAAACATTGAGACATTGTCTTATCATTGAATTTTTTTGAACATGCACAACATTCTTGACTATACACATGGCTAAACTAGAAGAACGAACGAGCCATATCCTTCAAATGGCAAAACTTAATGTAGTGCCAAATCTTCATGCCTAATTTACAAGAAAAATATGTACCAATGGTCCAATCGCATTCATGGCTTTGTAATGTCCTACGATATTTCATAATTATGAAAATAAAGTCTCAAAAAGGTGAAAAGACAAGAACAACTCACAAGAAACCTAACTTTATGGAGTCTAAGATATCCAACAACTCCAAAAGAAGATGAAAGGCACTCTACCTCATTTTAACTCTACCTGAGGCTAAGAGCGAGGCTCAACCGTATACCTCAACACTTAGCATATCCCCTCATCATGCTAACACCTATCGGTCAAGATTGGGGACAAAAGCCATACTCAATCGTTGACCTCAATACTTAGCATGGCCACTAGAACTCTAGCACTTTCAGCTTAGTCAGGGAAGAAAGAGTCAAGTTCAACCTCACTCACCTAACTACTTAGACTAACAGGCCCTTTTCTTGAATATTAACCATTTGCATTATCTTTGATCAAGTCCCAAAATCAGCTTAGCTTATGATTGAGTCTTAACAATAAAGAAAACTCATGTTAGAATTAGCTTAGCCTATGCTCAAGCTCTAGCAACAAAGAAGACTCAAAAATCAACTTGGCCCATACTTGAGCACCAACAACAAAGAAGATCCAAGTCAAATTTCACTCATCCAATAGCCTTGTACACCACCCAAGTCTAGTTCCCACCAAAATAAGGGAAGCTATAAGACGTCATTCACCTATAGGAACGACAAGGCGCCATCTAAATGAGACCTCTCACTAGTTGTCCCATTAGAAGACATCTATTCTCCTAGGAAAGATACATTGTCAGCCTTCCAATTCCCTCCCCAAGGACAGAAATACAAGTTAAAATCATGCCGAGAAAATAAGGCGTATGAAATAAAACATATCGAGAAACCATAAAGCTCATGAAATAAAATATGTTGAAAATACTTAACCATACATTTTAGGAAATGTTGATGATATTAATACATTATGAAATCGTCGATCATTCAATCGAACCATGTCTATACAACATAAAAATAAATAAATAATACAACAATCCTAAGGCGATGAGTTCTTTGATTGTGCGAAGGCATTTCCCTCATCGGAGGATGGGACCTTACTAGAGCATATCTCTTTTTTGGTGCTTAAGGTTGTGGAACAAGTAAATTTCTCCTTACACACGTAGGGGATTTCCTTGGACAAGTGATCTTTATCATCACCCGGATCTTCAACACGAGCCTTATTATCACCCTGCATATAGATCTTAGCACTCGAATCTTCGTTGGTTGTCACAATTGTTGACTTTATTATCGATGTCAGCGAAGTCCAAGCACGAAAGATCATATTTAGGGTGAAACTTCAAGTTTTCTTCTCTTGTCGGTTAGACCCTCTCTAACAACTTTTTTCTTAATAATCTCTCATACTGCTAGCTTAGAGTTACGATTTTAAGCACCTCTTTAACAAAAGGCCCTTTTTTCGTTGCCTCCTTTAACTCAACAATGCTACTTTACAATCCAAAGTTGCTGGTCTTTAGTCCTTTATCTACATCCTAAGCTTGTCTTCCTCGTCACTCATTGAGTTGAGTGTTCGATCCAAACTCTAGCATTCTCCTTTCATCTTACAAAGCTCCTCCTTCAAGTTTTCAACTTCTTTATATTGCTTGTCAACATTAGCCTTAAGGCTTGAGACTTCATTGGCCACTAATGAATGTGCTAATTTTTCTACTGCTAATTCCTCCTAATATTTTCTAGCCTCCATCTTGGCCCTAATTCTTACATACTCAACAACCGTAATTTGAGCCTTTGAGAAATTTTATGCATCCTCAATTTTCTGTAATAAGTTAACAATATGAAATGATAAATTTGCTAGATCACCTGGTAGAATATATAAAAAATTATTATTATTATTATTATTATTATCTTTTTCATTTCTTTGTCGGCTTCTTCCAATGCCATTAGAACGTGGCTGTTGATCTGTAAACAAACGGGATTGTTAACAATAAAACATGTGCCACATTGAAAGGATTCAATTAATACTTACATCATACAGTTTGGCTGTCATGTGCGCCTTATTAGAACCAGTGACTCTGTCAACGTCCTTTTTCTCAATTTCCCTATCCTTTGGAAGAATGGCACTTTCCATCAAAGCTAAGGATTCAGTATCACCTAGTGTTGAATCAATGTAAAGAATGTTGTACCCTAGAACGGAACAAAGTATTTGCCCACCTCATTGCTATGGACAAATTTGGTGCTATTGATGTTGAGAGCTTTGTTCCTCACTGCCTCCTTTGTCCTCTTATCCAAAGTCTTGCACTTCTTAGGAGGATGTTAGCCGGTAAGCTCCTTACTAATTATCTTATTAGGACTCAACGCAACATCCGCCTGAACGATAGTCCCTCGATAGCTTCATGATGAGTAACTTCATCCTCGCTGTAAGTGTCAATATCTTAACAAGAATCTCTCAACTTTCACCCTAAGGAATACTTTCCTTAGGTGGGACCACTTTAACTTATGTGGCCACAACAACCCCAAGCTTTTCACTACCTTTAACGTTTGTTAACCAAAGAGGCACCTTCTTGTGAGCCACTGTTTACTTTACTGCTTTTTCTTATGCGGCTTTCTTCACAACAACTGGTTGAGTCACTATTACCATGGTTGCTACTCGTTTGTCGGCCTTGGATTTCTTAGCTTTTGCTTGGGCCAACAATTTTGCAGGATCTACGTCACCAACGCCTATGTCTGCAATATAAAGTAGACACGTTAACAATAAAGCAAAGAATAAAGGATTTACATGTTCCATGCCAAATAAGGCTCAAAGGCAACTATTCTTCCCCTATTGTCACAAGAACAGCTTTCCTCTAATAGCTCTACTCAGCACAGTAGTTATTCAATAGCATACCTTCCTTTTTGGAAAAAATTGGCTCCTTATTCTCATATCGTCTTATTATTCTCTCGACATCCTAGTAAAACATTTTGTTTTTTCTTCTTTCTTGGATCTTCTTTCTTACGGTAACATCATTCGACATCAATTCAATATCCTTGGTGTAGATAGGTATAGTCCATTGGGTCCAAAAATCCAATTCTTCATTTGAAATGATAGACATGAACTTATCACACCACATGTAGATCTTGGACTCTAACTCGTCCATGAATTTCTGCCTATGCCTAGTGACCGCAAAGTACTAGCCATTGGGCAACCTTCTTATTGTAAAGAAGTACCTAAATAATTTAGCCGTCGCCTTGACTTCAACTTCTTCGCAAACGATCTTGAAAGCCGAAAGAAGCCGATAAGTGTTTAGTGAGAACATACTTGATGCAATTCAGAAATAGTTGAAAAACTGCTTGACAAAAGCCAAGAATAGGAAGCGTAATTCAAAGTCAAAATATTTTAGATAGATGTGAAACCTACACTCCCTTGGAAAACACACCCTTTTCTCTTCTCTCGACCTCTTAAGATTCCATGTTTGAGCAAGATCTTGCCAATATTTATTATATTTCGAAGCAAGAACTTTGTCGATAGCACTAGCCACTCCGTCTAGTGAATCACTGAAATAAATCATGTTATTATACAAACACCTAGCCACAAATCTTCCTTCTTTGTCATCTAGATTGGTATCTACTACAAGAGAGATAATTCGAGCAAGTTTATCCCACTGCTTCACCACATTATCACCCTAGTTACTTAAGGAACATGCCGTCTCGATCCTTTTTTAGGGGAGGGGAGAAGTACCTCGATCTCAGTCGCCTCAGAATCTGAAAGAATAAGTCAACGAATTACCTTTTAAACCATACCTAATTTTGACTATAATAAACATCATAGAATTTTTTGAAGATTTTGAAGGTGAAGACAAAATGTCAAAAGCAAGCGAAAGCTTACAAATGTGAATAAAGATGAAATTTGTCTTCAGTATTGAAAAATTCTTTAAATATAGATGATTTATTCTCATAACTACAATACGTTTTTGACAAAAATGATGCGCTGGTTAGATGATGGCATGGATTATTAACACATGTTTCGAGACAAAGATCTAATGGTTATCAAGGCTCTAACAGTTATTAGTGCCTACGATGTAATTATGGCTAAGGTGACTACTGCTGCATGTGTTACTGTTCAACCTTTTGATAGGTAGGAAAATTGAAAAGTTGTGACCCTTCACATGGGATACAATCCATTTTTCTAAATGAAAATAAAAAACTTCCTACATTACTTGACATTTGAGAAGCAGTTTTTCACTCAACCTAACAAATAAAATATTAAACTATTTACTCCCTCGATCGAATTATTGACCACAGGAGTTGGGGGGTAAATATTGATAGTCGAATTTTATTTGTTACATTCACTCAGCCATTCGGCCACTCAGCTACTGATAGGCTAAGTAACTTCACTTCTCGGCTACGCCGATTAATATAGATCCGTATTTGATTTGAATTTAAGGAAAGTAATGTGAACAGTTATCATTTGGAATGGTTATATTACATAACTACCCACTATTCCTACATTTCAAGAATGTATATGATCGAAAGGCCTTTACGTATCTCAATAATCATGCAATTAACTATTGTTTTAAACACTTGATACTCGCTTATAAATATAAAGAAGAAGCATTGTAAGAATGATCTGATGACTCATAACTATTCATTCTATTTTCTTTTAAACTCATTTACTGACTTAAGTATCAAAGCGACCACATTAGACTAGCCTTAGTACCTTTTAGGTCTTTGTATTTTGTAAAAAGGAAATTATTCGAAAACTACACAACAACAGTTGGGACTCTACATTGGTGGTTAACCCATGAATTTAAAAAATACAAAGGGAAATACATGAAAAACACAAGATGTAAAAAATTGAGTTGCATGATCAAACCATTGACTTGTTGGGTTTTCATAAATTTTTTTTTTCTTTGTATTTTTAGGTAAGTAATTTTTCACTAGCCACCCCAAAGCTAAGGTAGTTAATGACCATCTTAAAAGAGTTGCACAACTTCCTTGGAGGTCGCCAACCACTTCTAACCTTAGAATAGTTGAAAAATGGTTACCTAAAGTTACTTCTAGCTTTTTTTTCCTTTTTCTTTATTTTCTAGTTTTTTCTCTTCTTTTTTTTTTCCAAATTTCTTGCCATTTTTCCTTTTTCACACATTTTTTAGTATATTTTAATATTAGATTCAATAAGTTAAATTCATCCTTGAGTTAGCTTTTTAGAAGGAAAATGCTAGTTTCTGAAAAAGTTAGGTGTCTCAAATTTTTAATTTTTCATGATTGGTCCATAAAAATCTTTTTTATTTTTTGGAAAACTAGAATTGATAAGTGAGAAGAATATTTATTGCATGACATATAATTGTCGGTCCTTAGCACCAACCCATGTCAAGAGCACACTTTTTGGGGTTCTTTGAGCAATGATACGTGTGCTTACCAAAATTGGTCTCCTCCTGTAAGGACTCCATAGTTTTTTTATTTTATTTTTATGTTTTGAATGTGGTAGAATAATAGAAGTGGACCCACAAATACTTTAAAATATGTTAAGAAACTTTCATAAATAATCTTAGAGATAAAAGTAAAAAATTTCTTTAAAAACTGGCGCTACCTAAAGATTTTCGAAATGCCGTTAACTTTGCACATGCTCTTAGACGTAAAACAAATTAACATGATGTCCGCTGGGAAAAAGAGACTCTCACAACACGCCTGAGGTTAGGATAGGACAAAATAGATTATGAATACAAGTTATTTGGGTCTCTTTAAAATCCTCTCCTTCATTTTTTCTTCTTTTCCTTTCCTATCCAAATAAAAAGAAATATTGGGAAAGTATAAACTTTCTCCGTTGTTAATCAACTCTTCCTAATTCCTCGATCTAAACGCATAGTCATTGAAAATAAATTTACCTGCATTTGAACATTCCTATTGTCGGAGATAGAATTTTGCACGACTTGTAGAAATATGATTATGCATATATTATGATCCATGAAACATTCGCCATGTTGAACTTTAAAAATAAAAATTTGGTCCTACGTGCATAGAGTGAAGATCAACTCTGGTTTGATCCTCATCATCGACGATTGACATGTCTCCAACCAAATCTGAAAAATTAATATTCATACATTCGAGTTTCGACAGGTCAGACATATATTGAGTGTCACCGGGCACTGCATTTATTCCGAGAGCCTCTAATTTTTAGGTGTGCAGAAACTAGTGAAATTATGTTGTGAACCTTTTAGGGCCAATATTGATGACATCTGTCCAAAACCAAATCATACATATTAATTGCAGTACTGAGCAAAATCCTGCTGATCTGATGGGACTCTTGAAATATGGGCATGGTAATAGATAGATTACATCGGGGTAAAATAAAAAATGAAATAACCATTTGATACAAAAAGGGATACTCATCTATTGGATCTATTTTACATTTTTATTTAGTTGTAACATCTTTAGGATAGAATGGAGTTTGTAATATAAGTGCATAGGTGTACAAGTATATTAACGAATAATATATTACGACATATGTATATGATGTAATATATATAATCTTTATATATAAAAAATGATATACATATATAAATGACATAGCATGTCATATGTACTAAATATGGTAAATATATGATAGCTTAAATTATACATAATATAATATATCATAATCAATTACAATATATGGTAGAAATATAATATTTACTATGATAACATATAATTAACTAATGTGGTCGTATATAATTCATTATGTATATCCATAATATTGAAACTAATTAAGTTTTCCTAATTGCTTTTGATGTCTTATATACTTATATTTATACTATTTTAACAAATTAAGGCAAAAAAAAAAAAAGTACAGAAATGAGTTATCTATTAATAGATAGACATAAGTTATTGTGACATTGCCACACGAGGTATTTGTCTAAGTGAAGAAGTGCTCTATTAGATATTTATACTATAATGTATTAATGCCAGTATTATGTTATAACTATGATTTACTAGTATGAACAAATATTATAATTCATTTAAATTTAGTTGTTATCTTGCAAAAAATATTTATATATATATTATATTATTATTTATATTTATTAAGTATATAACATGTTTTAATTATAAGATGATATTATTTTTATTTATTTTATCATTAATATTTACTTTGTGCAATATTATAACATCATATTATATAAATTAAATAGCATCATAATTGTAGTTTGAAGTTATTCATATTCATTAATACTTGTAATGTTTTATTTGTTGAATCTAAGGTTTATTACTTAATTTTGATGAATACAAAACCAAAGTGTCAATTCAAACAAGTTTTAATGTGCTTATGTTGAGATAATTGGAAAATAAGTTGTTTTTTTGCTATATCATTCAAATATATAAATTAGCTCTTTAATACATTCAAAACACTGGTCTTAAAGGTGAATCAATTTGTTTAATGTTGAATAGTATAGTAGTGTTTGTGTTTTATTTGTTTGAAACTTAAAAATAGGTGAAAGTGTTGATGGTTGCACTACCATCTTGACAATAGTAGAAGGGTATCAGCATGACATCTTAGAGCTTTAGATTGAAAGAAGAATTTAGTTCTAATCAGTGAACCATCATGAAGGTAGTCATGTTGGTAGAAGATTTTAGAACCAACATGACAATAGGGATTGAAGCCATCATGACAATACGCTTATTTCTACTAGTCGTTGGAGCATACACCTATATCTACTAGCCATTGGAGCATTAAATGTATATTAACAGGAAGAATTTATGAAGATGATGTAAATGCTCAATGACCCAGCCAAGGACACCTAAGATCTTATATTTTCCTATAATTAAAAAAGCATTCTATTACATTCCTTAGCATTATATTCACTATTTATCTTTTGCACTTTACATTACTATCAATTAAGAGAGATTGAAAATGTAGTGCTTAAGGGTTTATACTTGTATAATTTAGAGAGTGAAAGCACTACACCTGGGTGGTTATTGTGTGTATTTGTGATTCAAATGACTTATGTGGCTCTTGGAGTATTAATTTGTGAGATTAATAAACTGTTGTGAGGTTTTTGGTTAGGTCTGTTGAGAGTAAAGGGACGATCTAAACTCCGCGTTATATCTAAACTTAATTTCTCTATTCCTTTCGCTTTATTTTTCTCCATTTATTATTGATTATTACATCTTACTCTTATTAATCACTCCTTAGATTGCATTTGGGATCAAAATTCTAAAAGGAACAAAAAATTGTCATAATACTCGATTCACCCTCCTTTTAAGTATTAGCCTAGTATTCTTTAATTGGTATTAAAGCTAGTATTTAGTCATTTACTTAATTGTATATTAGAGTAAAGATCATGACTTCTAATGCACTAAGTTTCTTAGAAGGATAAACAATCAATAAGCCTCCTTTTCTAATTGAAAGTAATTATCCATATTGAAAATGTAGAATGACTATGTTTCTTAATACTTAAAATAGATTGCTATAGCAAATAGTTGACAAATAACCTTTTAAAATCAAAGCCAAAGAAGAAAAAAGCTACACAGATGATGATTGGAGGTTGCTTGATTTAATGATGTTACTATGAATATTCTCCATTGTATTATAAAAAAGAATGATTTTAATAGAGTTTGTACATGTAAAAGTATTAAGGAAATATGAGATAAACTAAGAAATGCATATGAAGGTATTAGTAGAGTAAGAGATACTAAAATTAGCTTGTTATGTAGTCAATTTGAAATTTTCAAAATGGATCCAAATGAGACTATTGATTAAATGCACAATAGGTTCATCAACATTGTTAGTCTTTTAAGTGTGCTAGGCAAATCATTTAATAATATTGAAATGAACTCTAAAATCCTTATGTCTTTACTAAAGGATTAGGAAATCAAGAGAACCACTATTGAAAAAGTTTATGACCTTAATAAAATGCTTGAGGGGTAACTTCTTGAAATCTTTAAGCTGTACAAAATGGTGAGAAGACAAAGAGAGGACTCTAAGAAGAAAACAATTACTCTAAGAACAACCAAGGAAAGTACAAGTGAGGAAGAAAGTGAGGATGAAGATGAGATTGCAATGATACCAAGAAAGTTTAAAAAGTTTGCCAAATTTAACAAGAAGTTGAAGAAGGACAAGAAAAACAATGGAAATACTTCAAATTTCAAGAAGGAAAAGAGGGGAGTGATCAAATGTTACAATTGTAAAAAACCGAGGTACATCCAATAATATTGCCTATTGCTCAGGAAGGCAAAGAATCAATTTAGGAAGAAAGCCATGATTGCTACTTAGAGTGACGGTGATTCAAATGACTTTAACAATAAAACTTACTTCATGACCATTAACGATGAGGTATGTTCCACTTCACAAAACTCTTCTTTTGATAAATTTAAGGATATGTATGATGAGCTATTAAAACAATTCACCAAGTTACAAAAGAAAAACAAATTCTTAAAGAAAATCATGAATGAAGTAGAAGATAAATTTAATGTCATTAAGAATGAATATAACAAAGTCATAGATGCAAAGGAAGGGCTAAAAGAAGATAATGATACTTGAGAATGGAAGTTGATAAATTGAATAAAAGAAATGAAGAGTTAGGCTTTAAAAATGATAAATTAGTTGAAGAGAATAGAAAATTAAAAGAAGTAAATGATTCACTTGAAAAGAAAGTAGAAAGCTTAGAGCATCACCATAATGACGATGATTGATAAATTAGGAAGATTAAAAATTGAAAATGTAATTATAAAGTCTAGCCTAGATGATTCAAAGAAAACTATAGCTAAGTTTATAGATGGAGAAAACAATTTGGATAAGCTCTTTGACTCTCAAAGGTAAAGTTTAGATAAAACCAAAATTAGTTATAATAGAGAAAATATTTATAAGTCTTATAAGAGTTACTTTAAAAGGTCTTTAATAAGACTTGTAACTATCGAGGCAGATATAGTCATATTACACATATATGTGTAATATAGCACAATCTCTCTTTTCATCATAAATGTAAGATAGTTTGGATCCTTAAGAGATAAGTTTATATTATAGCAACTAACCTCAAAGAACATAAATTAAAATAGGTACCAAAAAAATTACCATTTGTTTTATAGGATCCTTTAAGGTGAAATAACAAATGGATTTTAGATAATAGTTACTCAAAACACATGACATGAGATGCATCCAAGTTCGTATCCTTGGACTTGAAGGACAAAGGAAGTGTTATCTTTAAAGATAATTAGAAGGCATATGTGATTGATGAAGGTGACAATCTAATTAATAGTGATTTTACTATTAAACATGTATTACTTGTAGACAGTTTGAACCACAATTTACTTTGTATTAGTCAATTGTGTAGTATTAGATACAATGTAACATTTCATGCATCAAAGTGCTTTATTGAAAACATTAATAATGACCAAATCTATTTTAAGAGATATAGATGAGGAAACGATTTTAGCATAATTTTAAACTCTCTTGAAACTTGTCTAATCTCTTAAAATAATGCTTGTTGGTTGTGGCATAGAAAGTTAAGGTATGCTAGTATGAATATCTTGTCAAAACTAGCTAAAAAGGACCTTGTTAAGGAACTACCAAAGGCTACTTTTTATAAAGATTGGATATGTTAACGTGGAAAACAAACAAAATCATCTTTTAAATCAAAAGACACTACTTGAACTTCTAGGTCACTCCAACTATTACATATGGATTTGTTTGGTTCAACTCAAACATTAAGTTTAAGAGGGAAAATATGTACTTTGTTCATAGTTGATGATTTCACTAGATACACTTGGACTTTCTTTCTCACAAATAAGGATGAAATATATCATGTATTCTTGAAATATTGCAAGAAGGTCCAAAATGAAAAAAGGTCTTTTTATGGTCTCCATAAGAAGTGATCATGGGGGAAAATTAAAAAACTTATGATATAGAGCATTTTTGTAGTAAAAATAAAATAAAGCATACCTTTTCAGTACCTAGAACTCCACAACAAAATGAAGTTGCCAAAAGGAAAAATAGGACTCTTATAAAAATGGCTAGGATTATACTTTGTGAAAATAATCTACGTAAGTATTTTTTAGCCGAAGCTATAAATATTACATGTTATATATCAAATTATGTTTTTATAAGACTAATCCTTAAGAAAACCCACTCTGAGCTTTAGAGAGGCAAAAGATCTATCGTATCATATTTTCATTCCTTTAGTATCAAATGCTACATACTAAGTAATGGAAAAAAGCAACTTAGCAAATTCGATTCAAAACTGGATGAATGTATTTTTCTTGGCTATTTTCTCTCAAGTAAGGCATATAGAGTTTATAATAAGAGAAGTCTAGTTGTAAAGGAGTCCATTAATATTACATTTGATGATACATATACATGTAGAGAGTCTAATAATGAAATTGATAACATTGGTGCTCATTTGGATGATCCTAATCTTTACAAGGACCGGTCCAATTCAAAAGAAAAGGACATCTTTAGGGAAGATGAAATCATTGATAATTTTAATATAAACTTACCTAGAGAATGGAGATTTGTAAAAAATCACCTTAAGGACTTAATTATAGAAGAACCATCCAATAAGGTACAAGCTAAAGCCTCTCTAAGGAACTTAAGCAATATAGTGTTCCTATCTTAACTAGAACCTAAAAAAGTTGATGAAACTCTAAGAGATAAATTTTTTATTCAAATGAATGCAAGAAGAGTTAAATCAACTCACTAGAAATGAGTTATGAAACTTATTGCCTAAACCAAATGATAGACTAGTAATTGGAACTAAATGGGTGTTTAGGAACAAGTTAGGTGAAACTAGTATAGTGGTAAGGAATAAGGCACACTTAGTTGCTAAAGAGTACTAATCACAGCTTACAATACACAATTTTTCTCAACTTTAAAACCTGTATATATGCATAAATTTAGCAAAAACTTGTAAATTTCACTCAGAATTAGATTTATGCACAAAATGGACCAATTTGTGAAAAATTATCAAAAATGCATGAAAAAGGATTAATTTTAAATGAATTTGATTGATTTTGTATTCTATTGTAGGTGCATAGGTAGCCCCCACCATTTGATTAAGGAGGCCAAAATGAAGGGTACTTATGAATTTACCCTACCAATTGATCGGTAGCCTTGCTACCGACTGATCGTTATGCCTTAAAGCATTAGAGTTAAAGCGACATCTTGGGTGATCGAAGGGTGAAGAGGATGGCAAGTGAATAGAATGTGCAAAGTTAGATTCACCTTTGTCAATTGATCAATACATTCTACACTGATCGATTAGTAAAAGAAATTAGGGTTAGGTTTTTTCAACTAAAACCCTAATCCCTTTAAACACTACATTTCATAAAACACAGAGGCAACTCAATGTTGACACATGTCTACTAATCAATCGATAGACCTTCACACCAATTAATCGGTAGCCTAAATTTATATATACTCCCATTTGCAGTTAGAAATGCAAGCCACTTTTTAGTATTGTTTAACTTAAAATTGTAAGCGCATTGTCTGTTTCATTGGCCTATTTATGATATTTGGTTAATGTTTTTATGATTTGAATGCACATTTAGGTTTGTTTATTGAGTATTTACTACATCCCCTTCATTTCTTCTCTTATTCACTTGTTCACATCTTGTTTACTTGTTCTCTAATGAAAGTTGCTACTATATTTTCATCTTTTCTTGTTGTCATTGTTGATATTATGAATAGCTAAGTAGTTTTTAGTGGGTTTGTAATAATATAGAAGTTGTAGATGGTCTAACCTTGTAGTTATGATATAGATATGTGCATTTAAATGGGATTTTGATGATTGGTATTTAATTTGAACTCTTTGAGGTGCTTGTTAATATAATTTTCAATGGGTTTCCTTAGGATTATGAGATTGAGATCTGATTAGTCTTAGGAAGTACCCTTAAGAGTTAATGAGTTTGAATAATTATGAAACTGAGAAAAAATTAGTGGTGTAATTCCCTAATTTAGTTGGTGAAGTATTGATAATGAGTTCTTACAATTATGAGATTGAGAGGAGAGGTGTTCCCCCTTGAATTCACATTAAATCATGTGGTTCTAGTAGATTAGTATAGGTTATGAGACTAAGAGGAGATTGAACCCTTAGTCTCTAGAATTGGAATACTTAACTCATGATAAGAATTACGTATTTAGCTGATTATATAGGGAAATGAGATCGAGAGGAGATTTTCCACTACATAGTTAAGTGAGAAACCTTACTCGAGATTGAGCTCAATGAATTCTGTTATACGTCTATATTATTCGTGCTAATTGTTACTTTTAGTTTGTGTTCAATTATAATTGCAATTCCAAATTCTCTTTTTGATTCATCTAGATTAGAATAATAGGTTAGCATCTAGTACTTAACCGAATCCCTTTTCCCTAAGGAATTTAACTTGGTGAATATTTGCCAATATTATTACTGTAGACAATCCAACATACTAGTCAGTTAAACTGACGCTGTTTTGAAAATCTCCATTTATAAATTATCTTGAAATCTATCATTTTTAATCAATGTCTCATGTTGTCATCAATTTTTGGCACTATTATTAGGAGGAAAGGAAATTGTGTTAATATCAGATAAACCGAGGACTTTGAGACTATGCTTTAGTGTAGTTGTAGCATAGTTCATAGCTTAGTTCAATTTCTATTAATTTTGAGTAGTTTGGTTATTAAAGTTTCAACCTTCATCTATTTTCTTGTTTAATTAAGTTGATATTGTTATTTTGTTGTTAATTTGAGCTGAATTGTATATAAAGTTTGAAACTTTGATGTTGAATTTATTGAAAAGTGTTGAATTTTTCCTAAATTGATTTGTGTCAAGCTTGGAAGAGTGCTGTTTATATTCTTGCATTGAAATTGTAAGTTGTAGTTTGGCAATTCGGTTGGATTGGAAAGGAGTAAAATTAAGGATTTTTTACTTGTATGTGAAGGGGAATTCGACCCTGAAATAGATTGGCCATTTCACCATGGAATCAAGGAAAGAAGGAGAGCAGAATTAGGAGAAATGGAAAATCAATAAGGACCTTTAATGGAGGAGATGGAAATGGAAATAATGGACATGGAGGAAATGGAAATGGGAATGGTAATAACCGAACCTTGTGAGAATATTGTGTCCTAAATTTGAATGAGCTGCACCATCTATCACCTAACCAACTATTCAAGAAAGTAATTTTGAACGTAAACCTGTCTTAATTCAAATGGTGCAACTTAATCAATTTGGTGGAACGTCATCTAAGGACCCCTACAAATACCTTCAAAATTTTTTGCAATTATATGCCACAATAAAAACCAATGAGGTGTCTAACGATGCAATTCGCTTGAGGTTATTTCAATTTTCATTAAGGAATAAGGCTAGAAGTTGATTAAACTCCCAACTACCTAATTCTATCACAATGTAGGATGCTCTAGTCCAAAAACTTCTATCCTATTTCTTTCTATCGGGTGAAATAACGAAAATGAGAAATGATATCACCATGTTTAGATAATTTGAGGGGAAGTCTTTATTTGAAAGTTAGGAAAGGTATAAGGAGCTCTCGAGGAAGTACCCCCATCACGGTCTACCCGTGTAGAGTATTGTAAACACCTTCTATATTGGACTTAGGAGTCCATTAAGGATGATGGACGATGTTACCGCTGGGGGGGGGGGGGGGAGCATGGGTAAGAGTATAATGAACAAAAGTGCGGAGGAAGCATATGACAAGTTTGAACAAATGGCTTCACATGCTCATGGTTGGTATTTTAAGAGAGCTTAACCTAAGAGGGCAACGAATGTAAGTGAAGAGGAGGAAATAAGCTAACTTAGAGTGTAAGTTGTCTAGCTTATTGCTCAACTTGCTTAGATAGAAAAAGCCAAATAGGTTAGCACCCCTAATCATAAGCAACCATATGAGTATTGCCGTATATGTGGTGGAGTAAGGTATTTGAGCACAAACTGTTATGTTAAGAACCCTTTTGCCCCATCAAGAGATAGTAAGGAGGAACAAGTTAATGTAATGGGGAATTTCAATTAAGGACAAAGAAATTATAAGCCTTACTCAAACACTTCTAACCTAAGTTGGAGAGACCATCTTAACTTATCATGGGGAGGTAACCTAAGGGGAGGATTTAATAGAGGTTTTCAAGGATTGAGAGTTCAAGTTGGCCAGCACCAGTCTCAACCTCCATCTTTATCTGCAAAAGTTTAAAGGGTGAATCATTGAGCAATCATTAAGAAATTTTCCCTAAAAATGTGATTTGAGAATGAATGTCTAACAAGCTATCTTGCAAGAGATGCATAGATGGATGATTTAGTACTATACAAATATGAATAATAAACTCCTAGGACAACTACTTAGCAATATCAAGCAAAACCAGAAAGATCAGGTTGAAATATTTAGTGGAAGTAGTAAAGATGCTAGTATAAGAGAAAAGGAGTTATGTTTTAGTGAAAAATAAGTATTTAGAGGTGAGTATTTGAGGCTAGAAGATCTTAAGGAGTAGGTTTAACCTAGTGATGAGGATACATTTACACCATTATAGGATGAATTAATAGCTAAGCTTGAAGGGAATCTTGTTGATGAATTCGATGAAAATTTTAAGGAGGAGGAATTTGAAGAAGAAGCATCAAGTGATGATGATGTGCACAGTTTAGGGACAAATAGAACAAGGGAAATTAGTGAGGAAGAGGATCTCAAAGAAGAGGAAGTTGAAGAAGATCTTAGTGAATGTGAAGACATGGGAATTGATGAATCTAATGAGAAGAATCCTATGAAGTTTGAATCTAAAGAGGAGGTTGAAGTGAATTTAGAGGAGAAACCCAATATTAATAAGTTCAAGATTGTGGACATGGTACTTAAAGAGAAAGGTATTGGTGGTTTCCAGTTTATGCGTAAAGTAGAGGATCTAGGGAGATTCATAATGCCATGTACTATACTAGATAAGTTTTTTTTTTTTTCTAAGAATACAATTGGATACAAGTGCATTAGATAATTTTATGTTAAGGAAAACTATATGGGAAATAGGATTGGAGAATTTTATGAGGAAAAGCCTGTATTATATCCGTATCATCGATAGAGGTTGGACCATACCCTTAAGAGAACTTTACTTCACACCCATTAGTGTTGGACCTTATGACTTTCTAATTGATTTCATTATAATGGATATGAAAGATGAAGATCAACCCTTAGTTTTTGGAAGTTCATTCTTGGCTACCTTGGGAGCTATATTAGACATGAAGGAGAGGGTGATTATTCTAAACAGTGGAGAAAGGAAAGTTATGCTCTAAGCTAAGGAATGAATTTAACAGTAAAAGGAAGAAGAATGAGAGTTGGATCAAGAAAAAGAGTTTTAGAAAAGTAATCGTATGAAGAAAAGGAGGATTCATGAGAAAGGGCAATCAAGCATGAGCTGAGGAGCTGAAGGATTTGAGTCCCAAAGGAAATATGAGGACCTACCATGAAATAGTACATAAAAGCTAAGCCGAAGGCTTAAAAACAAGAACTTAGCGGGAGGCAACCCGACCCACCATCTTTTCTTTTCTTTCTATTTAAGTTTTTATATGAGTCTTTTTAATTTCAAAGTCTTTCTAGTTATGTTCCTTTTATGTTACACAAGCACTTATGAATAAATAAGGGAAGAGTTGAATCTAGTAATTTAAAGACACCATCAACGAGCTTAGAAGGGAATTAAGAATTCATATTACACCAAAAAACCAGGGGAATTTTGTTCTAACTTTCTCTTTTACTTCCCCTTGCACATATATTGAATCATGAAATATATAAATTTAAATTAAAGTTAAAGGTAGGAAAGTTAGATATAAACATTGAAATTGTATGATTCTGAATGAGCTTTATTGACTTGATTAAATGCATCATAATTAATCCCTTCAGTGCATCTATAAGATATTCTCCTTTTGAAAAGTTGGATCTATTTTTCTTTATGCTTCGATTTTTGAGTATGTTATCATCAATAGAGTTTACATGAAGAAAGTAAGAAGAAGTTATTAGGGCCTTATTTTAAAAGGAGTTCCATGAACATTTTTCAAAACTTTGTAATTAATTCATGGTATCTTCACTTTGTCTAGATATGCCAAATTTAGGCATGGTTTAGAGGTTTGTAGTTAGGGAAATGTTTTGACTAGGTGTTAGTTTTTAGTGTTTTCAGAAGTAGACCTATATATATACACCATTCTTTTGATAAATCAAGTGATTTGTTAGTGCTGTGCAAATTGAAGTAGGTATTGGATTTTACCTAAATGTTCCTTGATTAGTACACAATGAATGCCCAAAAAGAAAAGAAAAGTTGAAAAGAAAAATGATGGGGATCAAGAAAAGTCATTACGTATAAAAAATATAACCCCATCATATAAGAAAATGTAGTTGAGAAAAGAAAGAAAGAAAGTCATGGGAAATTTAAAAAAAAAAAAAAAAAGAAGAAGAAGAAGAAGAAAAAATGTTGAAAAATTCCAAAAATCCAAAAAGGGAATAACGGGTAAAGTATGAAAGTTATTATGAAGGTTAATGAGGTGAAGTTAGGTATGATTCAATGGTCACTCTCTCTTTGCATGGCATTAGCATACTTAAGAAATAGATAAGAAAGAAGTATATATGCGGGCTGACCAATTAAACACTGATTGCCCTTACTTCGTCTAAAATGTTAGACTTGAATTCAAATTTCATAAGCTTAACCTAATTGAGAAGCTAACTTTTCTATTGGTTCTTGAATTAATTACATGAACTTTGATTTGTGAGCATTTGATTTAGCACAAATGGGATAATTTCAACATTAATTCTAAGGATTTTTGCATCATATCGAGTACATGCAAACTTCAAGCTTTCAATGATATAGCATACTGTTGATTATATATAAGCATTAAGCAAGTGCATGCTTATCCTATCATTTTTTGAAAAAATTGATCTTCTCTATCTTGCTTAAGGAAAAGTAAGGTCCTAAAGTTGGGAGTGGTGATCGCAACTCAAAATGTACATTTTTTCCCAACTTTAAAACCTACATTTGTACATAAATTTAGTAGAAACTTGTAAACATTACATGAAATTACAATTTACTCACAAAATAGACCAATTTGTTTAAAATTGTCGAAAAGGCATGAAAAAGGATTAATCTTAAATGAATTTGATTGATTTTATATCCTATGTGCAAGTGTATAGGGGCCACCAATATCTTGATAGGCCCCACCATTCAATCAAGAAGGCTAAAATGAAGGGATCTAATGAATTTGGCCTACCAATTGATCGGTAGCCTTGCCACCAACCGTTTGGTATACCTTGAAGCATCAGATTCACGATGACATCTCGGATGATTGAGTGGTGGAGAGGATGGTGAGTGAATAAAATATGCAAGGTTAGATTTTCCTGCACTAATTGATCGATAGAAGAAATTAAAGTTGGAGTTTCTTGACTAAAACTCTAATCCCTTTAAATGTTATGTTTCATAAAACATGCAAGCAACCCAGTGCTAACATACATCTACTAATTGATTGGTAAACCTTTAGACCAATTGATCAGTATCCTAAATTTATATGTACTCGCATTTGTAGTTAGAAATGCGAGTCACAATTTGGTTTTTAGTATTGTTTAGCTTAGAATTGTGAGCTCATTGTCTATTTTATTGTTTTATTGACTTTTTTATGATATTTAGTTGATGTCTTTATGATTTTAATGCACATTTAAGTTTGTTTATTGAGTATTTACGACCTTCTCTTCATTTAATCTCTTATTCATTTGTTCCCATCTTGTTTACTTGCTCTCTAATGAAAGTTGATGCTATGTTTTCATCTTTTCTTGTTGTCATTGTTGATATTATGAGTGACTAAGTAGTTTTTAGTGGGTTTATGATAATGTGAATGTCATAACTCGAAGGGAGGTTGAGTCATGACAGTACTGCCATATAATATGTAAAGATCCAAGATCAAGCACCATCCTTGATCAAGGGCCTTCGACACACTACACAAGGCATTTCATAACTATAACATTCTCCTAATAACTAGTATTAAGTAGTAGTAGAGCATATAAATTAAAGTTATACTATCTAATTAATACTAACATAACATAGATAAGAGGGAATATAAGGTTTTTCCCTTAAGGGAGTCATACAATACTAGAGTAAGATAACAATAGTAGTTTAGGCTACTTAACAACTAAAAATACTTGATAATTGAAAAATGTAGAGAGAGTCCAAATATAAATAAAGGGTTTGCTCGAGCTTTCGAATTCTTCACATCCCATAATACCAAACTAGTGCTACTAACCTCGGCCATCCCGCAACCTGGCTTTAGCCATAGATCCTACTGCAATAACAAACTATAGGAAGATAAGCTCAATTGCTTTATGAGTAACCTTTCTACTTTACAAACAAAAAATATCAAACAGGTTATTAAACAAGAATATGAATGCATGGTCAAATATGCAATGCAACAATATATACAGTCTGCCGATAACTATATACAGCATAGTTTTAACACTTACCGTTACTCAAGTTAGGAAGTATTTCGGCACATCAGAATCTAGGTATCTATGTCCAATTCAAAGTCTCTTGTGAACAATATCACCCTTAGCAGTAAACACGGTACGACCTCAAGTAGAAGGTAATACTCCCCAGAGTAAAGTAGTTCCCAAAGGTCGAGGCAAAAACATGTCACATGAAATACATCATACGATAACAATTTTTAATATACAAAATGCAATGTAGGTCCAAATAGGCATGATCCCCTGTTCTATTGCATGATGTTGATGCCCTTTATATCATGTTATAAGATGCGATGCATGTTCGGTTTAATTAGGAGTTGAGTATTTATTAGTTCCAATTCATGGGTGACCAATCAATTATACATAGACACTCTAAGATCTTAAGTTCTAAGGCAGCAAGCATATAGGTTTATGTCAACTTAAGATATTTTGCAAGCAAAGACCAATCATATCAGGCACATACAACTTCCCATTTGCCCCAATCATGCAACGATTTTAGTTATGGGATATAATTAAGTACTTTGCTATCTACAAGCACAAATAAACAAAGTGAGAGGCGGTATACTCACTCGGCCATAATACTCAACAGTCCAAATAGTCCTCTACCATGTCTAAGCCAATATCCTTGTCACCTGAAGAAGATAATTAAGGTTTATGAGTATCCTACTTGCATTATCTAACTAGGCTTACCATTCACTAATCCCTGAGTTAGTTGTTTTTGTAATTTAGACATATCTTCCTTGTTTTAACTCCGTTTTCGGTGATCTTATAGTCATTCTCATTGTTTTCAAATATTCTTCCGTTTGTTGAAGTTTTTTTTTTTAAGTTTTTAGGTCAGTAAGTTTTCAATTTGGGTCCTACAAGGTCATAAGCCCAAATGGGGAGTTAGGCTACTTTAGAATTTGGGCTTAGTTTCAAGCCTTGAGCTTGGTTTTCGACTTTGAGCTTTATACTTAATAATTTAGGCCTCTGTTTAAGTATTTTAAATGGGTTTTTTCTACTCAACACCTTAAAATTTTAAAATGGGCCTTAGTGATACTCTTATAGGTCTAAATAAGCCTTTTTACTAAGTTTAGGACTCTAGATCATTAAGGGCCTATGGCGGGTGTCTTGGATGAGCCTTTGGGCTTAGTAGGTATTTTAATTAAACCATTCTAAGCTTTCTAACCTATGGTTTAGATCTGGTCGCTTAGCTATACAAGCTTTAAAGTTGGTTATTTTGAGCTTTATATGTCTAAATTACTATTTAAGACCTTGGGCTCAAGCCCACTTATCTTTTTGAACTTAAGCCCAACATTGGACTTAAGTTTAGCTCACTTTTAATATGTTTACAGATGAACATTAAGGTCTTAGGGGTTATTAACACCATTCTTAAGCCTATAATCACTAACTAAGCTACTTTAGGACCTTAACCATACTTTAGCCTAATTAACTTGATTAATTAAGTCCTAAACCATACTTAACACTAAATGAACATGTCATCAAGCTAATAAACAAGAATTTCCAAATTTTGTGGGTTCATGAAAGTAGCAACCATGAGTTATTTCTAGGATCAAATCTTCCATTTTCATGCAACATTTGATTTTTATGGTGTTTCTACTAATCTAAAACCGTATAAGTGTGTAGAAATGTTTCTACTAATCACTTCATAAAAGTGTGTAGAAATGTTGTGAGAGAACATATAAAGGGTGGCATGCATGGGAAACGGGGATTCTATCAACCTACTTGATGATTTACTACTCAAACTAACACTACTCTACACTAGTTAATTTATTTGTGTTATATCTTCTACCAAAAGTAGTTTTTCTTTTACTAACCTTTGTTTGCCCTTCTTGAAACAGCTTAGAACTTCAAGGGGTTTGTTGTAAAGTAAGTTTCAACAAAGAAAAACATTAGTTCTTAACGGTTTTCTACAAGAAAACTAAGGAAAACCTAACATAAGTTCTTACCAAAGCATAGAGTAGAAGGACTTCTTAAGGTGAGTGTGTTGTGAGCTTATGTGCGTGTATGAGGGTATGTGTGTGTCGAAGGGTTAAGGTAGAGTATGTGTGAGGCATGAGACTTAGTGTTGAGTGATTTAGAGTGGTGGTGGTAATTGTTTAGGGTTCGGCAGTGTAGTGTATGTATGTAGTCAAGAAGATGAATTGGAGAGGAATTTGGGGTTAATGTTTGAGATAGTGTTTGAGAAGATTTGAGAAAACAAAAATGAGGGAGGGGAGTAGGATGGTTAGTTGTGAGGAATGGGGGAGAGTAGGGTATAAACTTTGGCTGTTTGGGGAAATAAATGACATGGCCTAAAATGAGGACTATGCACTATTATGCTTTTTGCCAAATTAGGTAAGATCTTGTCCCCTTAGGGTAGTACAAGATATTTTAAGGTGATTAAGGGTTTATCTTTTGGTCCTTAATCATGTTTAACTTGTAGCTAATTAAGATGTAATGGGGTTGGTTATGGTTTAGGGTTTGATTAGGGTAATTGATGGTAATTAAGCACGATTAGGCTAAAAAAGTGCACTTAAGGTGTGTTTAGGGTTTTGTTGAACTTTGATACTATACTTTAGCTAATCTAAATGCCCTACACGTGTACTTAGGGTTTCCTTAGGGTTTCATGTTTGTTTATAGTAATTTGATTTGCATACGAGCTCGAAAGTTAGGATTTCCATCATTTAGTACTATCAATCACTTGTATTGATTGATTCAACCTTACTATTAGTACTTATTTGTGGTATTAAGGTGTTTGACCACTTAATTAGGGTTAGATGATCGTTTTAAGGTTTCACTATCATTCTAGGGTTTTTCACATGTTAGGGTTCTTGCTCGTTTAGTTAGGTTTTTAAGGCTTACTTCAATTAGGGTTTTGATTGAACACCTAGGGTTTGATTCCTTTACCTAGGTTTTATTATTATGTTTGGGTAGTTCTAGGGACTATTTAAGGACTCCTTCACTTGATTCCACTTTTGGGTTGTCAAAATTTCGTAAGGCTTTAGTGGAAGTTATAGTTGGTGTAACCTTGTAGTTATGATATATATATGGGTATTTAAATAGGATTTTGATGATTGGTCTTTCATTTGAACTCTTTGAGATGCTTATTAATGTAATTTTCAATGGGTTTCCTTGCGATTATGAGAACGAGAGGAGATTAGTCTTAGGAAGTGCACTTGAAAGTTAATGGGTTTGCATAATTATGAGAATGAGAGGAGATTAGTTGTGTAATTCCCTAATTGAGTCATTGAGTATGTGAAGTATCGATAACGGGTTCTTACAACTATGAGACAAAGAGGAGATTAGCTATTCCCTGTTAAATTCACATTACATTATGCAATTCTAGTAGATTAGGATAAGTTACGAGATCAAGAGGAGATAGACCCCCTGGTCTCTAGAACTAGAATACTTAATTCGTGAAAGGAATTATGCATTTAGCTAATCGTATAAGAAAATGAGATTAAGAGGAGATTTTCCATTACATAGTTGAGTAAGATGCCCTACTTAGAATTGAGCTCAAGTGAATTTCGTCAAAACCCAATTTAAAAACATGCCCAATATCTTAACAGCATACCGTTACCACTACATGAAAAACATGTCATAAGCCCATGTCTTTTTTATTCATGTTAATTATTACTTTTAGCATGTGTTTTAATTGCAATTACAATCCCAAATTTTCTTTTCAATTCACCTAAATTAAAGTAGTAGGTTAGGATCTTGTACTTAACCGAATCCCTTTTCCTTAAGGAATTCAATATGGTGAGTACTTACTAATATTACTACTATAGGCTATCTGCTACACTGTTCGATTAAAATGACACAATTTTGAAAATCTCCATTTATAAAGTGTCCTAAATTCTATCATTTTTAATCAATGTCTTTAGGTACAATCAAGTAGAAGGAATGGATTTTGAAGAGTTCTTTGCTTCAATTGCTAGATTAAAGGCCATTATGATGTTTTTAGTGTTTGTCACATGCAGACTTTAAATTATTCCAGATGGATTAAGAGTGCATTCCTAAATGGATACATTAAAGAGGAAGTATATGTAGAGTAACCATTGAGCTTTGAGGATAATAAATTCCCAAATCATGTTTATAAGCTCAATAAGGCTCTCTATAGACTTTAATAAGCCCTTAGAGCATAGCATGGAAGATTGAGTGGCTTCTTGGTAAACAATGGTTTTTCTAAAGGAAAACTTAATACAATATTGTTTACCAAGCAATGCAATTCACACATGTTGATTGTTCAAATCTAAATGGATGATATTATATTTGGTGCTATTAGCATAAGCCTTATTGATAAGTTTATCCAATGTATAAAAAATAAGTTTGAAATGATCATGATGGGGGAACTCAACTATTTCTTAGGTCTTCAAATCAAACAAACTGAAAATAGAACCTTTATCAACCAAATCAAGTATACTAGGAAGCTCTTGAAAAGGTTTAAGATTGATAATTTTAAGACCAAGCCTGCTTCAATGAGCAGCACTCTAAACTTGATAAAAATGAAAGTGGAAAGATAATTTATGAAAAGATGTATAGGGGTATAATAGGTAACCTATTATACTTAATCGCAATTAGGCTTAATAGCATGTTTGTCGTCTGCCTATGTACACGATTTCAATCTTATCCAAAAGAATCTCATCGGAGTGCAGTTAAAAGCATTTTCAACTACCTTGTAGGTACAATTGAAATCAATTCATGATATCCAAAGTTTACCTCATTTGATCTAATTGGATATTCTTATGCCGATTTTGTTGGTTAGAAAGTTAATTAGAAAAGCATAAGTTGCACGTAGCACATGTCACTTTCTTGGTAATTCTTTAGTATTATGGCATTTAAAAAAACAAAACTCGCTAGCACTCTCAACCATCAAAGCTAAATATGTGGATGTCAATAGTTGTTACACTCATATGCTATGGATGAAGTAAACATTGCATGATTATGGTCTAAGATTTAGTAATGTCCTAATTAGATGTGATAATACTGATGCTATCGACCCAACAAGAACTTAATCCAGCACTCAAGGACTAAGCGTATAGAAATTAGGTATTACCTCATTCATTATCATGTATAAAACAACAACATATGTTTATAATTTATAGATATTAGCAATAAAATAGCTTATATCTTCACCAACCCTAGAACAAGGATAGGTTTTGTACATTGAAAAGAGAAATAGGAATGATTATACAATATGAATGTAAGGCACTTAAGAACTAAGATAGTAATTCTAGCCAAAAAAGAACTTTCAAATGATTTGACCAACAAATAACATGATATAGGATTGAGAAACATGTTCATATAGGTTTCATGCGTAAAATGTAGCATTTAACATGTTTTGGGCACATTAGAAGTCATTTATACATATCTAAGTTCATATGTGCACAAATTTATTGTGCATTGGTTTTTGTGCCCAAAATCGGCTTTCGCGCCCAAAATCGGCTTTTGCATGTTTAATTTCAATAATAAATCATGATTGAGCAGTTATTTTTGTTAGATCTTGATCTTGTGCAAGTTTGACCCCTTTAGACCCTAATTAAGCTCTTTGTGACATGGGAAAGGCTATTTGATCATTTCAGCAATGTGTATGATTCTTGCCTTAATAATGCATTTCACATGTCTATAAGTACTATTAAAAGTTGTTTAAAGGAAAAACTAGCCTTAGTTTTGAATTGATGCACTTGTTTGATCATTAGCTATATTTGTACACAACACTTAGCCTTAAGGAACTCAAGTAGTGATTTTATGATTTATAGATTCTTGAAGTTATAATTTGTTTCTATCGTGCTTAAATATGTAATTGAAATTTGCTTAAAGTGTTGGTATACAAAAACTTGGTATCTATGTACACAAATTGATCATTCATGCACATTCATACCTTATAATGAACTACATGGCTTTAAAGATTTGATTTGGTTAAAACTTAGCTATCTAGCTATAATTTAAGTTTTATAAGCCTTAATGGACTAAATTAAACTTACTTGGAGTGTTTGCTAGCTTAATACATAAGTCAAAATAGGATTGAGTAGGCAATTTGACTAAAGGATAGACATTTCTCAAGTTTCTACAAAATTGCAAAACATCGTCTCGATGATTGTACCCTCATGACTGTGACGAGCTCTTTATAATCAATGTGCAAAGCTTCTTTTCTTTGCATTGTCATGACAATACCCTTAAGTATCGTTATGACAATGAAGTTGCCTAGACAAGAAAATAGAATGCATTTTACTTATGCATGCCATCATGATGGTATGGCTTATTGCTGTCATGACGGTAGCACAATTTCCTACACTTCGTATTCGAACAAACCCCAATTCTCTCTCTCTCTCTCTCTCACCATCACAATGCTATCTCCTTCATCTCAAACCCTCATTTTTAATCCTAACCTACAATCAACACCCAAAACACCACTAAAATCACATCTTTTTCTTTCAAATCATTGATCTAATTCTCCTTTCACATCCCCAACACATTTTTTCTCTCATCTTCTCTCTTACTGTCATATTCTCACACTCTTTCTCTCTTCCATCACACCTACTCCTTCCCACACAGTCACGACACCATTGCCACTAATCTTTCTGTTACATCGGCTTCCAATACTCTCTATACACTTATATCCCTTTCCTCTTCCTTCTCTACTCCTCTCACTCATCTTACTTCCAAACCCTAACCCACTAAGTGTTTACTAAAATACCTCCAAGAACTATGGGTGATTTGGTGCCTCCAATCTTTAACCAATAACTATTTCCTACCCGCCAACATGCTAAGTGATTCAAAAAGTTTGAATATCTTGAAGTAGATATCGGGGTTCACTATCCTTATGATGAACTTCAAGACTTTTGCATTCCTCAACTTCCTAGGGTAATCACCAATCATCTCATAGTTTTGTTGTACCTTACTAATGAGGTATACGATGAAGCTTTAAAATACTTTTATTGCAATTTATTTGACTCATTAGATGAACAAAATTGTCCTAGAGTTAAGATGCATTCTTGTGATGAATTGAGGCATATAGTATTGTATTCTTATATTTATGGACAACTTATTACTATTACTAAGGATGATATTTGTAGTTTGATTGGTGTAGAACCGGGGGTTTTGAGTTAAACTTAGCTTATCAAGGTGCTCGGTTTTTTTAGCAAGTATTTAAGTTTTGAGGCATTGGGGCATATTGGAAGAAAAACAAAAATCTAGCTAGAACTAGACTTAATCTTAGAATCAAGCTACTTCATCATATCATTACTCATAGTTATTGTCACCCCCCCCCCCCCCCCCCCCCCCAAAGGTCAAAATCAAGTGACACACTTCAAGACTTGTGGATTTTGTATTACTTTTTGAAGAACTAAAAAAAAAAAAAATGATTTTTTCAATGTGGTTGTTCAATGCTTTGAACATGTGACAAATAATCCTTCTCAAGTGTTCTAAAGGTTTAGTTATCTTATCACCCAACTTTTGATTCATAAAGGAGTAGAGCTTCCTTCACCCCCTCGTGCTACTCATGTTAAATGCTTTGAGATTCTAGATATTTGTAAGGGTGTGTGGAAGAAGGAAGGTGATTCTAGGTGAGAAAACAACCTCTTAGTCTTCCTATTCTACATAGTGGTGAATATCCAAATGAGGACTCCAATGGGATGCTAGTAGTGATAGTGATCAAAATGAGTTAAAAGAGAATGTTACAACTCCTGAACCTTCAAATCTATCATCTAAGGGGACTTCTTAAGTACAATCTCAAGGTTTTGGCTTTCTCTCATTTGATACATCTTTATTGGTGGAGTCCTAGCATCATTTCTATCAATATTCAGAAATACGATTTAATTAGATTTAGGATGACATTTGCAGCCATCTTCACACTGGATTTAATCACTATATCATCACTTCAACTTGAATTATAATTGCTCTACATGTCCTTATCTAACTTCAGCTAATGAGGATGATACATCGGCTACATAAATTGTCGACTCTAACTTTACTTTACATATGTTTTCTCTCATGTTTACTTTATGTTATGGACATAGCCAATGGCCACCTTTATGTTTACTCTATGTTGACTTTTGTCTTGTTTTGGCCATGTTTTGGTGTTTGTTGCTTATGTTCGAATAACCTATCTTTTGAGATGCATGGACATCTACCTTATGTCGTTACTATATGGCTAGCCATCCTTTTTAACTATCTATCCATGTTGCATGTGTTGTGATGGATGATTATTAATTATGTGATTGGCTTGATAATCTCATGGCGTTGCTAAGCTCTTTATGGCTGGCTTTGAATTTCTCTTGATTGTTTGGCATAATATAAGATGTATTATTGGAAGGTATCATGGGCTAATCTTGCTGAATTAATTATGAAGATAATATTTGGCGACAACTGTAGCTTCTTTGTTTTTATTTCTTAAGCTAAGACTTGCCGAAATTTTGACTTAAATGATTCTTCCTCTTAACCGCTTAGAATTACTCATCTTTTTTATGAAGTTAAAGGAGGAGAAAAAACCCAAGTCACTTAAAGAGTCAAAAAGTTTTAATAAGTCTAATAATATTTGATATTTATATTGAAATAATATTTAATATTGCACATGGTCTTAAAACCTTGATAACTTGAGAATCAATGATCTATGGATAAGGTTAATATTACAAGTAAATCTAAACAAGTTCTATATTGAAAATAAGTTTTGATTCCCTAATAAACTATTACTCTCATTATCAAGTATTCTCTTGATTTCGCAAGTTTGCAAACCTTCTGAAACTGGATACTTAGTTGAGGGAGAGCTTTTAAAGTATAAATGTTTTGTCATCATAAAAAAGGGAGAGATTACTGAACCTAGGGTTCATTACTTGATTTTGATGAAGACAAAACGAAAGTGTACATTTAAACACCTTATAATGTGCTTATGCTAAGATAATTGGAAAATAAGTTATATCTTTCTATATCATTCAAATATATCAATTTGCTCTTTAATATATCCAAAATTTTGGTCTTAAAGGTGAAGTAAATTTGTTTGATATTTAATTGTATAGTAATGTTTGTGTTTCACTTGTTTAGAGATTGAAAACAAGTGAAAGTATTGATGGTTACACTATTGTCTTAATGGTAATAGAAGGGTACTTACATGATGGCTTGGAGCTTTAGATTGAAAAAAGAATTTGATTTTAATTAGTGAACTGTCATGATGGTAGACATGTTAGTAATCACACTAGTAAAAGATTTTAGAACTAGTATGATGCTAGAGATTGGAGCCATCATGACGGTAGGCTCGTTTCTAGCAGTCATTGGAGCATTAAATACACAGTAATGGAAAGAATTTTTAGAAATGATATAAATGCTCAACAATCCAATTAAGAACATCTAAGTTCTAATATTCTCCTGTAGTTATAAAAACATTTTCTTATATTCTTTAACATTATTATTCACTATTTATCTCTTTTACTTTACATTACTATCTATCAAGAGAGATTGAAAGTGTAGTGCTTAAGGATTTATACTTTGTAACACTTAGAAAGTGAAAGCACTACACTTGTGTAGTTGTTGTGTGTATTTTTCATTGAAGTGATTTGTATAGCTCTTGAAGGATTAATTTTTTAGCCTAATAAAGTGTTGCGAAGTCCTCAATTGGAAGCGATTGTGGATTCATAAAGAATAAGAAGCGATCAAAACTTTACATTAGATCCAAGCTTGATTTCTCCATTCATTTCTCTTTATTTTTCTGTATTTATTATTGATTATTACATATTGCTCTTATTAATCACTCTTTAGATTGCATTTGGGATTAAAAATCAAAAAGAAATAAAAAATTATCATAATACCCAATTCATCTCATCTATTGAGTATTAACCTAATGTTCTTCATCATTTATATGATCATAGGTGGCAAAATAGATTTTTAAATAACGTAAAGAATCTTCATCTTCCAAACAATATGTTTTACTTTCTATTCACGTCCTAGCCTAGTCAGTATCCCTTAAGCCATCTTTTCTTTGAACTTATAAATAAAAATTATTTTTTTTGCAAATAAAAATATTGTTATTGAAACAACTAAAGAAGGACTATCTCTATATTTTTGATAAAGAAGAAAATTTTTTAATTTAAAAATTATAGAATAAAAGTGTCATTTCTAATTATTTATTATGTATAATTATAATTATAATTCTTTCCTTTTTATATTTATGGAAATAAATAAAGAAACAAAAAATATTAAAAGAAAAAAATGGAATCGGAGATTGTCGTTCAGTATATTTCTATGTCACGAAATTTATATTAACTATATTTAATATAAATTTAAGACACATAGGTGCCCTAACCATATTTCGACTCACGATCAATTCATAGGTACTCTTAGAAAATAAATAGGTGCTCAAAATAAGTGTATGTTCGAGTATTATTGACTAACTCTTTATTAAATTTGATTCTTTTTATTATAAGTGAGTTTAGTAGTAGAAGTAGTAATAGTTTTGACGAAGGTAGTAGTATGGTGCATGGTGACATTATGGTTTGCCCTTTACTATGTTTGGATTAAGGGAAAGGTTGCCGAGGGGGAAGAGGAAAGGGGTTGGTGGGGTAGGGCTAGGGTGTGGATTTTAGGGGTGATGGGTTGGTTAGGGGAATTAAAGAGAAAACAATTCCTCTCTAATTCCTTCCCTTTATTTGGAAAAGTAAGAATAGAGGAAGAAAGGAATGTTTTACAAAAATTTTTCTACAAGTCCTACAAAAATTCATTCTTTCCAATTTGAAGAGAATTAGGAAGGAAAACTTAAGATTTTACTTAAATGTCCTTATACAAAAAGTATATTTTGAAAATTCAAGGATATTTTAGTAATTTAATAAGTTTAATAAATACATTTTATCAATTTTTCATTCATAATCATTCATTCCTATTCCTTTCTTATCTAAACAATAATTTTCCTTTATTTTCTTTCCTTGTTATTATTTTCCTCTCACTTTCTTTCTTTTCAATTTCTTTCCTTCATCCTAAACATATTGGTAGAGCGCCTGTAAATAGCTAATAACTATATATCTATAAGACAATCTTTATTTCTAGAAAATTTGTTTCGAGTCCTTAAACGACACCAACATTCCAAAGTTTCTTTTTAAGGAACCATTAACTTCATCTCAAGATTCTTCATAAAAGTTTCTAAACAATTTTTTAAAAGTTTTTTTATGATCCCAATGATATCATTCTAACAAATTAAAAATTTAAAAAAAAAAAAGAAAACCCTCTTTTAAAGGTATCTTTTAGGAGGAACTCTCTATATTGAAGAAACCCAATTGATCACCAAGGAACATACGTTGAGTGTTTTTCGCTATGAAAAAAATGTGTCAATCAACGTGCAATAATGTTACCTTAAGGTTATGGCTAAGGCTGCAAATGAATAGGGGTCTGGCTTAACTCGACTCAGCTCAGCTCAAACTTGATTAACAAATGAATTAAATTTGAGCTCAAGATAAAACTTATTTATCTAAACAAGTTAAGTTTGAGCTTTAGTTTAGAATAGCAAGCTTGCTCACGAGCCTACTCACTTAGACTCATAAGTAAGCGAGTAGGTTTATGAATTTTATATATATTATTAAAATTAAAAGGTTAATATATATATAATATAGATAAATATATAATATATTATAGGATAATATATATAATATAATTTAATCTTAATTTATTATTAATTAATTAATTAATTTATTTATATTTTTATTTTATATAGCTCAATTAGTAAATAAATTTAGCTTGAACTCAAGTTAAAACTTATTTATTTAAATAAGTCAAGTTCGATTTTTGATTGTAGATTTGATAAAAAGTTTGACTTAAACTCAAATTTAATAATTTTTAAACAAATCAAATTTAAGCACTCGTTTAGAAAGCATAAGTCTCTATTCAATACTTCGTTATGAAATGGAATACTTAAGACTACCTTCTTTCACTGCAATGGGGAAAGATCGAAGCAATCATTACGAGATCGAATCCCATAGGGTCATCCACTGAAGTTTGCTGCAAAGTTAAAACATTGATGGGGCCATTCATTTTTCCCTTGTGGAGGACAGACAACAGATATATACTTATCCTATTTCATATTATGTCCGAATCCTTAAAATCCAACTCGAGATAATTTTCAATGCGGCTTAATTGGAATCTTTGATTATCACCACTACCTAAAGGGTCTTCTAACAACTATTCTCCACAAAAATTATGAGAAGAAGATTTAATGTTGGTTAGGAAGGTCACATGATTTGACACATTCGCCTCGCCTCACCTCACCTCACCTCTTCCTTAGCATGTGGCTTGTACTGTTAGGGGAACATTATATAATCGTGTAATTTACAAATAGAATATGCGTTGAAGATATGCGCATGCATGTTATAGCATCGTCTTTTTTTTTTTTCCTTTTTTGCCCCTTATAAACTACAAAAGATTTCTATTGGAAAAAAAAAAAAAGAAGCAAAAAGAAAATACAAAAGCTTTCCCAATTCTAATATTTAGTAAACGTATAGATTCTGGTAACTATCAAAATTTGCATCATTTTAAACGCTCACAAATTATGCTAACTCTGCAAGTGACTGCCTACTTGACGTGGTTGTTGTTCTTTCAATACTATTCTATCCATTGCATCTTTTGTCACCATAAATAATGGGATTTTGTAGTAGGTTTTGCTTCGATTTTGATACTGACAAAATTGTCTCTTAATCACTAAGATGTTTCCCAAGTGTTTGGCATTATATTCATAATTTACTTTCTGAAGAGTCGGCTAAAAATTTTGTAAGAAATAATCACAACAATTATTTCATACCCCAATCTTGTAAAGAACTCGTTATTAACAAAACTAGGCAAGACTCTATCCCAACTTCAACAGCGTAGCGTCATTCATGCATAAGTTTTTCACTATATATGGAAAGTCTCACGAGAAATTTGAATATGCAAATCTATTGAGTTTTATTTTGAAATCTAAAATAAAATTTTAAAAAATTATTTAAAAATCTTTGGATAGGATAACTTAGAACTATTAAGTTAACTTAGATTTAGTAGGTTCCTTTTAATAACGTGAACATAATCCCTCAAAATTTTTGTTTTCTAATATAGAAGATGCTTTCTTTATCAAAATGACATTTAACTTGAACAGACACTATTTCAATTATAAATCACATATTTATTAAATGGAGCATGATATTTTTGTTCATGGATCATTCTCATAAAAGGAAATACAAAACTAGTCATATATGAAACAAAAGTTTTCAAATTAATATCTAAGGGAAAAATTTTGTTATAGTTCTTGTATGGGATTGCTTAGTCGTTACTAGAGAAAATGCGCTTAATCATGATGATGAAAACCTATATAAGAAGACATTCAAAACTTAATCAATATATAAAAACATGAACAACTTGGCAGTTGATACTTACACAAAGGGAGACCTACTTGCATCAAAAGTGAAAATAATTTATTTAATGAATTCTTGCCAATACTGCAAGAGAACTTGTGTTTTTCAAGCAAGATATGGAAAGGTATGTGTCAAATCTTCAAAGAGATTATTCATTATAACACCCGTTTACTTTACACATTCTCGTATTATGTTATTAATATAGGAGATGGCAACTTTTATGGTATCAAAAGAAGATATCTTCTATGAGGTATCGAAAGAAGTATTTTTGTAGCTTCTATGAGCAATTAAGAAGGGTTCCTGCATAGAATGGGAATGGAGTTCTAACTACTAAAATGAACTTTAGATAATGGATAACACCTCGTTGGGATAGAGCTACAAGAGATGAGGGTAGATAAGAACAGTCATGTTGCTCTATATCCTTACATTATCTTCTTATCTCGCTCTCTTTACCATTTGCAAAACTTATTTTATTTTGGATTTGAAATTGTACTCTTACAAGAAACGGCTAACACAACTAAGAAGAACTAAAAGATATTGAAGTTTCTAATCGAATTTATTCGACCCCTCTTTACAACTTTAGAATTTCCCTTTTTACATTCAAATGGTGTTAAAGTAGATGTTCTTTTTTTAAGAAAAAGCATTTAAACAAATGAGTTAAATAATCCTTTTTGCAAGAAAAATGATTTCATTGATATATCCTTAGGTTTACACATAAATGAATGGCTTTCTATAAGTCCAACTTGATCCATTAAAGTACATAACAATCCAATTAAAAATAAACTAATTGAAACACAATCTTTCAACCAAATTAATAGTGTTAGTAAGCTACTAAACAACTTGGTATATGATTATTAAAATTGCGATTCTACTATTATTTTGTATGTAAAAATCAATAAAATCATAAATTTTTAGAATCTTACATCAAAATTCATAATAAAAGTTTATACCTAAGCAACTTCAAATCTATTTTAATAATAAAAAATATTATAAAATTATAAACTTATAGAATAGTATAGTTAACTCATAATTTTAACAATTATGACATAGCATGCTACTAACCATGACTACATACTTTGGGAATAACCAAATACATAGGTAACAACTGGAGCCACAAATGACTCCTTGGCAACTAAACAAGTATCAGCATGATAAGTTGACAAAGACCATATCCATAGGAATCCAACTTCTAACACTAAGTCCTGGTACTTATAATTTAAGTAAACCCTCCAGCTTAATCAAAAGAGTCCACATCTACTGCCACCACATATACATGCTCGTACCTTGAACCAAAAGGACATCTAAATTCTCTCAAAACTTATACCTATAGCTAAAAACACCAAAAGCCCAAAGAGTGAGCCAAAGTTCGACACGGAATATTGTAACCACACATGTATGCTAGAGATTTTTAATTCACTTCCATTTAATACGATATATGTCACACACAAACATTTTTAATTATTTGTAACTTTGTCCTTCAAACAAAATAAGGGTACTCATGACCTCAACATACATATATAAAATATCACATAATATCGATGTTAAGTACCCCTTAACACCTTAGTAACAAAGTTATACCTAAATCTACTTAAATCATTTCAATATGTGACTCTACTAAAGACAACATCGTGCAAAGATCATTAGGAAGCCACTCTAAAATCATTGGTCCTTCCTATCCCTTGGTTCTGACTACATGCAACACACATTTAATTGATGCAGAATGGTAAGTTAAATTCATTTAAGAGGCTAACTTAACATGCACAAGTAACAAATAAGTATCCTATATCTTGATCATTAAACATATAGGGAACTAGCTCAAAAGTACTTCTAAAATTTGGTGACATAAGTAAATGCTAGGATTGAATCTCAACTCAGTTATCTTAATTCAACTCTCAACCTTATTCATTAACACCTTACCCTCTTAACTAACCCCAATAAGAAAAAAGAGAATTAAACCTTGTTAAAAGTTGTTTAAAACCAATATTGATTGATGAAAATAATATAAAAACATTTTGGTAATCAAATAATGGAAGTGGGGTTTGAGATTAACAAAATGGGAGAGCTGCAAACAAGTTGTCACCTTTTGAACATGTATCAAGATGCTACTAAGCATAGCAATTGGATGCCAAACCAAACTCATATTCTATGAGTAAAACCTGTGGCATCCAGATAGTAGGGGGTAAGGTATGCAAATGCCACCTTATAGGTCAGCAATCTTGTAAACTTGTAATCCTTAGCTCTAACCTAAATCTAAGAAAGGGTCAGTTTTGAGTAGTGAATCGGCTTGACGGTTCAACAAACCAAAATCAACCTGCTTATAGCAAGCCTAAACTAGTTGAAGAACCACCAGTCGTATAAGTTAAGGCAATTCAAACCTCCTAACACACCTAAATTGAATTTTTTTTTTTTTTTTGCAATTTCCATATATACTACATTTCATATATATTATATTAAAATATATATTTATATCACATATCTATTACATATAATTTAGATTAACACATATAGTATATTATACATATTAACGTATTACCATATATATTATACATATTAACATATTATTTATATTATATATATTATAGTTGTTGACATATATAATACAATATATAATATAGTATACATATTTTACATATATATATATATTTATTACAAAGTGTGAAAAAAAAAAAAGAGATATAGTTCATAAGCCTATGAACCAGTTCGAAGGCCTTAAGCGGACATAAAGTCAAACTGCAACCTAATGCTTTTGGGCCCGTTCAAGCTTGACCTTAGGTCTCCTCTAACCATGCTTCAATCCTTGCCTCATCCCAAAGTGACAACACTTCATCAACCCTGACTTCCATCAACAAAACACATTTTTCCTTCACTCCAAAAAACTAACAACTCACAAGATGGAAACAACACTCTTCCACCATCACCATGGCTTGACCTCAACACTAGAACTTTTAAAGAAAACAAGATTGAAAACAAGAACTTACTTGTTTTCTCGCTAAAGAATAATATGCACCACTACAAGAAGTTTGAAACTTGCACTTATACCATTGTCTTTCTTAAAATAGCAACAACAATCAAAAAACTCCTCATTAGATGTGCTAAGAATAAGATAACTTTGAAGGTTAAAATAGATTCATAGACTTGGATTCATTCAAATTTAAGAATAGAAGCTCATGGCTTTTTCTTTCCCTATAATTAGAGGTTAATGGTAATTTAGAAACTTTACGTAAGGTAGATTCACTTGCTTATCATGATCATAGTTGTTTAGTTATGGGAAAAGGAGTGGAAACTTTTGAGTTGAGAGAAAACTTAAAGGAGGGAGAGAAAGAAAGGAAAGAAGGGAAGAAAGAAACATGATAGGAAATAGGGCAAGATGTTTCAAATAACGAAAAAACCAAAATCATTCTTGGCATTTTGAAAGATTTGCAAGTTTGTCACCATTTATAAAATAAATTTGTGAAACTAATTTTAAATAGGATTGGGCATTTTGAAAGTTAAATTACAGGACGTCTTTTATAAAATTAAATGAGTAATATGGTCAAATTGGATAAAATAAAGTATAGTATATGTTTAAGGCATTTCAATTGTAATGAAAGAAGCCTATCAGTAGTTAAAATGAGTGAAAGATTTTACAGGATCATTCATAGCCTACAAACTAGAAGTTAGACTCAATATAAAAGAAGAAAAAAGGAGAAAAAAATTTGTCATTCATTTCTATGTCTTATTAGTCTAGAAAGGAGTAAGCAATATAGATAATGAAATTTTGATTGTCTATAAGAAGTTGAAGCCATGATGGTCATGAACTTATAAAAAATTCTTAAAGGATAGACTTCTAAAAATCATAGAAGATTCCCTTACCAAGAAGAAAAACTATGACCAATGTATGTTTAAATCCAATGATTTTTTAAAACTTTATGCTATATGAATGTAAAATGTTAGGACATATCAATTTTGATTTCCCTCACTACAAGTGTAGGATTGCTTCTAAGAAAGCTAAGCATAAAGGATACATAGCAATGATAAGTAACCTATAAAAAATTCTAACATAAATGTAGAAGAAACTAACATATGTATTATCAAAATAGTTGATAGTGAAATCTCATCCAGTTGAGTTTCAAATCTCCATGGGCTTTGTCTATACCTTGGTGGGCTTATAACCACAAACCATGGCTAAAGTGGGCGTCGAAGCTTACTTCAGTTTGGCCATTCTGATGTTAAGTTAGTCATAAGTGGTGGTACAAGAAATTGTATGAAAATAAGCTAGAGAGGTGTGTGAAGTTAGCCTTGATGTATTTAGTTGCGGCTAATATTTATAATAGACTCATTGAGTTGCTATTACCTGATAACCTCTCTCCTATCCTATGAGCTATCACATCTTAGGCAATAGGCCATCATGATTACTTGATATGGCCAAGTTACGATGGTCTAAGCCACCTTTGGCAACGGAGGATTCATTTTTCAATTAATGCAATATGATCCTTGTCATGTCTCTGTTGACATTCTATCTAACATATGGGTCCCCAAATATAGCCTCAAAGGGGTCGCTTAAACGAGAAGTGTCACATGGATGAGGTGCATTTTGCCTTTCTATTTGGACTATGTGAGGCTTTTAAGTCCATGCCTAAAATTAGTTATTAACAAGAACAAAAGATTGAAATTATGAAAGAAGATATATAAGCACTATACACTCTAAAAGAATAAGAGGTTATTGACATAGACTTTTAGGCTAATCAGACATATATAAATAATCTTAATGAAAATGAATCTTTAAAAACTCTAGTAAAAAGTCTACAAAACTAAACTAAAGTTTTCAAGAATAAAAATGCACCTTTAATAAAAACCATAAAATCTAAAAAGAATATCTACATACGTTTCTATAAAATTTGAGATGCATTAAATCATTTGCTTGATATCTAAATCTTACCGCTCTCAAGATGCTTGTTTAAGAACATACACAATATAGAGAAAAATTTATTTAAGTTAAATATTCATTAGTTAATTTCCACCGGCTAAAAAGGCATAAACAAACAACAACCACATACATGTTGTACTACTCAATAGTTTGATAGACTCAAAATTACTTAACACCTATAATCCAATATATAAATATTAAATTTTATTTTATTTATCAATTGACATTTTTTAAGTCTAGAATTATTTTCTTACTTATTATTTTGTTAAATTTTATTAGATACATATATTACTACCAAATGACTGAAACTATATTTATAGAATTATAGAGTGGTCGGTCAACCATTAGGTGAGGAAGGTTAACAACAACCACAATCATAAAGAGGTTCAATTGACTCTTTTTAGGGTTACTTATCATTGATCCTACGAGGATTTTTGTCGGAATTTCTTTCTATGTTTGTTTTATCCAAATTTTGGATTTTTCAAGTGCTTATAAGTCAAATAAATCAACTTCTACACTTTACAATTCAAATTATGTACTTGATAAAACCATTAATTAATCATAAATTCAACATTAGGTCATGGACTAGATCCACAATCTGATTAATTCCTATGGTGGATATTGAGGAAAAAGAGAAGAGAAACGATTTAATTTCCTTAAAATCTTTTGGTAAATCGAGTCTCCATGGAAGAATTGAAATCCTCGACTTATCAATATTCTTTTACTAAAATTATAAAAGGATTAACATACTGTCGTAATCAAAAGAGATTGATTAAGAATATAGGGAACCGCAGTCGCTTACCCTTTTTCGCATGTTCTTGTCACAAATCCAATTCCTTAATCCTTTCTCTCGGGTGAATCTCATTTATGTAGTTATATTTTATATCTTTTTAGCATATGTGAATGTAAATTCATTAATAGTAGACATCATGCATGCATTTATAATTCTTGTTTTTATATCATAATTATGTAAATAACATAGAACTTGATTATTCGGTTCGGTTTTGGATTTTTGGATCGGAGAAATCATGGACCAAAACCGAGCCAAATAATTGAGTGTCAAATTTTTCCAATAAAAAGCCAAAAGACAATGTGAAAAAGAAATTCAGTTAGGATATGTGTGGTTTGATTTAGTGTTATTTTTGGTTTTTCGCTTTAAAATGTTATTATCCCTAAGAGTCGTTGCGGGAGGAACTTTGAATTGGAATTACTTTATATCGGAATGCTTAAAATTATGTACTTATTTTTCACCTCAAAAGATTTTTTACTTAAACAAGTAATATAATCACACCATAGGGTAATGTTGCCAGAACAAGACAGAAAGATGAACAACTTGAAAACCAAAGAGGGGAAAGCTTTTCTGAGGAACGTAAACCAATGCATTCGAACAGAGAAAAAAACGGTGTAACGGCTCGTATTTGTGCGGTTTATATATATATATAAAATGTCTGAATTTTTTTATCATACATTTAAGAGTTCGTGTTTATAATTTATTCTTATTTAAGGATTTCTGTTTATTTATTAATAAAATCTAATATGATTTAAATAGAAACCCTTAAATGAGGATAATTTATATGTATAAGCTCTTAAACATATGATTGGAAAATTAAGGCCACCTTTTTTAAAACTACAAAAACATTGGCCATTAGCTTAGGTTTCTCAAGATAAATTATTATTAAATAAATAGAATATTTTATCTATAATATTACCTTTACATATTTTATTGAATTTATTTTATTCAATTTTTCCTCTACATTTTTTTTTTCGATTACTATTTGTTTATATAGTTTTGTGGTGGAATGATATAATACTTATGGATAAATATAGTAAGTAAATAAGTCTCGTTGAAAGACTCAATGATTAATATTAAATATATATAAACATTATAATTTATTTGAATAATAATTAGATTGAAGAAAATTGTGGATATATAACTTGCTACTGTTTAATTTTGTTACTATTTCAAATTTAATGCACATTATTTGAGATTTGATTTAAGGAAAATGAACATAAAAAAATGAAGTAGATAAAGTATAAATATTGAGGAGAACGAAAGTATAATATCATTTCTCATATTTATTGGGATATTATTGGATGAAAATAAAATATGATTATAATGTTTACATTTTTTAATTTTTAATTATTGAATCTTTAATGAAAATTAATTTATTTACCACATTTATCCATAAATATTGTACAATTCCAATTGAAATTATATAGATAAATAGCTATCTAAAAAAGAAAAAAAGTTTAGAAGAGAAATGGAATAAAATAAATTCAATAAAATGTGTAAAGGTAATAAATATTCTATTTATTTAATTGTGGTCTATTTAGAAGAACATAAAGGAATGGCTCATATTTTTGTAGTTTTGAAAAAAATGAGGTCTCAATTTTTCAAATATACGTTTTAAAGCCTATATTTATAAATTATCCTTATTTGAGAGTCTTTGTCCATATCGAATTAAATCTTATTAACAGCAAATGGACGAAAATACTTAAATAAGGATAATTTATAAACATAAAATCTTAAGTGCATAACTAAAATATTCAGACCTTTTTCTTTTTTTCTTTTTGCAAACACCACACAAATGTGACTCCATTCTCTGCATTTTTCTCATCTCAAAAAGTAAAGGATAAAGCAATCAATAATTCACATACACAGATCCAAGTATAAGTATAGTATAGATGTCAATTAATTAGCCCGTACTGATGATTAGGATATTACGAAATTTCCATGGCACGTTGTTTAAATAAAAAAAAAAAAGATACATGAATTTTAATAGTAATTAAAGCGTTTTTAATAATATCTAGAAAATATAAAGCCCATTGTAGAATATATTTGCTTCTATGAACTCCAAGTACTTTACCGTTTCATTTCAATCAACCTCAAAGTGAATTAATTTGCCTTTTGTCTTTTTCCAATTCCCATAATGCCATTATTAGATGGTTATAGATGCGAGATCTTACGCCGCCGTTGGGTGGCGCCGTACAACTCTTGGGACTTGGAGTAATCACGAGATTGATTTTGCCTTTTTTTATTATTAGAGGCTTGTTTACTGTAGTACTTCTTAAGAGGCGGGCTTGGAGCCATAAATTTGTGGAGGAATTTTATTTAAAAAATTACATTATTTTTAATAATACTCCTATCTTACGAACCGGATGCAAAGGTTAAAACCTTTTCTATTATAATCGGAGAGATAAGTATAAGATTCCATCGCTGTAATTCTATAAGTTCATAATTTTATAAATTTTTTTAAATTAAATCGAGTATAAAATCATTTTAATATAAAATTTATATTTTTATAATCAAGTTTATCAATTTTATATATTTAAGTTAAATATTCTAAAAAAATATATAAAAAAGAAAAAGCATTATGAGGAAACTTTAGCTTTTATCATCAAAAACCTAAAATAAGTTAAAAGTTTTGCTTTCTTTAATTTATTGTTTTTTTCAAAGAAAATATTGAAAAAAGAATTTAATTCTAATTACTTTTACTTCTTTCATAAATGTTAAATTATATTATGGATTAAAAATTTTTTATTAAAAAACCTAATTTCTTAATTATTTTATTTTCATTATATATTTCAAGTTTTTTTAAACTATTATAAATATATCTATGGTTTTTAAAATTTATTTTACATAAACTTATGTGATAAAATTTTTAAAATCTATTTTACATAAGTTATAAAAATTTAAGTCATTCACATTTTAGTTTTACATTACAATTCTAAATACCATCTACTAATTATAGGTAGAATTATAAGTTCAACCTTAGCCTAACTTAACCTTATATTAGAGTCCCCTTTTTTTTTAAAGGTAGAATCTAACTATAATTCGGTTTGTAAATTTTTTTTTAATTTAGAAAAAAATAAACGATTTAGTCTAGCTTAATTAATTATTCAAATCGTCTTTTCAAAACCTCTAAAGTGATTAATATACTTAGGTTAGTGACCTAGGGAGGTTTAAGATGGGTCTTATAAAATTCGAACCTGTCTCTATAGGGTTTAGCGTTTTTTCTAACCTTATAAAAACATATTTGGTTTTACTCTTATTACTAAAATCTACTCTTATAGAGTTAAGGATGCTATAGAGGCAAAATTTCAAAGAGTTTAGATGTGATGAAGGAGAGAGTAGAGTGTAAAGTGATTATGTAAAGTTAGGGTTGTACTTACCGAATTAAATGTAAATGAAATTTAAAAATTAAATGCATTTTTTTACTATATATAAGTAGTGTATGGGTATATGTGATATATAAGTTAAGAGTAAATATTTTATTAATATATTATTTTTTACCGGGTCAAATTTTCTGTCAAGTTTTTTTATAGTTCCAAAACCCAATTTTAAAACCTTTATGGCTCGAATATAATTAGAGGGAATAGAATTGGAATTCGAATTCGAATTCGAATTCAAATTCTATAAAAAATGAAATAATGGTATAATACATATTATTTTATTTAGTTAGATTTATAAGTAACTTAAGAATAAATATACAATATAACTTTAATACCTAAACTATCCTTGATAGATTTTTTTTTTCAACTAATCATAAAGTAATAGATAATGGCAATGACAATAGTTAGCGGTGGCGACTGTAGTAATGGTAACAATGGCTATAGTGATTATAATAGCGGTAGCGGTAACAATGACAACAGCGATGGTTGATGATGGTGACGGTAATGTGGAGTTGGCTACAATAATCGGTAATAGTGATAGTAGAGGTAGTTAGTGGTAATGATGGTAGCTATGGTGATTGATGGTGGTGATAATAGCAGCAATGGTAGTGTCAGCAGCTACAACAATAGTGACATCGATGATGATTGGTGATCGTAGTAGTAGTGTGGTGGTAATGGCGGTAATGGCGATGATGGCTACTGTAGTTAGCGACAGCGGTGACGACGACGACAATAGCAATGGCGACGATAGTTAATGATGGTGGTAGTGATGACGATGCTATGGTGGCGATAGCAATAGTAATAACAATAGTGACGGTGGTAATAATGGCGATGGTAACAGTGATAGTGATAGTAGTGATAGTGAGAAATCGTGATTTCCTGATTGAATTAAAGAATTTTTATTATTTGATTTTAAGTAATAGAGATTTCTACAAAATTACAATTTCGTGGTAAAAAATTAAATAAATGTCATAATAAAAAATAAAATGAGAATGAAATTTTAATTCCATAAAATGAATGTGCTATTTAGAGTTTTGAATTTTGTTTCAAAGACCTAACCTTAAATCTTATAACATATTACTTTATAAAATTTTTAACGGTAATTTAGATACCATATAATGTGCTGCTCAATTTAATCCCTGGATATACAAAACTTACATATTGCATATTAAGTGGCTTTCAAATGGAACTTTTACCGAATAGAAAAGATGGTGCTGAATAAAAACAGAAAAGGAAAAGAAAAAGATAATTGAGAAACCTTCTAAAATAATTTCTAAGATGAACAATTAATCCTTGAAGCTCCAGTAATTGGATAATCGTTAAAAAGCAAGAATTTTTATTACACAAAAATATCGCCATAGCCATTGACTTCCCAGCAAGACCAAACTACGTAAATGAAAAATTAAAAAAGAAAAGAATACTCTTCTCACAAAAATATCGCCATGGTCTATTTTATATATTTGTTGCGTGTAAAGAGTTGTTCACCCAGATGAACAAAAAGTTTCGGTCGCATCTCTTCCTGACCCCTCTAAAGCTGTGCAGTTGTGATTGTGAATCAATAAGGCTTCCAGGTGGTGGAGAGTTTTCCATGTCATCATTTAGGGCCTCAGAGGAAGCTTAAGCTTTTCCACAGAGTATTCGACCAAAAATTGGCGCAAGGGAATCGTTTATCGACCTTGATCACATGTTTGATACACACAATGAAAGGAAAGAATAGGGATGGAAGTAAACAGAAAGGGAAAAAAGATATTCCATTGTTTAGCTAAGCGAACAATCGTGATAAGAAAGGAAAACGGAGTGAAATATTTTCCTACGTCACCAATTTTCCATCCCTCTCGATTTAGAGGGAAAAGGAGGGAAAGTGATAACAGGTATTAGATTTCTAGTTATACTCCTTTCTTTTACAATTTTACTCATTTATTGTTATTTTTTATGGCCATTTTAATGATTTTACACTATCTCCTTCCTTTTTTTTAACAATTATTATCTTTCCTTCATTTTATTATCCAAATAAGTAAAAAGTAATTGTTTTCATTATTTTTTACCTTTTATTTTTTCCTCCCCAGTTCTTTTTCTCTCTAGTTCTTTCCTTTGTAACAAACAAAGTGTAAAACTTTCCTAAAAAAAAAAACAGAAAAAAATATAAAAGAAACAATGACTTATTAATATTAATGGATTGGTTTGGTTCACATGTTTAAACAAAACCATAAACTGATATCACTAATCCAAATTATGAACCAAACTAGATACCTTTCAATATGCAATTTAGTCCCTTTTTTCTTTCTTTGCCACCTCTATCTAGTGGTATCAAATTTAAACTCTCTCTCTATATCGTTATAATTACTAGAAGAGAAAAAAAAAAAAGTGAATGAAAGATATTTATAAAAATAAATACATTTAGACTTGAAAAAATGATTTATTTTGAACAGTAAACCGAGCCACTAACCCACCAATTTAATCAGCTTGTCGGAGCTTAGATTAGGTCGCCTGAAGTGTCAATTGACTAGTCGAGCATAGTGGGTCAGTGGGTTTCATTTATAGAACCTGCTGAATTAGTGAGTCAACTTGCCAATTTGAACCTAATAATTAAATATATATATATATATATATATATGAGAAAGAAAAATAAAGGTAAAAATGGACATAGTACATGTCTATAATATGTATCTATAATCAATATAATATAATCCACATATAATATATTTAGATTTGTAAGTAATATTAATATACTGTATAGTATATATAATATACTTAAACTTGAAAATGATATTGATACATAGAGTATACATATATAATATACATATATAATTTACTTAAACTTGGAAGTGAGACCAATATATATATATAATACGTATGCAAAATATATAAGTAATATGCTAATATATATAATATAATATGTATATTATACTATAGAATATATGTTTATGAAAATTTATATATTTAAGTAATATATTTATATATAGATTGAAATCATGAATTTAAAAAGAAAAAAATATGAAAACTACCAATAATAAAAAAAAAAATCATGAAAATTTTAACTAGAAAAAACAATAAGAAGTTCACAGGCTATATTGTACCAGTCCGTAACGGGCTTTTAGGGCTGGTTCGGCAGGGTAAAAGTAAAAATAATTGATTCCGTATGTTATATAAAAACAAATGCATTAAAAAAGAAAGATTCTTTACTTCGTCCATGAACCACTAGGTATCATTTTTGTACATAGCTATTAATAAGATGGGACGAGTTGCCCGAGCAGCTACTCCTCCCCCGATTTTTGGGTGGGTGGAGTGATTGATAGATGTAATTGTGAAGTGACTACCATCTCCGTGTCGAAGGAAAGCTACTCGTAGGACTACCATCTCCCTTACTTTTTGCATCACGCAAAATAACATCGTGAATATGAATAGGATTGAGAATTTTCCGCTTTTCTTTTTTTTTTCCCACGTATGGGAGAATTTTAATGGAAATTATGAATAAATTCTTATATATATTACATATACATTTAGTTTTTCTTTCTAAAATTAAAAGTGGATTGCTTCTTGCTTTTATGGGTAACGATATGACTTGATAACTATCTTTTTTTGAGTATGTATATGCTTGGAAACCCATTAATTACGGCTCTACTATCATACTATCACAGTTTTTCCAATTATAAATGTGCGGCATCCATATAAGAATTATATAACCTTGTTGGAGTATGTTTTTCTACCGGAGAAGAAACTTACACCTATTTATACTATGTTTGGATTTGAGGGAGTAAGGAGGAGGAGAGGAATTAGATGAAGAGGTTTTCTTTTTCCCCTTTCTTTGAAAAGGACAAAAAGGGAGAAGGGATGAATTTATGGTGGAAAACTTTTCCTTGACTTGCTAAAATAATTTCTTTTCAACTTGGAGAGAAATGAGATAGAATTCTTTTGAGTTGACAAATTTAAAATGAAAGCACATTTTTTAAGAATTAGGAGTTTTTTTGGATATTTTAACAAAACAAAAAATTATATTATGAACTTTTCTCCCATTCTCTTTCCTTTCTTAACCAGATTCTTTAATTCTTTATTTTCATTTTTCTTCTCCTCCTTCCAAACATGTTGTTAGTAATATATAAAACTTAGGTTGATAATTCGTATCATCATGTTATGTCATGTTTTTTTAGTGTAAATGAATTCATATTTAGAAAACCTTAACATATAACATGATTGGTTTATTAATTATATATATAACCTAAATTCGTAACCTAACCTATTTAATAAGTGAGTTTCATATCCGAATTAGACTAATTTATTGATTAAAATGTTATAAATAAATTTACAAAATATTTATAGATATATAAAAAAGTGTAATGATAATATTTAAATTTTTTAAAAACAAATAATATAGTATCTTCAAACTTAATATAAAATTATAAAAGTATTAGTAAAGTAAAATCTTACCAAATATAAAAAATTCAAAAATTTAAGTTACATAATATCACTAAATTAAGTGAAACTATGGATTAAATAAATATTAGTATTACTGCCAATGTTCATTTTTAAATTTACCACGTTATTTGTTAAATTTTCAAGGGAGAATAAAAAATTTACATATAAATTTATAACTTTTGCTCATTTGAATTATGATGTAGTAACAAGAACATATAGTATCACTAAATTTAAGTTACATAAAATTATTAAATTAAGTAAAACCATGGCTTGAATAAATACTAGTATAACTACTAATATTAATTTTTAAATTCATTACGTTTTTTATCAAATTTTTAAGGGGGCAATATAAAAATCTATACAAAAGTTCATAACTTTTATTTAAACTATAATGCAACAATAAGAATAATAGCTAAAAGTAGCAAATTTCATACCTTTAATCGAAATCTCTAACTTATGAAAAAATTATTTATGCAAGAAAATGCAAATATGGAGGAATATATAGCATGTCTCGTAATGTTTAGAAGCTCACCCGAGTATAGAAGCTTAACTCCAATTCGAAGACAAATTTAGGTAGGTTTAAATGTGTTTGACTCGTTTATATCTCACATTAACTTTTATTCATACACAAATGTACTTAAATCGTGTTGTGTTGTATTTGAGTTTTGTGGGTCAGTTTCTAAATTGCTAGCTTATGTAAGACCCCTTAGTTATTTAATCATTGTAGCTTATATACATGATTGTTAATGCATAGAAGTAGACCCTAATATGGAGTGGAGTTGCCTCGAAACCAAAATCGAACCCATCGGTTTGTTCCATAATCATGGAATCGAAATTGACTTCGTAGAGCCAGTTCATAGGGCAATTCTATAGAACCATGGACCTTTTTTCTTTTGGGTTTGATTTTTCCTAGAAATATAATTATGCTTTATGTATAAATATGTATATATATATATATATATATTACTTTGAGAAAATAAATGTGCATCAGAGTTAAATGATAATGGTATTTATAATTAGAGCTTAGGAGAGATTCATACAACAAAAACTTTAACACACACATACACACATATATATGGAGTTGGGACATATGGAATAATAAGAAAATATATTAGATAGAAAAATACATGGCAGAAATACATTTTATAGGTATACATATTAATTTTTTCAATTACAAAAACTATTAAAGTAATGTGAAAATACATAGAGGAAACAAAATGTTACTCAATATAGATTGGGTAATTCTTTTGGTGAAAAAATAAAATTTTTTAATTTTTAAGTCATCCTATAGGTGCCTATATGTCCACTAGCTAGAATCAAAATATCTTAGTTTGGTAATTTATTTTTTGAAAAACTTTAGTGTGTTCGTCATTTTTAGTTTACTAAAAAAAGTTAATTTTATGTGATTAACCAAATTATTTTTATTATGAAAAGCTCTTATAAAGTAAGCAAAGTTTTGGTTGCCCAAATTTTTGAAAAAGCTAAAGGAAAACCGTAACTCTAAAACCATCATTTTAATTATTTTAGAACTAATGAACACATTTTCTAAGCATGAAAAAAAAATTAGTGAAAATAATGTTTAAGTAGCAAAACACTATAACAGTGTCTCTACTCAAGTGTGAATCTCATTGTGCTTTTGCCTGATATATTGAAATTGCTAAAGTATTCATCATCTTAGCTGGATGTTCTACATCGTTCTTGTTCTCGCCTTTCTACTTTTAACTAATCTTCAATGCAAGTAAGGGCTTCAATTATTATAGCAGTAACAATGGTTTTTGCTCATCTAAAATGAGTTCAGTGATGCTAAATTCTTCTTCCTCTAGCTACTATTGAAGTTAGAGTTACGAGGATTTGTTGGGCCATTTAAGAAAGCATTGGAAATATTCTTGTATGCTTCTTCCCTTGGTCAAGGATATCGAAATCACGAATGTTATTGTTATCATCAAATTCAAAGAAAGTGTTAGAGTAGTAATTGAGCTCCATTGAATCCTCCTGTAGAACCTCTTTACCTTTTCAACCTCTATGACAAAAGACGATCTGCAATAAGCAAGCCACCACTGCTGCCCACTTGGGAGATGGTGAGGGGTAAGGAGCTGACTAGAACTTAGCTATTGTAAGTGAAGGAAAAATTTTCAAATAACACATACAATACTTAACTTATATGTTGAAGGATACCATTTGTAGATATCATGTTATAATCTTATGTCTCAAAGAAGCTGTCATCATACTCATAACAACAATTTAGATAACTAGATAAACCACCAATTTTGATGTGAGGGTCCAAAACAGAAGTAATTAGATAAATATTTGAAATTTCTCTATAACAAGTCAACCATTTTATAGCCATTTCGTTAATAGTTATTTGTAACATTGGATGTAACATGAGTCTGCCAACATAGCTAATACGTTAATTGCTTTCATAACAAATAAATGGGTGTTATGGGTGCTTGGTTGGTACACTTGTCAAAATGTATTAGTGTAATCATAAATTTTTTTTAGTAAAACTAGCAACCTAGTGCAAACATCCTAATCATTCAAGTGCAGGTGAATGCTTGGGATATGTTACATTGCAAATGTATACAAGTCTTATTTGAATGAAATCATGCTTTAGATAACTTGATAAGTTGAGTTCTATCTCAATAGAACATATCTATTGATTTTTTTTGGACTTTTGCCTAGATTAAGAAACAATTTCAACTATTTGTTATGAATTCCTAGTTTATCTAAAATATAATCAATCACTTGCTTTATAGGGCTCATCTTCAAATCTGGAGTCTCCAATTTGTCTTTCACACATAGGTTCAATATGTTGCATGTATAGCAAATATGGAAGAATATACCACCAAGCATGGGCTAGCAAACTCCTTTCAATTCAGGTATTGATGTCATGTTTGCTACAGCATTATCAAATGTAATGGAGAATATTTTCCTAAACAACCCATATTCTTCTAAAATAGTGCATAGAATGCCATAAATATTTTATGACATGTAGCGCTAGTTGAATTTTCTTAGTGTAATCAACCTTTTTACAATTGACACTTCATCCACCCATTGATAAGTTACACCTACGTATGCATTCTCGTTCCATCTATCCATCCATATGTCTCAGAAGATGGACTTGGTCCTTAGCTCACTAAATGTACATGTGAACTGTTATTTGCCATTGTGGTAAAGAGAAATGTTTGTTCTATGTAATGTTTGAGAAGAAAATGACTTGGCACTAAGATTTAGACATTCTTGCTCATAATGTACAAGAAATAGATTACTATCTTCCTCAAACAAATGATGCCTATCTGTTGTCATTTTGCACAAACCTTCCTTATACTTTTCCTCAAAGTAATGGAACAATATGGACCTTTGATGAGTGAATGCCCTTGAAATTTGCTGTTGTTTGTTGTCTATTTCATAGTTCATTGGGTGTTATGCTCACAAATGCTTTGCAAAAGTTCCATATCCATCTCTTGATTTATATACATAGTTTTTACTACCATAATTGCAATGTGCAAGAGTGCTTCTGTTTGAACCTATAATTTTATAAAAAAGTTTAGTAAATATGTTAGATTTTGCCAATCTCGATGGTTTACCCATAGTAATGGTTTCAACCCTACTCCTTCCTTGGCCTTCCATCTCTTCCTCTATTGCTTCTCCTCCTCTTTTGCATTTAGGTCATACATCGATATCGCATGCTGAAAACCAAGTGGAGGACTTTGCATTTTATTGGTTCTTTGAGTGTTTGTAAGATCACAAAAATCATATTTCAAACTCATGTTATCGATGAGGACACTCATTAGAGCTATTGCCTTACCTTTATTTGATGCAGACTTTTTATTAAAACTGCTATCTAAAAAAATGTTGCCATCCTTTTTAATACAGAAGTTGCTAAAGAAAACCATCTATATATGAATAATCAAATATGATATCATACGCAAAAAATTAAAACAAAGTATAGATATGAAAGCAAATAATATGAGAGTAAATGTGATGGAATTGGTAAGAAGCAATGCACGTGGTTTTTGAATTAAAAAATGAGATATTAAGGCTTTAATAATTGGAATGCAAAGATATTAGGCGTTTGATTAGTGAACAGATGTTATGTAAACGGTCCAATCTCCACTCTGCAATTTATAGTATTGTTGTAGTGTGTTGATCTTTTAACTTTAAAATTTCATGTCCGTCTTTGAAATTAAAGCTTCCATACTTTTGCCATTTTATTGTTCTTCCAATTGTCCTTTAAGAGATTAAAGTTTTTACTCAGTGCTTTTCTCATGCATTGCTTTGTTTCAAAATTTAGATAGTTTCATGTTGTATATTATGTGACTATATCCATTATCTATGAACTATGTGTACAGTGTACTATCATTTATTGATATCATTTCATTTCTCCTTTTAATTTTTTAGACTATGTCATGCGTGTATTGACCCTAACATAAACAAAAAAATTCAAGTTACACTATATCATAATCTCTCTCTCTCTCTCTCTCCCCCCCCAACGTATACCAAGCTGTAGTGTAGGCTACAACCTATTACCTGTAATTTGCAGGATTTACTTTAGTCTTTAGGCCATTTAATGACCTATTCATGGATGGGACATGACATTGTCATGTCTATTGAACATCCTTTTTCTTTAACCAACAGGTTTGAGGCATGGTTTCAAGTCGTACGATCAGTCTTAGTTTCGATTTCAGAATCGAGATTCGGTTTCGGGGCGATTCACGATTCCAAATTGTCCTATACTTAAGTTTACATAGAATTTTTCAATCCAAGATTTCCATCTTAGTGGTGAAAGAAACATTTATGTAACTTCCCCGATCTATTATACTAATAAATGTTTTCCCTTGCACTCAAGATTTGGTACGAAATAAATTTTATACTTGCTCATTTTTTCGTACATATAATCTTTATCCTCAAAATTTTTATGATGACTAACAATGATCTCCCTCAATTTAACTTCATATTTCACATCATCACTCTCTTTAATCCTACCTATCTCCTTAGTTACATTTTGTAGCTTGCCATCTTCATTCATAATCTGCATGTCGGCTACAACTTTAGCAATCACTTATTTGTTTAGGCACTAGGACATTAAATGCACATATTTTAACAATTTGAAATAGTTAATATTACAACTCATCCTTAGTTGCTTTGCTTTATCTCTCCCATGTCTAATGTTTTGTCCCTTCTATTATTTCCATTCTCTACATTAATTTCAACAACCTTCTTTACAACATGCTTGTCATCCTATCCTTTCCTTACAACTAAAATCCTTTAAAAAACAATATACTCTCTTTAGAAGTGGTATAAACTAAAACTAAGGGTATAATGAAGTTGAGTTAAACTAGTATAGTATTATATTCAAACTTGAGTTCAACATAAGAACTCAAAGGTTAAGTTTGATTGATCTATAAATTTTGAATTAAAAGTTAAACTCAAATATATATTTGGTAAGCTTGAATTCAACTTGACTAAGCTTGAACTTTTATAAATTTTCCTTTAACAACTTTAAACTCACTTATTGATGGGAGTTAGGCCCCTGAACCAATCACTCATAACCGAGCTAAAGGACTTTAAGAACTTGCACGGAGAATACAAACTCGAAACTAAAGTCGAGATGGGGATCCCTATATCGAACTGATCTCTTACTGACCTGTCTATTAGATCCTCACATGTATTAAACATACTCTTGCTTAATAGCGAAGTCTTATTCCAAAAGACAGTCTAGGACTAGCTAAGCCAAGCTCCCTAACTGAACATAGGCATTTAACTCCAATTCAGCTGATTTCTTTACTGGACTAATTGGCTCTCAACCTGATCTAGATTAGGTTGGCCTCTAGCTGCAAACGTTATTCTGCTTCTACCTACCTTGTATCATATTTCTACCATCTAACCACCAGGTGACACGTGTCTTTTGACACAATATTCCAAAATGATTCTTTCTTTTTTGTATCGAATATTCTTTGCCTTTTTTACCCCCTTTAGTATGGTTTATATAACTTAATTGTAGAATGCCCTTTAGTTTTTTCATGCATGTAAAGTAACTCTAATAGATGGGTATATAAACCCTTACTTTCTTGTATGCAGACAAGCAACTAATTAATATAGAATTATTCACGTCGAGTAACCTTAATGTTCTCACTATTATTCAACTCTTATCTATACTCTTCAGTAAGAAGTAGTGGTGAGTGACCCCTTAGTTCGAACTGATGTGTCCTATTTAGTAGATTATAGGTCAAATAGGATCGAGTGGTGCATCATATCCATTCGGTAGCTGTCCGAACTTTGCTAACTTTTTCCTTATTTGTTTTTTGTTTGCTTTGTTGTGGTGTTTTTTCCGTGTGTCCAACCCCGAAGACGCATTAGCTTCACTTATATCAGAGCATGGTTCCGCGAGGGAGTGTGTGAAGTTGTAATGAAGTTTTAATTCACTTTACAGTTGGTGGTTGATATGTTCCTTCGTAGTTACTATAGTATGTTTGAGTATAAGTAAGTGTAGTTCCATTATTACTTTGTTTTTTCATTACGAAAACAGATAAAGTCACTACTACTCTGCTCGAGTAACTATTGGGAATTGAAGTTGTTAGTGGGTTATTAATCTGTTTGAGAAGTATTGCACCATGTTAGATTCGAGTGTTCAAGGTGTTATTAGTGATCAGAGTAATGGTGCTCAACCTAGTCATGGTCATAATGGTAATAACACTTTAAGGTCGGTTGATGACATAATTAATAGAATGACCAATCTTATTGAGAGTTTAATCATAGCAATGCAAGTTAACAGACAACAACCTCATAATGTATAGCACCATAACCTACAAGAAAATGCCCCTAAGAGACACTATGGCCAAGTTAATTGAATCAATCGCTTAGTTCAACCGCAACAAGCTGAAATAGTAATAGACTGAGCTATTAGACAAAGACTGGAGTTGGAAAAGATCGAGGAAGATGATGAGGAGCTGAATGTTGAAAAATTCGAAGAGGAAGAAGAAGGAGTTGACTTATACCAAGTGTAGGGACGAGGACGCTGAGTCCCTCAAGGGTTAGACAATATTAAGATTTAAATCCTGCCCTTCAATAGAAGTGGGGATGCAGATGAATACTTGGAGTGGGAAGAGAAGGTTAAGAAAGTGTTTGAATGTTATGAGTATATGAATGCCGTCAAAGTCTGAATTGCTGTACTAGAGTTTACTGGGTATGCTATTATGTGGTGGAAAAATCTGAATGCAGCAAGAACAAGAGATGGAAGACAATGTATTAGAACTTGAGATAAGATGACAAGGTTATTGAGGGTAGATTTGTACCCGATACTTACCTATAAGGTACGTTTGTAAAGTTATAGAAGATATGTCAAGAAAGTCGATCTGTTGATGACTATGTCAGAGAGTTTCAAATGTTTGTGATCCAGTCTAACGTAGAAGAACCTGAGGCTTGCACTATGTTGAGGTTCATTTCTGGATTCCGATATGAAATTCTCTACATTGTAGAGGTGCAGAGGATTTATACCTTAGAAGAAGCGGTAAAAATAGTGCAGAGGGTCGAAAAATAGGGGAGAAGTGCTCCGAGCTAACCTAAGCTAACATTCTCCCAACCTCCAATCCTACGCCAACCTGTTTAAACCGAACCGAGGAGGCCATAAAGGGATGAGGATAGGAATGATTGATCTGATGACAGCTGAGCAAGCTAACAAGGTTGAGCCAATCAGATAGGTCGACTTGAGGTTAGGTTGACCCCGAGAATATATGAGAAAAAGTAGACCTCCATACAAAAGACTAGCGAGGTGAAATTCTTTAAATGCTTAGGTTTCTGACACATGGTTACTAAGTGTTTGAACTGACATGTCATGGTGCTCCGAGAAGATATAGTGAACAATACTGATGAGAGCGAGCTCGAGAAAGAAGAAAATGTTGGAAAACTCGAAGCTGAAGAGGAAGAGGAGACCTATGTCTATGCCGACCAGGGAGAAGTGATGACTTTAGTCTTGAGATGAGTACTGAGTTATTTGCTAAACTTTAAGGAGGATTAGAGGAAGAATTTATTCTATACCCAGTGTATCAACAAAGGCCAATTATGTACAATCATTGTGGATGGGGGAAGTTGTACTAATGTCGTTGCACAATCCTTTGTGTAAAGGTTAGGTTTGCCGACCTCAAAGCATCCTCGTCTTTACAAGCTACATTGGCTTCATGATAAGGGTGTTTTACACGTGACTAAGTAAGTGACCGTACCATTTAATGTTGGGAGTGTGTATAGGGATGAAGTAGTATGCGATGTCATCCCTATGGGAACTTCATTTTGCTGCTTGGACTACCTTGGTTGTTCAATTAACGTGTTCCTCGTGACAGGTATAAGAACACCTATGCCTTTCTTAAGGATAAAAAGAAGATTGTATAGCAACCCTTGACCCCGTCCCAAGTAAATGAAACTCACAATTAGCTTATCCGAGCTAGTAAGAAGAATGCTTTAGTAATAAGTCGAAGAGAGCTCCGAGCTACTGAAAAGGTTGAAGAATCTATGTTCCTATTGATCAAAAGATTATTGAAAATGAGAGATTTAGAGGATATCTTTGATAAAATCTAAAGCTTACTAAATGAGTTTTCTGATCTGTTTTTTAAAGAACTACCTCCAATCTGAGGCATTAAGCACTATATTAATTTGCAACCAATCACCACCTTGCCAAACCAACCTACATATAGAATGAACCTTAAGTATGCTACTAAGCTGAAAAGACAAGTGGATGAACTCATAGAGTAAGGATATGTGAGAAAGAGCATAAGCCCTTATGATATACTAGTTCTGCTTGTCCCTAAGAAAGATGGTTCATAGCACATGTGCATCGATAACCGAGCGATTAATCGAATTACTGTCAAGTATGAATACTTGATACTGAAGCTTAATGACATGTTAGATGAGTTTCATAGCACCAAGATATTTTCTAAGATTGATTTACGAAGTGATTACCACCAAATTGGCATGAGGTTAGGTGATGAATGGAAGACTACTTTCAAGCACTAAGATATTTTCTAAGATTGATTTACGAAGTGATTACTACCAAATCGGCATGAGGTTGTGTGATGAATGGAAGACTACTTTCAAGACTAGGCATGAACTTTACGAATGGTTAGTTATGCCATTCAGACTTACTAATGCGCTGAGCATATTCATGAGGTTGATGAACCATATAATGTGCTTTCTAATTGGAAAATGTGTAGTCGTGTACTTTGATAACATATTGGTATACAAAGCTAACCTGAACAAACATGTTCAACATCTCTATGAAGTATTTGATATTTTTCGAACTGAGAAGTTGTATGGAAATATGAAGAAATGTACGTATTACTAGAAAGAGGTGATCTTTCTAGGGTTTGTAGTGTCAAGGGAAGTACTCTGGGTAGATGAGGACAAGATCTGAGTTGTTCTTGAGTGGCCGATGCTAAAGAATGTCACTAAGATTCAAAGCTTTCATAGCCTACCTTCTTTTTGTAGGTGATTTATCAAAAACTTTAGTACCATAGCCACCCCCTTAACCAAGTTGACAAAGAAGAATGAAGGGTTCAAGTGGAACGATCAAGCTGAGTAAAGCTTTAAGGAGATCAAGGAGAAGTTTACCTTGATACCTATCCTTTCATTACCAAATTTTGACAAACCCTTTAAATTGGAATGCAATGCACCAAGAGTGGGAATTGACGCTGTCTTAATATAGGAGTGACAACCCGTTACCTAACATAACAAGAAGTATAATGGTCCTGCCTTGAACTATTTTGTGTATGAGAAAGAGTTGTACTCTCTCTACTAAGCTCTTACTATTTGACAACACTATTTACTGCCATAAGAGTTTATTATTTATACAGATCATGAGTCTCTAAAGCATCTAAAGAGTCAGAACAAGCTTTTGAAGAGGTAAGCCAAGTGGTTGAAATTTATGGAAGGTTTCTCATACATCATCCGGTATAACAAGGGAAGCGTAAATGTGGTCACCAACACTCTATTATGACAACAAATCTTGTCGACTACTTTGTAGACCAAATTATTGGGATTCTCACTCATTATAGTATAGTAAGCTCATGATCCTCATTTCAGCCCCATCATTAAACAGTACAGGGATAGAATTGATATCAAGGGATATTATCTTAAGGAAGGCTATTTGTTCAAGAACCGAAGGCTGTACATACCAAATTGTTCTCTATATGAGCTATTGATCAGGGAAGCTCATAGCGACAAATTATCATGTCACTCTAGGGAGACCAAGACAGCTAATTTGTTGAGGGAGAATTTTTACTAGCTAAGTTTGGCTAAGGATGTTCATAAGGTAGTTAGTAGTTGTAAAGTGTGCAAGCGAGCTAAGGGGAAGAGAGAACCCCATAGAAAATACATGCCACTGTCAACACTTACCTTACCTTGAGCTGACCTCAAAATAGACTTTGTCCTAGGGTTACCCCAAACATCTAGAGATAAAGATTCTATCTTTATTGTAGTGGATTGCATTAGCAAGAAGGCGCACTTCATTCCGTGCCATCGCACCATCAGACTAACGATGCTTTATATATTGTTGATTTATTTTTGTAGGAGGTTGTCCAACTACACAGGGTACTGAAGGCTATTGTCTCAAATCGAGACACAAAATTTTTAAGCTATTTTTAGAAGAATCTTTTGGGAAGAATTGGAGTTAAACTTATATTTAACTCCAGTAGCTACTCTCAAACTGATGGCCAGACTAAAGTGATAAATAAGATGCTAGGCAATCTACTTAGAATTGTTGTAGGAAAGAACTTGAGGGATTATGATTAATGCTTACCAGTTATGGAGTTTGCATATGACTAAACTATCCATAGCACTATTGGGAAGACCTCATTTGAGGTCGTCTATGGCCTTAATCCTACTATTCCTTTGGATATGATCAATGCTTCTATAACTACTAAAGAGAGTCAATTCAGAGTTGACTAAGCCTAAGAACGACATGAGCTACACTGGTCTATAACCAAGAAAATCACCAAATTCAATTGGAGACTACACAAAATTGGTAGTCGAGGCCGCCAAACTGTCTTTTTACCCAAGAGACTTGGTATGGATACACTTTAGTTGAGAACGATTCCTACACTTGAGACAGAATAAGCCATCTCCTTGAGCTGATGGCCCGTTCAAAATCTTGAAGAAGATCAACTACAACGCTTACCAAATTGAGTTGCTTGATGACTACAGTGTTTCTTCCATCTTCAATGTGACCGATTTTATCCCTTACCAACCAACAGAAGAAGAAGACCTTATATGTACCTTAGAAGAAGAAGCAAAAACCCCTTCAGATTTGAGGAGAAATCTTTTCGACCCTTAGGTAGATAATGGGAATTAGGCCTCCGAACTAATTATTCGTAGTCGAGCTAAAAGATTCCAAGGACTTGTGTGAAGAATACTAACTTGAAACCAAAGCCGAGACGGGGATCCCTATCTTAAATCAATCTCTTGCTAACTTGTCTATCAGATCCTCACATGTATTAGACATGCTCTTACTTAGTAGTGAAGTCTTATTCTAGAAGACAGCCCAGAACTAGCCGAGCCGAGCCGAGCTCCCCAAACGACCACAGGCATCTAACTCCAATTCAGCTGACTTCTTTATCGAACTAATTGTCTCTCAACCCAATCTAGATCAGGTTGGCCCCTGACTACAAATCTTATTCTTCTTTTGCCTACCTCATATCATATTTCTCCCATTTAGCCACCAAGCGATACATGTTTTTGATACAATATTCCAAAATGATTCCTTCTTTTCCGTATTGAATATTCTTTGCCCTTTTTACCCCTTTTAGTATGATTTATGTAACCTAACTATAAAATACCCTTTAGTCTTTTTATGCATGTAAAGTAACCCTAGTGGATGGGTATATAAACCCCCACTTTCTTGTATATAGAGAAGTAACTAATCAATACATAATAATTCATGTTGAGCAACCTTAGTGTTCTCGCCATCATTTAACTCTTTTCGATTCTCTTTAGCACGGAATAGTAGCGAGTGATCCCTCAGTTTGAACCGGTGTGTCGTATTTGGCAAATTATAAGTCAAGTAGGATCTAGTGATACGTCATATCCATTTGGTAGTTGTCCGAACTTTGCTAACTTTTTCTTTGTTTGTTTTTTGTTTACTTCGTTGTGGTGCTTCTCTGTATGTCTGACCTCGAAAACGCATCACTTATATTTAAAAAATAAATTAAAAATTATACCAAGCTCACTTAGAATCGCAAGCCTAACGGGCTTGATATTGTAAAGGTCAAACTTAACCTAATTTACTACTTGAGTAGCTTAAGCTCGAGTTCAACTTGATTGTTACTAAATTAAACTTGAGTCACACTTGAGCAATTTGTAAGCTTGCTTAGTTCATTTAAACTCTTAACTAAAGCTATTGCATTTATAATGTCTCTTGAACTTAGCTAGTTTAATCATATCTTTTAAGAATGTTGTATTGTTGCAATTCTAATGAACCAAAGATTCTATACTTTAATTTAGTGATAAATATGGCAATGGTATAATGATTTAATAGCCCTCACATCTAATTTGAAGTGTTCTAAACTAACATGGTCTTCAACAATCATGCCTTCCTACTTAAAGTTTAAAACTTCAAATACATTTTGTCAGTACTTCAGCACAAAGCACTTTCCTATGAATCTTTGCATCATACTTCATGTGTTAATCCTTCTTCATTGTTTAAGGATGCAATTAGCTAGATTCGAATAGGCTTAGTAAGACTCGAACCTACCCCATTGAGTTTAATAGTTCCTAAAACCTTGTAAAAACCCCATAGTATTTAACCTTATATTACCAAAACCTACCTCTATAAGATCAAAGAACCCTATACAAGAAGGTTTTTGTTAGGATTTATATGACCTTATAAAGGTAGATAATAGAGTAGAAAACAACTAAGCAGGGCAAAGGTTGCACTTACTAACTTACATACAAATGAAATCTAAAAATTAAACAAATTAAATGTATTGTATGATACAGAACTAGTATATTACGTGTGTAGTGCATAAGTTAAGAGCAAATATATTATTTTTTTTGCTGGGTTAGATATCTATTAGGGTTTTATCTTAAAGCCTTTAGGATTTTGAATAACATCCTAAAACCTATAAAAACCTTATGAATTAATGTCATATAGGGGCTTTATGGAGTTAGACAAATGGTACCATATAACAACCTATCCAATTGTATCCCTATCATTATCTCCATAATTACGGATTTTCATATTTTCCCATCATAACCTTGTATAATCTATCATAATATTGAGAATATTTAAGTAGTTAAATGAGTGTTTTATAAATAAGAGGTCTTTAGTTTAAATCTCATGAGTATCATTTTATGTTTTTGCATTTATTACTTATATACCATTCTCTTTTTGTTTTTCTTTTTCTAACCCATTTTTTCCACAATAATAAATAGCATTAAATTTATTTATTGTAAAACTATATCTAACTAAATAAATTCTCTTGAATTGTAATTTTCTATTAATGGTATACCATAACTAATAATTACTTTGTTAAAAAACAATTGGATGATGATAAAATTATCAAAGAGAGGCATTCCTTATTGGAATTTAACGACATGCAAATAGTTTCACAATTTAAGTGATCTTTCTATCTTTTTCTTAGAGTAAAAGAGATTGATATTAGTGTGATTTGGCACATTATTAGAGCATAATCTTGAGAATGACAGATCATTTCTTTTTCTAAGATATAAAATGTTAGATTTTACTATGTCGAATTTGAGAAAATCTTAAATTTGGCTATTTGTACTCCCTTCAATATAGGAAGCGTGGAACTCTTTGATATAAGAACTTATTTTTTCTTGGCTACTTAGCTCCTTGTTGTTTGAAGAAACTACTCACTTTAATTGTTTTTTTTTTTTAAATTTTCTCCCCACCAAAAACCAAACATGAGGTAACAAATCCAATCTTTAACTAAGACTTCAAACAGTTATCATGAATTCATGTTAATTATGTTTTACTTCTTACATGGAGAAAGCTGATAAAAAAAATTTGCAATCATGATCCTTGCAGATTAGAACATCCTTAGTGTACATTGAAGTCTAAGAAGGAACTTCTTCTTTAAGAAGAAAAAAAAAACACTCTTGTTTTTGTGTACTCAAATAACTTAGGTGCACAAGAATACTTCGCACCACAATCATCACTTTTTAATAGGTTCTACAAAGCAATGCTTGCTGCTTCTTATAATTGCTACAGTGCAATTAATGTATATAAATTATTTTTTTGTTGAATAAGCTAATTAGGCATATTTTAATGAACTTCTTTTTGTTTTTAGCAATTCATGAAAGAATAATTTAAGTCATAACCTATGAATGGAATAATTACAAGATGATCAATATAGGACCTCATTGCCCTTTAATACATGATGTTTTTTAGCTCATCTTTACTATAGATAGTGAGGATGTTATTGATTTTAAGCCAATATTGGGTTATTTACATGGAGGAATGGAAAAAATTGTAGAAAATCAAATTGTATACAATATCCACCTTATTTAACATGTTGGGATTGTTTGACTACTATATTCATTAAGGTAATAAACCTAAATGGCCAAAACAATCAAATAACAACCGTTTTGAACTCATTGTGTCAATTATTAGTAAATAATACATACCACGACTCGGTTTGCTAATATTTTTTTATGATTAATGTTATGATGTATAATAATTGTTATTCAAAAGGATTTTTTTTTTTTGCATTTATTAATAAAAGAAATTTGCAAAGTCACCATGAAAAGAAATCAAAGAAGCTTCTATTTATGTATATTTGCTCTTGTTGCTCTGTTTACAATTTTACGTTCAAATATGTTCTTATATATTTTTGTTGAAAACAAAATTTTACAAGTTTCATATATTAATTTTATTTTTTCTACAAATCGATAGTTATATTTCAATTAGAATATATGCCATAATAAAAAGTTCAAAAGTTTATTTCCTCAACCTCTTGCAAAATGCATGAGCACTCTTGATCATGCTTTGAGAAATTTTTTCCATTTTATAAATTTTTAGAAAATGTGTCAAGTGCAATCATAACAAAATCTTATATATGTATATATAAAATACATTATAATTATAATATTAAGCAGACATTTTCCCATAATACTTTTAATATTAACTTAATTAAAATAAGCTTTCTAATAGCCAAATAGTATATTTCAATGCATTCGCAATGATACTAACGGTCAATCTTGTGAAATTGATATATTTTGTCCAGAGAGATTTGTCCCGGTTTTATGGCAATTGATCACCGTTTGATTTATGTACGATATTATGACCCTATTTTTCTTTTTTTCCCAATTAACTGAATTAGCACTATTGCTTATTTTATTCTTCATACATAGACTCAGATATTCATTTTGACAAAATAAAATGTACTATTTATTCGATGGTAATCTTAGGTTTAATATTGTTTTGCAATATACAACTTCATATAATTAACCTGTTATCATCTTTTTGTATCATTTTGTTGGTATATGGCAAGTTGGAAATAAAACCAATAAAATGCTATCAGCAAGACTTACAGGCACTTTTGTACAATAAAAAATATATTTGTATAATTAAATGACGATGTTGATTTATTATCTTACAAATTGGCATGGTTGGTGCATCTGATTGGTGAGCAACTTTTTTTTTGTTTTTCAATTTCCATTTTTGGCAACTTACAATTACAAAGAAGGGAAGATTGAATCTGATTTATCACGTTAAAAGATTAAAAGGTAGATATTTATGTTACTAAAAAAGTTAGAATCTTAAAAACGAGATGAGATGTTGACCAAGCACTTGACCCAGTGGGCTGGAGAAGACTACAGTCAGCAGGTTCTAAATCAGAACTAAAGATAAATATGCAACCTGGCCCAAAAATAGGTTCAACATCATTTTGAAGCCCAAGGATTGGATTGAGGCTTGCTTGTTGCCCATTCAATATATACATATTTCTTATTTTTCTTCTTTCCGGTGAATATTTGAGTACGAATTTCCGGAAACTTGTATGTTCAAATTTATGGGGACTATCCAATTTATGATTTGATAAAAAGATACATTCGGTATTAAACGCTATGTTTTATGTATATGATACGTGTAAATTTTAATAAAATTTAATATATATAGTGTAAGTGAAATACGGATGATAGTTAATTTTAAAATATCTGTTTTACTGTGATGAGTGTGAAAATTTTATTAATACATAATTTTGTCCATTTATCTAATCATTAGGATGCGTAAGTGGCTATAAAAGTTACTGATATATGTAGATTTGGGAATTTGGTTGAATCAATCTTGAATCCTCGATTCACGGACAGATAATATGATGAATTATGATTAGCCGGTGAGTTGACAGTTTTGAATTAGTGCACTAGGCTTAACAGTTTAAGGACTGGTTCGAAGTTTTTGAATTATTTTTTTTAATATTTAATTTTTTATTAATTTTATTAATTTTTTTAATATATTAATAATTTTTTATAATATGATTTCCTTTCTTTTTTTTTTTAAGTATACTAATTCATTAATAATTTGTAATTTTTTTATTAATTTCTGACTTAATGCGATTACAATTTTTTTAATTTTTTTCTCTAAAATTTTATTTTTTTCTTATATTCAAGTTCTTAACATTTAATAAATTTTATAAAAAAAACTTACATTAATTAAAATTAAATTCTTTATCTATTTTTACCACATAATTAAGTTATAATTAGTCAACTATTATTAATTTAATGATATTATTTTTTAAAAAATTATCTTTTATCATTACAAATAAAGTAACTTTTACATATAATGATTTATTAGATATTATGAAATTATTTTTTTTAACTTAATGACCTCTCTTTTCTCTTTCTCTCTCTTTTTTTTAAGGGAGTGAATCGGCTAGACCGATCACCGGTTCAATATCGGATCGGTTCGATGATTCGTAACCTATCGGTTTGAGTAGTTTCATCCTTTTGAGTCATCTGAATCCTTAAAATCTGACGGTTCGTCAGGACTGTTCAGCATACTTACTTTCGCATTGAGTCAATTTACGGTTCGGAACCAAACCTTTAATAATTAGATGGAGAACGCAATTATCTTATAGGTAACCCAAGTTTCTCGCTTATTTCCATGTGAGCTGGGTAAAAGTTAGGCAGGTTAGGTTTCAAAAAATTTGGCAGAACTAATTACGTGACTCGTTGGAATCTGGTGGCTTCAATGTAGACACCGAGCTGAGTCTATTCACGATTAGCTTAGAGAGTTTAAACTACGATAATACGATGCGCAAAATTTTAAGTGCGATATCGAGAAAACATATAGAATTGTTGTCAGCGTTCCTTCTAAGTCGCATGCCAAAAAGAATGAAAATCAGTAAAACAATACTAAACAAATGTTTTGATGAAGATATGAATATGAAAATTTAGTTAATTTAAAAATTTTCGTATCGTGTACAACTCCCGTTGCAGGTCATAAGGTCTATGATTGGCTGCACGTAAATAAGTACAATCGTACAATTTAAGATCTCGTTACTGATATGTATTTTGGTATTTTACATATGCATCATCGTTATTGCTCTCAGTTAATAGTAGTTGTTAATTTTTGATTGAAAATAGTACATCGCATGCACTTTTCTCTTCAATAGAACTCTAAATCATACAAACATTACTCAAAAGCACATAATCAGACACAAGATAATACATTCAAAATCTTCTTGGTCTAGGGATTAAGAGTGAAGAAAGTATATTAGTTTATCTAATTCAAGGATTCTAGTAAGATATATATGATTTTGAGTTCCGTATGTACTACTTTTAATCAGGGAGTATGACGCTTAACGGAAAACAACTCAGGTAATGCATTTGTAAAAATATACAAACCGTCAATAAATTACAAAAGTATAAAAATATAAGTCATATTTTTACGGTTTGTCCTATGATTTAATATAGCTTGGACATATTCACATACAAATATATGCAATATAACAATCTAACTGCATAGGTCCACCTAAGTTTAAATTTATATAGACAAAAGCATCTAGTTATGTTCGGAAAAAAATAAAAGGATGTCACTTTTGTAAACGACATATTTTAAGAACATCAAATAATGAAATGAAGAATAAATAAATATTAACCATCAAAATTTTAACTTAGAAAATGGCTAATAGAGCTCAGAACTTTCAGAGCTAATAAGGTATAAAATCCTATCTACATTTTATCTTATAAAGTATACTTTCCTAACTTTTGGAATCGGAATATAACCCAAAAGATATCTTTAAATTATCTGAAACTTATAATTTATAAAACCTATAAGGTATATAATATGTGAAACTTATAAATTTTATCTTTTTTCTTATAAATTTAAAATTTATATAATATTGAAAATGTAATCTTTAAATTATATTATAATTTTTTTATATACAAAACCTATGAAATTTATAGCAAAATACTTAAAATTGAAGAAAAAAATTTTTTTTCCTACCTTTCTTATTTCTAGTTTATGGGATTTTACTACTTAGGCAAATGAGAAAGAATAATGGAAAAACATAAAATAAAAACGTTAAGTTAAAGAGGAAAATGGTGAGGAACAAGACAAAAATGGAAAACATAACGTGAGTTATTAATCTATGGGCTTGAACTGCTTTTTTTTTTTCTTTCTACTGAAATATTTATTAACCAAAAAATATAATATTATCATTTATATTCATTTCATTGCTCTCTTTCGAATAATCAAATTTGTCAAGCTCAAGAGCGAATTCACAAACATAACAAGAAAAAGAAAATCCTCCTTTCCCTTTTCTTTAGCCTCTTCAAATTACAACCATTTGAAAGTCCAGAAAAGCTAAATGTCACTCATTCAGATTTTATTGCGTAATCCCACTATGCCCATAAAATACGATTGGGAAGGTCGTGACAACATGTTTCGTATATTCTACATGAAAGTAAAAAAAAAAAAAGAAAAAAAGAATAGACATGGAAATATCCAGTTCAAAACCTGCTATGCTCCAATCTCCACGTCTCAGTTCATAATAAATCTTTCTATACGAAAAAAAAAAAAGCTAAAATCGATGTTCGTGTGATTCCTAACTCTGGCACAGTAAAGCAATAAACCCAATATATCTAATGGACACAATCAACACATCATACAAATGACACTGATATCTGATTTGGTAGGCTTGGAAAAGCAGTGAGAATGTCCTGTTGCTTGCTCTGCTCTACCACCGCGTAATGACACCTATAACAGTTAACGGGGCTATCAACCACCAAGAATTCCCACGCAGAAGGCCACAAGCTGTTCATAGAGAAAAAAACAGCCCAGATGAGTAAATTTATGAACACATATAATATCTTTTCGCTCCAGCCAAATTCTAAGAGACATAAACATAGAAAATGAAAACAGTCCAAGCACCATGAACACAAAGATATGAATCAAAAAGGCTATAGCAGGATATTTTATAAACTGTACCTAACTTTGTTAATAGGGAGGAAAATGCTGGACTACAGGCATTTAAATTGGAGCACTACTTACCCCCGTTATCTCTATTAGCTGCCAAACTGGGACTTGGAGGGGTTGATGTGTTTGATACCAATAGTCCTAGGCTTGAACAATCCATTCCGATTGCACCTTTAATACCAGAAACCAAAAAAACTAAGTTAAGTTTCCTGTATCTTTCATAATTTAGCAAAGCAGCCATGATAGGCCATAAAATAGTACACCAAGACCTCCTCTTTAAACTTATTAAAACCATAACCTTAGATTTAAAAGCCAGTAGTCCTTACATTCTTTAAAGCATGGCAAACCAGTAAGATTCAGAAGATTATTATATCCCTCTTCGCATACACAACTGTACGAGAACGCTGATGTCCTGTTGCAAGATCCACCTCCGCAATCAGCCCAATGACAGGCTGCAAAAAGGATACGACTTATAAAAATATGTAAAAAAACCCAGCAGTATCAATTTCCAGTAACATGCTTTCAATTATTAACTCTTCAATAAGTGGAAGAAAATCCAAACATAATCCGTCTCGCATAACTAAATTCATTCTTCTTGGCCTTGCCACAAGATGGCACGTAATGTGATCCTGGCACAAACTTTTACAAAATGGTCAGGTTGCATCTTGGTGAGACTTATGAATCAGGCAAAACTTTGGATAAACTTATCATTTCAACCTGAATTTATCTACAATGAGTTAACAGGCTTAAGAATGCAAAATAATCTAACTTTATGATTTTTTTTCAACTCATTGATTAATATTTATTTCCTTTTTTTTTTTTTTCTTTTATGGTGGTAACAACCAATTAGTTTTAGCAAAGTGAGAAGGACAGTGCTTACGGCTGAAGAAAGACTCGTTAGATCCAGTTGCTTTATCTTGAACTGGAGGAGGAGCTTTCGTGCAAGTAAAATCGAGTGTGCCTGCATGAATGTACAAAAGAAAAAGTCAGCATTTGTGTTAACTATTGATCTTCTCATGATGATCCATTCGGAGAAACTGGTATTAACAAATCCTTAAGGTAGGTATAATTAAAAGATCAATATACACATCATGCACCTACAGCTGTTTGTTTAATTATATCAAGTAAGACCGGGGCAAATCTGAGGGAGACAAGAGTCTTGACCATCAAATCAACAGAAGTATGATCAGCATTCGTAGCCAACTAAATTCAAACAACTAGTTATCCTGTTTTCGTTGTTCATTTATGCAACTAACACATGGTACGTTTCTTGTGGATCAAACATTACTGTCAAAATCAACAGACTGTAGCTTTAAGTAACGCCAAGAAATTGTTATCTTTTGACTTAAAAGAGCATCCTATCAAAAGACAACATGCTCCTAACTTTTCTGCAGACATCTCATCATATTCAAACATATCGTTTAGATACCATACCTAAATACACATGCCTCATGCTTACACCTTACTATATCTTTGAAAGCTATCAAAACCTTCTCCATTTCTCAGGTGAAACCTGCTTGAATATTTAATTCAATGATCACAACAAGTATCTCAGAGCAGCAACTTGACAAACTATCGATTCTTCTGGGTTACTCGGGCTCTCAGATTATAACTGAAATTACAATCAAACATGACTCTCATAGTAAATTCCGAATTTCTGTAATCTTTTTCCCCATCAAGCACTTCCTTCTCATGTTTAAGATGATCTTACCACTATATTCTCAATAAAGTTTCCACACAATTACATAATCCAAACGGTCAATCGAAAACGGATAATAAATCTTCCTCCCTAGGGAACATTCATAAGATAAGAATCCAACCAGCACCCAGACATATTAAAGATATTTTAGAAATAATATAGTCCAGCATTACGACTATAGAAAGACTAAGATTAGAGAAAGAGACAAACAAGACAAACTCACAATTGGGAATAACACAGGGAAGGAACTTGAGGTCAGAACTAGCCTGCTTCCAACCAGCTTCACATTCACATTCATACATGAAATTGGTCTTATTAGAAGCCTTGCAACTTCCTTTTACACACTCCACTTCTTTGCATACATCACCTATATCAAAATATATTGTTCAATACACACCATATACTACAAACACCCTGATGAGAATTAGAAAATATTAAAAACTAGGACATAAGAAATTCATGTGGGAACCTGCTATGGGAGAGAGAATTGGTGATAAAATATCGCTGCTTGCATGGAAGGATTGTAAGGTGAAACAAACGATGAGAAGTGAAGTTAGGTAAAGGGTTGAAGCCATATTCTGCTAACTGAATATAGCAGGCAAGAGAGAGAGAGAGATGGCCGGTGAGTGTGGTTAACTGAACCAAGTTTAAATTGAGATGCACTTGTTTATATTTTATGGAGACAGAACACTTTGAAAGATGGGCTAATCGTGTTTTGGGAGGATTACCGATACTATCATGTCATGTCCTCACTGTTTCTAGTAACAATTGAAGGGACACAAATACCGTCAATCCCTAGTACTACCTTTGTTACGTTTGCGAAACATGATGGGTTTTAAGAGTAAATTTCACTTTTAGCCCTCTAGGAATTCCGTATTCTATGTATACATTGGTGATTGATAAATACGAATGGATCCTTCAAAATATTATAATTAAAGTTATAATAAATTTAAAAAGAAAAGTTATTTTGTATTTTATTAAATTAGTCTTTAACATTTTATTTAATCTATTTTTAATCCTCAATTTTTTTTAAGTTGTATTAAATAAATCTTTCTATTAAATTTTTCGTTACTACAAGTCAATATTAGCATTTAATTGATTTACATAAATACAAAAAAAGTCTAACATTTACCTATATATACCAATCAGTTGTTAATCTTTTCATTTAGTCCGTTTTATCTCTATTTTTAAAATATCATATAATATTATCTTTTTTTTTCTAATATTAACCATTAATTAATAATGTTTTTATCTTTAGAGAATAATTTTTCAAAAAACTTTAAAAATGTAATTTTAGAGAATCTAAATCCTGAATAAATATTAATAAAATTAAAACACAAAACCGTAATAGCGGATAGTTTTTTGGAAAATTATAATTTATATTTATAATATTATATATAAAATTTTATTGATACTTATCCTGTACTATTAACAAAAAGGATTGAAAGTTTTTCCTCCAATTATTATTCCGACCCTTTCCATTAAATTGGCGACTAGACTACACCATTTTACAAGTTTGACGAAGTAAAACCATTTGATCGAAATTACACGCTTATTGACAAATAGTTGAAAGAGACGGAATAGAATCATTCCTAATTTTTATCTATACTTGACCCGATGAAAAATTGGACGTATACCATCTAATAACAATAAAAAATTGGTATTTCTTTTTAACATAAATCAGTTCTTTATTATCTAATATTTAAAGGAGTTCGGAAATATTTTAGTTTTGAAAGTTTTTATACAATTTCATAATTGAAAATTTAAAAAGGAATTAGTTTGAAGAAGTTAAACATTTGACCTCATGGTTCGGTCCTCCTCTATCGACTTAATCGATCTCGAGGCAACACCATTTGGTCGTTGGTTATGTCTCCGTGAAGGGATTAAAAATATTGACATCAAACATGATTCCTCTTTAGCGGTGAATTGGATTATTAACGAAGTAAACTAGGTTGGAGAGTATAGGTGTAAGGTTCGAATATAAGGGTTTTTTACGTATTGCACGTTGAGTCATGCGACATGTTATTAGGAAAATGATTTGAGTTGTATATATATAATGATTAGTTGGAAAGTAAAGGGAGAAGGGTTAGACAATCCCAATGAAACTTTAACACATTCAATGATAGGTAGAGATGATGAATAATAATGGTATTCTTAGAATGTTTAACTGTTTGATCTTTTAGGATTATAATTTTATAGAATAACTATGTTTATGTCAAAATTCTCTCTTATCTTAATGAGTAAGGGAAATGGGTATCTTTAAGAATTGGTCATTGATTTTATCTATTGGATCATAATGATGATCAATGATTAGAATTAATCTCTCTCCTTTAAGGGACCTTAATAGGGATGCAACCAAGACAAGTTTAGCAATCCCAATACCCCCTTCCATTATCTATAGGGTATCTCAAAACCCGTCCAAGGTTTTAAGAGTGTCATCCGAAACTTGCCCGATAAATCCATTGGGAAACTCTGTTTTCAAACCCAAAACCTATTTTCCTCTTCTTTTTTTTTTTCCCTTAATGGTAAGTTATATAAAGTTAATTAAATAGGTATGGAATATAAAGATTAGAAAAAATAAAGCACTAAAATATATAGATACAAAGTAGCACTGCGAATCAGCAATGGAATGTTGAACTAAAAATTATTTAGAGTTTATTTCAACAAACAACAAGCTCCTTATTCTAAGAAAACCTCTATGACTATTACCTAATCAAATCCCATTGCTTTCCTATCGAGAAAAAAATGCTTGCTACTACATAAACAAAAGAATGACATATATTATAATATGAATATATTTATAATTATCATTTACATAGTTTCATCCTACAATAAAGAGGAAAAATACTTTCCTACTAACAAAAAAAAAAAGAAATAAATAAACAAATTATAAATAAAATATTCATCTCTACAAGTAAAACAAATTTGATGTTTGCATGTCAAAATGTAGTAGCATCTCAATAATAGTGTGAACTAAAAGGATCAACCTTTTATTTTATTATATTAGATTTACTATAATCAAATGTAATAACATCATGTCTATACTTAATCAAAAGCATGAAACTTAGAAACTTATTAGTTTTTTTACTGATAGTTTTTATTTCTTACTTCTTATTGGATAACGGGATTCCCAATGGATTTTTAAAAAAATCTATAACCCTATAGTAGACCTGGGTAAAGGTTAATTCCAAACTGTAAATCAATCCAGAATCAGCCCAACCCGGTAGTGGTTAAGCTGAACTACTTTGACAAACCACCAGGCTGTCAATTGTCGGGCCAACCAGCCATTGAATCGGTGAGTCGGTCTGGTTGATTCACCTCCTTAAAAAAAAAAAAAGAGAAAAAGAAAAAGAAAAGAGAGGCCATTAAGTTAAAAAAATTAATTGGATAATATCTAGTAAGTAATTGCATATCAAAGCTATTTTATTTGCGATTGTAAAGGATAATTTTTTAAAAAATAATATCATCAAATTAATAATAGATAACTAATCATAAGTTAATTAGGTATTAAGGATAGATAAAAAATTTAATATAAATTAATGTAAGTCTTTTTTTTAAAACTTATCAAATGTTACGGACTTGAATATGAGGAAAAAAAAAATAATTTGAGGGAAAAATATAAAAAAATTGAAATCGCATGAAGTTAAAAATTAATGAAAAATTAAAAATTATTAATGAATTAGTATATTTAAAAAAAAAAAGAGAAAAGAGATCACATGATTAGAAATTATTAATGTATTTTTAAAAAATTAATAGAAAAAAATAAATATTAAATAAAAAACCGGTTTAAGGGTCTCGAATTAACCTGTGAACCACTAGGCCTAGTGAACCGGCCTGGAATCATCAGCTCATGAGCTAGTCACGATTCACCATCTCATCGACCCATGAATCGATAGTTCAAAATTGATTCGACTCGGTGCTTAGGTCTATAGGCTTATAGGGTTTTTAAAGATTTCCTAAAACCTTATTAAGAAATACCTTATAGGATTTTTATCAGGTTAGGTAAGTTAGAAACCCCATCATAACTTGCCCAACTGCATCCCTAAACGTTAAGTAGTTTCCTTTTATGAGTTTAAGCCTAGTAGAGGCCTTACTCTTAATATGAGTTAACATTGAGAAAGGTTAGATGAAATAAGTCGATCTAATAGACTCTATTATCCATCGTGGAAAATCTTCTTTGATCATCCAAAATTTTGCTGCTGGAATTGGACAAACTAAAGAGAACTAGATAGTACAGTATAAGTAGTATATGATAGTATAATCCTATTGTATCATGTTCAATATACCCAATATTGAACAATTATTTTTATTATGAAAAAATTAAATTATTTAAATATAAATTACAATAAAGTTTAATATTTTGATTTGAAAATAGACATGAAGTTATTTATGAAATTTTAAAGATATAATAATTTTATTCTATGTGAAATAAATTTTTGTACCATAAGATATATGGTACAAATTTTTAAGCTTTTATTAAGTACTCTAGTACCTCTTTTGTCTAGTATGATTGCCAATTATACAAACTAAATATTGGACAAAATGTTTTGTCTAGTTAAGTGTCATAAAATTACACTAACCAAATGATGTGATAGTTTTTAAAGCATTTCTTAAAAAGGAGGAAATGTTAATAAAGTAGAAAATACATGTATAATGGAGAGAGTTATACAAAGATTGTAAGTAGTGATGAACCTATATCAAGTTTGGTGTGTGGGAATTAATAAATTGTAATTATAGATTCCATTATTTTTCCTATATTTAGAAGTATATTTAAAATTAAGAAAAAATTAGATTCTACTTTTGAGAGAGTAGAATTGTAATTCCATCTCGTTTTGTTTAATTATCATTAATAAAAAATTACTTATTTAACCGATTATCATAATGTGTTTCTTCTAAGATATCATGAATTACAATAGGATAATTAATTAACTACCTTTTAATTTAAAGAAGTAGAAGTAAAATTAGTGAAAAGGTACAACAAACCCAAATTGAGGAGTGATGATATATTTAAACTCTAAAACGTGTCTTCATCTCTTTAGAGCTTAATAAGAAAAGGGGGGATTATGTTTACAATCCTAAACAACCATTAATGTCGGTTGGTGTTTTAGGAATATTTCTACTTTAGAAAGTTTAAAGCGATAATTATATCAAAATTCTCCATCCTCTGGGTATAGTAAATGCAATAGAGTGCAAGCACCATTTCAAACCAGGCCACGTCCACAGGCCATCATAATGCAGATCAAAATTCAAAACAGTGGCTGAAGATTGGCGGTCGGCTAGAACAGTCAACGCGCCTAAACCTAAATCGTAGCCTGCAGTTAATGAAGGTAGTTGCGGAGCTGGACTTTTGGCATATTGCGCTGCGCTTTGTTTGTTATATCGTTACCATGTAACATGCCAAAAAGGTATAATATATTACTATTTTTTGTCATGTTATCACAATTTATATAGATAGCGTACATCTTATAACTTTTACATTTAATATATAATACATAATGTACTAACCATACATACACACACACATGCATACATAAATAAATAAATACATACATGCTAGTAGGATTATATATCTATAATGTGTTATATAACATTTTATACATAATGTACTAACCATACATACACTCGCATACATACATACATACATACATACATACTAATAGGAGTATGTATATGCAATGTGTATATTTGAAAAAAAAATAAAATATAGATAATAATAGGGGTAAACATGTGCATAGTGGATAGGGTATAAAGTATATCCGTTTTCTATCTCGTAAGTGCAAGTTTTCAAGTCTTTGTACTCGAAACTTATACTATGAAATCTTGGAATTATCCTATATTTTATACTCTACAAATTTTATAGGGTATAGGGTATCATGTGAAATATATAATTTTTTTTATATTTTCTTTCGAAACTTTGTATTATATGCATAATTAATATTAAAATTATATACTATTGGTAGATCCATCGATAATAATTTGTATAGGTTATAATATATTTTGATATGAGATAATATAAAACTTTGGTAAGCAAAATAGCGAATATTTCTACAATTGGAAATATTGAAACCCTTACTCGGATCATATTTAAATTTTTTTTCTCTTTTCTTTTTAAATCATCAAAATAAAATTTTTATCAAACTATAAGATTATTATATATAGAATATAAAAACCATTTGCAAATAATTCTAATAAAATATATTGAATAATAAATTAAAAACTAAGATGTTTTTAAGATCTCACTAGTTTAGAGTTAGGGAAAGAGGAATAGAGATGAAAAAAAAAAAAGATGGTAAAAGAAGAGAGAGTTTTTTCTAAAAAAATAAAAAAAAAAAGAATAAAAGAGGAAGAAGAAAAAGAAGAGAGAGGGACTAGAAAGTAAAGATAAGTTGCGTATAGTCTTAAGGTATTATTATAAATAAACTTTTCTTGTTATTTAATTTCTTTAAAATTGAAATAGAAAAAGTAATAGCATTAATTTTTTATTTATTAGTGTTATTTAATTATTGTTACAAAATAGGTATAAAGTATTATAAAAGCTGTACCTTGTATACATTTGACTTTAAAGTACAGTTTTCAGTGTGAGATAATGTATCCTAATTTCATATTTGTACCCTACGATGTGGGAACAGGTTTAATAATTTACCGCTTGAACCCTATTCTATGACATTTATTACCCACTCAAAATCTATCTAGTAGAGTATGGTCCAAGTGAATACTCTGTGTGATAAAGTTAGTTGCTCACTACTTGATAATATGATAAGAGATAAACATGATATCCGCATATTTATTGAAATAAATGGAGAAAATGAGGAGAATGCATATTCATGCGGTTATGAAACTTTTCTTTAGAAAAATTTTACAACTACCCTTTTCAAATGTTATTTTTGCCATATAGAGCATATTTAATGAAATGAAAAATAACACAAATTTTACATGGGGGTAAGATACCAAGAACGGGGTTTCCCACTTTAATTACATATAAAGATATATGCATAATGAGGGGATCCGGTTGCAACTCGCAATAGGTAAGGATATTAAATTTAAAAAAAATGTTAAGTTTAATTTGTTTCGTTTCATCAATGCAAGCAAAAAGAAAAAGGAAAAAAAAAATGCAATTTTATTGAGTTTTCTTAATGAGAAACTACGACTACAAAAACTATTGTTACCCGCTATCTTTATTTGAAAAAAAAAAAAAAAGATTCATTGGGGTTGAAAACACACCGTGTCCCCATATTATAGCCATCAAAAACTATATATTATATTCTGTGTTTGTCTTAATAATATAGTATATATAATACTTGTAAAAGATTTGGTAAACTATAATTATGATATTTTCGTACCTGAGGACGTTCAAGCAGAACTTTAGATATGATAATACATATTCCCCTTATCCAACCCCATTTTGATCATGTTTTATCAGAAACATAGATAACACCAAAATAAATGCATCGTTATTAACCGGTTAAGATTTTCAATATTGAGTTAAACTGATGTCCCACTGATATCTTTGACTGCTTGGTTGATGTTACCTAACTTCTTGATTCAGTTGCAGACTTTTAATAGTATAATTAATATGTTTTGATGAGGTGTAAAGTTGCTCAAATAAGTGAAATGTCTGTCTGATTACTCAAAGATTTACTGCTTCAACTTTAGCCCGATTTACACGTGCATAGCCATAACTTATTTGTATAAAAATAAAATTGAAGATAAATTATACTTATCACGTACCATATCTAATTTTTTTTGTTTTTGATATTCTATCCACATGTGTTTTACCTCATTATATAATAATTTCTTTTCTTATTAAAAGGTTAAATAAAAACACACACTCACAAAATCTAAAAAATATAAATTAAAATATTAGCCACGGAATATTTCAATTTATTGTTTTTAAATTTTATTTATTTATTTTAACAAAGAACTATGTAATCCTACTTGGCCAATTTTTTTTTTTTTGTTTTAAAAGGAACTCTATTATCCTAAATCAAATATACACCTTTGATTTACCCCCAACATGTTTGGATTCCCCATCCAAAATTAAAAATCCATCCTAAATTACATCGGTGTCATCGATTTCCTAGTGTGTCTCCAGAGAGTTCCCATGGCCGATTTCTTTACTCTTCATAACTTGTTCCCCATATCTATCTATCATGTTCAGGCAGTCGCTGCTATAATGGTCAAGCAGCACCAATGATTTCTCTTAGGACATCAGATAATGGAAATGGGGTGCAGCGGGTAAATAGTAATTAAATTTTAACATATGCAGAATGTGCCAAAAAAAAAAAAAAAAAAAGGGAAAAGCAGGAATGAGTGTTGTTTTTAGAAAACTACACATTTCATTACCCGATGGGTATTAAAGTTTTATTTGTGCTTATTCACTGTGTGTGTATATACCCGTGTAATACTCACGAATGTGTTGTTCTTACCATGATGAAGATCAAAGCACCGGCTGGATTTTGGTGGTCGGTTAGAGATGTCAACTTTCTAACGTAAGACGTAGCTACAGTTAATGAAGGTTGTTGGGGAGCTGGATTTTTTCATATTTTGCCTTTGCGAGTGAAACAAATTTCCTTACGGTCAAGTGTTGACATAATGCTTATGTTATGTGTATAAGCTTCAAAAAATTGTCTCTATATATAGTAAATTTCCTAAAGAAAAATTAGCAAGCGCCTCATTGTGAAAAAATGTGCTTACTAAAAAAAAAAAATGGAGTTTCATTTATATCTCTCCCTTTGTTTGGAAATATTTATTTATATTATAATAAAGAAGGATTTATGATGGCAAATAACAGCACCATGAATAATTTCGTTTTTTTTTTTTTTAAATAAATGCACTGGGAAACAAAATTTCTTACTCAAAAACTTGAGACAAATACAGTATATGATAGGATAGGTGAGATCTCCTGCATGCTGTTCTACCCGAACAAGTCAATAATAATAAATAAAGCGGATGGATAATGGATTGTGTTGATCCCACTTCTTACACTAACGTAGTTGTAAACATAAAAAAATAATTTAAAAAAGAAAGAAGACAATTTGGGGAATGTATGTACAAAACAAATCGAAATATGTTTATTGTTGGATCGCGTATCTAATGCTATATTTTTAATACATAAATATTATTTCATATTATACGTATTTTGCAATACCTTGTTTCCTTTATGCAGAGGACTAAAATGAAATTTGGATTTTATATTCAATAATAATTTGGTTTGATTTTTTGGATTAAATGATAAGACCATAGATTTTAGAGTAAAAATTATTAAATCGATTCATCTGCTTTTACTTTTATCAGGAAAGCCCATATACATAAAGAGACTCTTTATAGGCTTGAACTTCAAAAGAGCCTATAAAAAAATCAATTAAAATGAAGACTTATCTCAGCTCAATCATAGACTCTCCATGCAATTGACGGGCATCATCAATAGCCAAATTTTATCATTATTGAAGAGCTACCTATCATTTGATAGTTTAGAAACCAAGATAAATGTTTTCATATTGTCAAATTGCTACTGCAAAATATTAGAGAGAGCTCAAAACAAAGAATACACCATCTCTTCTCAAGAAAAATGAGGTTGATACTTTATGATTCATTCACCCATCACACACATGTTAGAGCTTTCTAAAATTGCCTATTTTCCCTCAATGCCTCTCTTTTTAAGTCATCTCCATGTGTCATTTGATATCATTTATTTGAAGCCATGTATAGCACGAGACACATATTATATGCATGTAATGAATGTAATCGGCTCCTCTTATTTACACTATATAACATACAAAAAATATAGGATCTGGATCTTCTAAAATTATTATTACTTTTTCAAGTTTCCCAAAGTTAAAAATCAATGGTTGTCATTGTTTAGATTTTTGAAAAAGAAGATGAAGTCACAAAATATTTAAAAAATAGATAATGATAACTGTTAATTTTGTAACTTTAAAAAACTGTAGGAAACGATAACTTTAAAGGATCTATTTTCAAAAATAAAATATATTATCTACCTAATTATATATTGTAACAATTAATATGGACAGTGTATATCTTATAATTTTTTATATTTAATATATAATGTACTTTTATGTATACATATCTACATATATGTTGAAGGGATATGTAATATATAAATAAGAATCCTTGAATGCAATTGTATAACATGCCTTACTATCTACAAAATATAAAACCATAATTTACCATATATATAACAAAAGATCATCTTAAGGGAACGAGTTTAACTTAGTTTTTACCCAAAATCTTTATCTCTTAGCTTATAGATTATTCATCTAGTTTTTTCATATATCATGAACCTAAACTCTGATACCAACTAAAATTATAATGGCCAGAATCGTAGAATTATAATTCAACCACATATAAGGTTTAGAACCTGCTAAATTCCACCATTAATACACATAAATACTAAACTCATGTCGTCGTTACACGGTGTGGTGCTCAAAAGAGTCCATTAGTAACCGTATAGTATCATTAGACACTAAATCAACAAAGAAAATTGAAGTGACTAGTTACTAGTTTCTGATACATAAATAACAACAACAGTTGGAAGTCCATGATCCCCAACAACATGTAACAAACTTTTATTCAAATGTCTTCATAACACTCTTCATAGCCAATGTCATCCTCATCACCAATACACTGGCCATATCCCAAATCATTATAGTAATCAATATTGTTACTTGCACATGTAAAAATATAGACTTAAAAGAAATGACTTGACAACCAATACGCAATTACCACATACCATGTAAATGCCACAACAAGCATACATGGACACGTGCATAAGAGCTGATGCATAACATAAGCAGTTTTTAATACAATATAGTCTTAACATTTCAAAACTTTAGGTAGCTTATGACCTTGCAACAATAATATAATATAAATACCTATATGTGATGGTAAGTATTCCTCAACATTTTAGAGTTCTGAAAAGTAATTCATGTCATCCAAAAGTAAATATTGGGTAGCCATTAGTTATACTAGTCTTCATATAATCATCTATAAACTAGTGTGATTGTAGCTTCTTCTCAATCATTTCCCATTATATAATATTCTCCCTTATTAGTAAGTCGCCATATGAGGAGAGTGCTTGAAGAAAATTCAATGGTGTACAACCATACGTGGAATATTGCCGCATATAGATCAATGGGTTTTGCATTGAAAACATCAGTGTCATCTCAGAATATTTGCTGATATGGATTTGAGAGAAATTGGGCTTTGCACAAATGAGCCCATAAAAGAGAGTATAGTGAGGGGGTGCTAGGGTGTTTTTCGGCGTGGCTACTCCAATGCTTAAGTTAGTCAAGTATTTAGAGAGTATAATTACTTAAGAGAAGTATATAGGCTTAAGTGTGCAAAGTATTAAGTGAGTTATCATTAGGTGTTGGCCTCGTATTTATAGAAGAGTGGAGTTAGTAGTTGGAGAGGAGTCAATAGGTAGAGCTACATCCGCAAGTATTGGAGAGTGGGGTCATAATGTTTGGCATGGTCTGCAAATATAAGAGTTAGTTGTTTGACTTAATCTTTCAGTCTTATCTAAAGTCTTTTAACCATTAGAGGTCTCTTATAGCTAGATAGGCCGTATTCTAAGCCTAGGCTAAGGGTGGCTCATCATAAGTTATGAGCTTTATCAAGTTAGGATGGGCTTAAGCAGCCTGTATCCAAAAGGCCCTATCAACAATGGCACCACCCTTCGATTGTTGTGAAGACAAGGAGAAGGGAAAGATAGGCTTCTCAAGCGTGTGGTCGATTTGGTCTGGAGGTGTTCGTATTGATGCTGTTACGTTGATATGATAATGGTAGAAGTCTAGGCTAGTGAAGGGCCGAGGCAAAGACGTTAAGTTTGAATGACATTGGGGTAAAGCAGGTTACCTTCTAGACAAAAGCGAGTGCGATAGTTCTAAGGTAAAATGTGGGAAGTTCGATGTCCGTAGCTATCGAGGGGTATTGAATAGTTGGCCCTTCATTAGGTCAAAGGAAGATGCATGCTTGCCAAGGTGAAGATTTAGAGCTAGGAGCTTTGAGCCGAGGTGAAGATTTAATAGATTAGGTACTTTAGTTAACAAGGTTGCTAAGTGGAGGTGTTAAGTTGATAGAGTTGAGCTAGGTTAACCATTATCCGAGCAAATACAATCTATCCATGCTGAGGCATTACGTTGTGAGAGTACTAAACAGGTTCTTTCATAGAAGTCAAAGAGGCTTCAGGAAAACTTCTTGTAAAAGTTACTTTTTAAATCTTTACTTTATTGTGCTCATTTTTAGTACAGTTAAAGCAATGTGATAAGTGTCCTATCACATTAGATATACATGTAATTGCATGTATTTTGCCTTTCAAACACTGCCGTCTGATCCGAGCTATTCCTACGTATCTGTATTGCAGCGTTTTAGCGGATTCATGCTTATTCAAATCCCTATGATCGCCGATTCACTTTTCAAAGCAATTGGCCTATAAATATTAGAGTCACTTTATGAGATTACTCTTTTACAACCTCTCTCTCTTCTTTGCTACAATATCCTCCTTCTTTGGAGCTTTCTTTTTCTCAAACTTTTCTTCAAAGTTCTACACTTTTCTTTGTTTCTTCAATCTTTATAATGTCTACAAACATAGGTGAGACACCATCTGACTTGTCGAAATACCATATAACCGACTCTGAAGCCACTAGAAGTGATCGTCCCCATAGAGAAGAGGATGAAGCCACATCATTTGCATAACTAGATGATAATATGAGAATGGCGGTGGAGGCACTAGATAGGTCTAGGCTTATCAATACCATCCTAAAGGACGCTTACACGTACACCCCTTTACCAAACGCCAGAGATCTATTCACTGCACTTGGGATGGGCAGAGGTTTAAGCTGTCGAATAAGTGGGAGTAAGCCTTTTGCTCCTAACTAAGTTCTAAGTAACTTAATAGTTGGACCAATTTCAGGTTTAGCAATACGGTTGCTAAGCAAGGAGGAGAGGGTATCCTTATTGTTAGGGAGGCATTTTGCCATGTTTGAGAAGCGTTTAGAGTTTAGGCACTCCTCCCTCTGAGTGAATTTAAGAAAGAGCTCTTTAACTTCTACCGGTGCAGTCCGACATAAGTCCCTCCCAATGGTTGGAGGGTGTTGAAAGCTTTCTAAAGACTTTATGAGTACCTAGTGATAAGGGTGACTCCCAAGCTCTTCAACCATTTTTACATGTAGAGGAGTTTAGCTGGGTGGCCATACCTCTAACCCTGTCCAGAGAGAAAGTTGTTTGGAGGCCTTGCAAACTCTATTAAAGGCTGGCAGGATGACTTCCCGGTGGATGAGTTGCTAGAGGAGGTAAACTTCTAGACAAGATGGATTGAAATGGTCTAAATTGGGGCCTAAAAGGAGCTTTGGCCTAGTGATGATAAGGCTGTAAGGGAGATTCAAGTGTTCATGGCCCTAAGAAAGGGCAACAAAATAAATGCCATGGAGATGGTAGAGAGATACTTTAAGTATTCGATCTTCAAGCTTTTTCCTAGCATGAAAAAGGTTGTGGTAAAGAAATGGATAGAAGCTACATGTTCATTTTTCACAAACAAATTCATCTATCATGCTAGCATGTGTAAAGTTATGCTTCGTCCAACGTCTTCCTTAAGAAAAATAGGGGGAGGGGGGGATGATCTTCCTTGTTTGTACTGGTCACTACGGAATTGGTAAATGGTGGTGCTTTGCACTTGTTTTGTTTTTTCCTTTTCTTAACTACTTGTTTGATCCTTTGTAGGTAAGAAATCGGCTAAGGAGATTTCTTACCCTTTTGGGACAAGCTGCTAAGGCGTTATTAAACTAGGTCGAAGCTGATTAGTAAAGCCTCTGACCCTAAAGGTAAGGCCGTAGGGCTAAGATCAAGGGTGGGAAAGACCAGAAAGATCGAGCTAGTTGCTTTGCCTTAAGGGATTCCTCTAGTTGGCCCCCATACAGAGTCATTAGCTGTTGAGCCTATGAGCATGGTCATTCCCTCTATTAGATTTGTCTCCACCTCTGTGCCTATAACTATGGAGGATAAGCCTAATGACATCGAGGAGATGGACGTAGTGATGCTTGCCCCTCTGATAGGGGTAAGGAGGAGGTCGTTAAGGCCAGTGCCTCATCTAAGGTAGCTAGGCAGAAGAGAAAGGCGCTCAAGAATGTTAGGGAAGCAGCCTCTAGGGTAAAGAAGAAGAAGTTAATGGAGAGGGCGCTCCTTAGTTGGTTGACCTGGTATGAGTGGCCTGAAGCTTATATAAAGGCGTTGACAAGGTTGGCGATAAGTTTTTTGAAGTCCTTAACAAGTTTTGGTTTTTAGGGATAACATCAAACTTGTTTACGGATGCACAGTATGTATCTTAGAATGAGGAGCTCTACCTTCATAAGTTTGAACTTGAGACTTAAAAAGCCAAGGGGAAGCTCTTAAGGCTGAATTAGGATGTCTAAGGCAATGATATCACATTGTGCCACTGGATACTAAGCTATGAGGCCTTGATGGGGTCTTATACCCCTGGTAATTAGGCCATCCTTGAAGACCTATCGAGGGTGGGAAGGAGAGATCCCATAGAGATGGCAGGTTACTTGAGCTCGCTTATCCGGCAAGTAAGCTTTTATCTCTTTCAATTGATGTGCTTCCTTGTTGTCATTGATCTAACCTCGGCTTGTGTTTCTTTACAATACCATGGTCAAGTATTGCTATAGCTTAATAATTACAATGCTTAGCAGAAAGAGGTAAAGGGATTTCGAGTGACATTGTCTAGTGCTGACAAGGTCCTAATGGAGGTAAATCTTCCTCTAGTAAATATATAGACAAATTTATCAAGGCTAACTGGTGCTTATGAAGCTATTATGTATAGATAGCTGGGCTTGAGGCAAAGCTATAGGAAGTAGAATGCGGCGGAGCCGATGCTGAGAAGAATGTTGTGTAGGTTGGTGGACAAGGTGCTCTCCTATTTTCTTAAGCTTAACCTAGACTTCCTGAGTTAGACGAATTCTCCAACTAATCGGGAGAGAAAGGTGGCCTAAGTGTAAGAAATAGAAGCTACGTAAGTAACCGCCGTAGCTGAAGGTGCCCCTTCTATTGTAGGGGTTGGTCAAGGTACTTTTGCATCCACCTTTACCCTTGCAACTCAATAGGAGGTTACCTTTAAAAGTGCTTCTTAGGATGATTAAGTTGGGATGATCCTCTTACTAACCCAAGTCAACAAGTTTCAGCACTTCCTTCTATAGCCCAAGGCCAATCATCTTAGGGGCCACTAGCGAATAAGGCCTCTAAGCAGATTAAAGCGCTAGAATTTTTAGAGTTGCTAGAGTTTATTGATCCAAAGTAGCAGTTATCCCCCTTCCCTTCATCTTGTATATCAGGTTGAAATGCTAATCTTAGTTTTGTATATCCCTACTTTATTAATGGAATTTGAATTTCTTCATGTACTTTTCTTTCTATACTTTGACTTTTATTAATGTTATTTACTTTTTCGTTGCTTTGCTCTTTGTAACATAGCCTAAAACTTAAAGTTATTCATGCATAGAGCTAATTTGGGTGTGGGGGAGTTCCTCAATTGTACAAGGGATATTTCCCCTTATAGAGGTTATTTGAAGGGGGTCAAGTCAATAGTATTCCGACCTACTTAGTTGGTGGAAGTTCCTTAAGTAAGGGGTATTTCCCCTTATAGAGGTTACTTAAGGGATGGTCAGATTAGTAGCATTCTGATTTGCCCGGTTATTAGGAGTTCTTTAAGTAAAGGGTGTTTCCTCTTACAGAGGTTGCTTAAGGGGGGGGGGGGGGGGGTCAAGTCAATGGCATTCTAACTTGCCCAGTTAATGTAAGTTCCTTAAGTAAGGAGTGTTTCTTCTTATTGAGGTTACTTAAGGGGGGTTAGGTTGGTGGTGTTTTGACCTACTTAATTAATGGGAGTTCCTTAAGTAAGGGGTGTTTCCCCTTATTGAGGTTACTTAAGGAAGGTTAGGTTGGTGGCATTCCAACTTGCTTAATTAATGGGAGTTCCTCAGGTAAGGGATGTTTCCCCTTACTAAGATTACTTGGGTGGGGTAGAGGGGGGGTTTAGTCGATGGCATTTCGACCTGCCTAGTTAATGGAAGTTCTTCAGGTAAGGGGTGTTTCCTCTTATTAAGGTTACTTAAAGGGGGGTCAAGTCGGTGGCATTTCGACCTACCCAGTTAGTAGGCGTTCCTTAGGTAAGGGGTGTTTCCCCTTCTTAAGGTTACTCAATAAAGGTTTGGTCGATGGCATTTCAACTTACCTAGTTAATGGGTCCATTCACTCTTTAAGAGTTAGGACCTAATATGAGAGTAAGAGAACAAGAAGTAAACATAGACAAGTCATGAGAAATGGAACTTTCATTCATAATTTGTGAAATGATTTATAGAATGATTGTACATGAATCAAAATAAAGCTGAAGGTTATTGACATTCCACGTACGTGGGATGAGCTTGCTGTCTAGCCATTCCAATCTATATTCTCCATTCCTTAAGTTTTATCTGACTTTGACTAGGTCTTCCTAATTGAGGGCCAATTTACCCTGTCTTTTTTGTGAACCTGTAGCTTCTAGGTTCCAACAAACTAAATCGCCAACCTTGAATTCTTTGTGTTTGACCTTTTGATCATAGTAAATGGCAACTCAGTACTGGTAAGTAGTTACCCAAGCTGTAATGAGATCTCTGATTTCTTTGATGGTGTTAACGTTGGTTTGTAATAGGGACTCATTAAGGATTGGGTTAAAGCTTTGAGTCTGAATGTTGGGAAGCTTTAGCTTGATGGGGAAGATTGCCTTCAACCCGAATGCTGGCGAAAAGGGGTTTCACCTATGGAGGTGCTATGGGTGGTCCTATACCCTTACAAAATGTTGGGTAGCTCTTCTGCCTAAGTGCCCTAAGCTTAGTCCACTCTCTTCTTCAAGCTTTCGAGGATAACTCAATTGGCTACTTTGACCTGATTGTTTAATTGAAGGTGGGCGACCGACATGAAGTGCAGCTTGATGTGGTGTTTAGTACATAACTTGCTGAATTTGGGGTTATTAAACTGTGACTCATTGTCTACGATGAGGATGTAGGAGACCCCAAATCAGGAGAGGATGTTCTAAATAAAGAATTTAACACTGCTCTTGGCAATCTTCACCATAATCTCGGCCTCAACCCACTTAGTAAAGTAGTCGACAGTAACGATAATGAACTGCTAGCTCTCAAGGCCTTGGGGAAGGTACCGAGAATATCTATTCCCTACTAGACAAATGGCTATGGACTGGTTAGGGGCTAGAGATTGTTACTGGGGGCGTGCTTTTGGCATTGGGGCCATTTTCTAGGTTACGGCCTTAGCATCTTACCTCTTGGTTGGCCAATAATATCTAAGGCATAGAGCTCGAATGTAGAAGGCTTAGGATTGAATGTGGTTATTGCATACTCTAACATATAGCTCTTCCATGATGTATAAGCCCTTATCTTCTTGGAGGCATTTGAGTAGTGGGAGGTTGACCCTTCTATAATACAAAATGCCATCGACTAACGTGTAGTTGATGGCGTGGTATCTTAGCTTCTTCGCTTCTCTCTTATCTTTGGAGAGCGTACCCTACTCCAAATAGCTTTGGTTAGGATCCATCTAGCTCGGTTCTGGTGTTGATGCTATTAGCTGTAAGACCTTTATCGAGCTCTGAGTTATGCTCTTCTCTACAAGTACTCAATGAAGATCTTCCTATCCTTCACCTTAAGCTTTTGTATCCTTGTAGAGGCAAGCTTGAAGAGCTAATTTGTTGTTGAGTTTTTGAGTTAGGGGATTTTCATGATGGTTTACGAAGGAAACTCAGCTAAAAGGCTCTTCACCTTTTCTAATTACTTTGCCATAGTGTCGTCCCTAGTCTTATATTTACCCTAAACTTATCGGATGACAAGCATAAAGTTTAAAAGAACTTGTAGATGTTCGACCCTGATCTCCTTAGCTAGTCTGAGATCAGCTATTAAGGCCTTGCATTTGGATTCGTTATGGCTAGTGTCAAACCCAAACTTGAGCGCGTAGCAAACTGTGATCTTGTGCAATCCAATCAGAACGAGACTCACACCTCCACCCCTCGAAGTAGATGATCTATCAACACAGAGAGTCTATACCGGTTTGTCATCACATAGTGGTGCTTCGTCCACTTATGTATATTCAACCATGAAGTTGGCCAACACTTGTACCTTGTAGGTCCTTTGTGGTTGGTACTAGATTCCATACATGCTCGGCTCCATTGTGTATTTCACCATCCATCTAGACGCGTATGAATTCTATAGCATTATATGCAGTTACTAGTCTGTGAGCATAATGATTTGTTGCGTCTAGAAGTAGGGCCTTAGTCGACATGCCAAGATGACAATGGCTAGGGAAAACTTCTTTGCTCAGGTTTACTTAACCTTAGGAACATAGATTATATGGTTGACGTAGTATACGAGCATGTGCTCTCTCCCTTCTACTTTGAGTAATACAAATGAGAGTGTTTGGTTGCTTATGGCCAAGTACTAATATAGGTCCTCCCTTAGAACAAACTTGGAGAGGATTGTAGGGTATGTAAGGAAGTCTTGCAGCTGCTTGAAGGCTACCATACACTCAGGAGTCCAATTAAAACTCTTGGGATTTTTGAGGATTTTGAAGAACTCAATACATCTATCTACCCTCTTGGAAACGAATCTACTTAGTATGGCCACTATGCCAATAAGTTTCTATGTGTCTCGGACTGAGGTAGGGGGCTTCATATCCATGATGGCATGTCTCTTTTCAAGGTTGGCCTCAATACCTTTCTAGATGACTAAGAAGCCTAGGAATTTGCTGGAGCTACCCTTAAATAGACACTTCTAAGGGTTTAGTTTCATGTCGTGTCTTCTCATTTGGTCAAAGGCTTCCTATAGGTCGTTGACATGATTACTGAGCTGCTTACTCTTGATAATCATGTTGATAATGTATACCTCCATGTTTCACCTAAGTTAGGGCTTAAACAATTTTGTCACCATTCGTTGATATGTTACCCCGGCATTTTTTAGGTCGAAGGGCATGACGATGTAGTAGTATATGCTAAAATTAGTGATAAAGGAGGTATGGACTTCATCCTTCAAGTCCATCTTTATCTAGTTGTAGCTCGAGAAGGCATCCATGAAGCTTAGCAAGGTATGTCTTAATGTAGAGTGGATTAACTAGTTAAGAAAAGGGAAGCAGTCTTTTAGGTAAGCTTTTTTGAGGTCGGTATAATCGATACACATGCTCTACTTCTTTGATTTCTTCTTGATTAGCACTACATTAGCTAGTCGAGTTAAATACTTCTCTTCCCTTATAAAGTTGGCTTTAAGCAGCTTCTACACTTTTTGCTCAATTGCAGCTTGCCTTTCTAGCACAAAGTGCATCTTCTTCTATTTGATAGGTCGTACAATGGAGTCAATATTGAGGCTATGGGTTGTTAAGTCAGGGAAGATCCCAAGCATATCCAATGCCGACTAAGAAAACCTATCTAAGTTGGCCCGCAAGGGGGAAACTATCTCATCCTTCACCTTAGAAGGGGTATTGATCCCTACCTTGGTGGTTTGGTCAGGAGAAGGGCTAGTCTGCACCTCTTTAATTTTTTCACGTGGCTTGCTTCTCTCAACTAGCTTATCCTATAGGCCGGTCTCTAAAGTGAAGACCTATTTTGCTTTGGTGACCTTAACATAGAGCTTTCAGGAGAGCTTTTAGTCACATTTACAAATTTCTACCCCAGTTGGGGTTGGGAATTTAGCCTTCAAGTGAAGGGATGAAGTGATGAGCACAAACACATTTAAACTTGGTCATCCTAAGAGAGCGTTATAGGGGGATGGACAGTTGATTACGACGAACTCCACTAGTCATCGCATAACGTTGTTGTCATTGCTAAGTCCCAGGTCAAGAATGATGATTCCCTTAGCTAGGACAGTACTCCCATTGAATCCGATGAGATTATGGTGGTATGGCTTCATCTTGACAAGCAGCTTGGCCTTCGTCCTTTCATACATATGTAGGAAGAGGATGTTAGTGGAGTTGCTGGTATCCACCATAATCTCGAGGACCTCAAAATTAGTGATCCTTGCTCTTATAACAAAGACATCTTGATGGAGGATGTCTATCCTCTTTAAATCTTCATCAAAGAAGGAGATAGAAGTGTTAATCTTTTGTCTTTTCTCTCTAATAGCCAACAACTTAGATGGGACATTAGCCTAACTATTAGTGTTCGGCCAGCTCCTTAGGTATGGCCCTCCAACGATTATATTTATGATGTCATTGGGGGCTTGGTCATTGTGATAGTCATTGTTCTACTTTGCTTAGGCGCACTTGGTTCATCACCTTCGAAGCACCCTGTCTTCATCATTGTTAGAATGGTTGTCGTTCCTTTGCTAGGTTACGTATTCACCAAAGAAGCCCTATTGAATAGCATGTTACGTATTCACCAAGAAGCAATAGCATACTCAATTGCATTCTTCAATTGGAAGCATTTTTTGGTGGTGTGGCTATGGTAATCATGGAATTGATAGTACTTATCCAAGTTCCAATGATTAGGGTTTCCTTTCATCTTGGTAAGCTTTTGCAGTAGGCTTCCATGCCGTATCTCGAAATAGACTTACGTGATAGGTCGACTTGGAAGAGTATGTTGCGATAGCTGGGAGGGGGAAAGGGGTTTCGTTCAACTTGATGCTTCTTATTACTTGAGCCATCCCCTTGTACCTCACTTGGCACCTTGCCACCGAAGCAATCTTTTACAGACAATCTCTCCTTATCCTTTCCTCTCAACCTCTCTTAGTCAATGTCGCATTTGACATGAATGTTGTCCTCCTAATGCATGTATTTCTGGGCCTTCTTCCAAAAATTAGCTAGGGTCTTTGACTTGCTCTTCACAAGCAATAGGAAGAAGCCTTACAAAGTTCATATGCCAAGTTGTACAGCGTGCATTGCTACTCCCTCATCTAGCTGAGGGATCTCGACCATGGTATTGTTGAACCAGGCCACAAATTTGCGTAGAGTCTTACCTTCACTTTACCTTATCAAATATAAGGACAATGTGTCCTTAAACGGGCTAGCCTTGAAGTGGAGGCTAAACCTCCATGTTAGCTCATCTAGTAGGGGATGGTGATCATCTAGATCACCCGTGCTGTCTTATTGGTCCAAGATAGGAAGTTTGTTGTTTCGAGGTAGCACTTCACACTGGATACCCCTAGTGAAGGGGGTTTTGTTGCTGGTAACCAACCTAGTGTCTTTAACTGCCTTACTCCCCTGTTGCTCAAAGAGTCTCCTTACAATCGCGCCAAGCTCATTAAGGTCATCATTATATACCAAATGAGCTTGATGCGTTGTAGAGTGTACTGGTGCTTCGTGGGAGTCAGCTACCTACTTGTTGTCAGCTAAGGCCTGATCGCGGGTGGCCATAAAACTTACTGGCTATTGTTGTACAAGGGATCAAGTTGCTAATCCCTAGCATTCTGTTGGTAGTGTTGGTGATTATTTTGCCTCGTATGGGTGTCAAAAGCTTTTAGTGGGTAGGTTTGTACGTTATGCCTCTCAACTTTCTCCATGCGAGCATGGAGCAACCTATTTTGGGTAGCAAACTCCTTAACTTGGTGCTCCTCTAACATTTCCCTTAGTAAGGGCTGGTTTTCAACAAGTTGGTTATTCACCAACTGGTAGTTCTCGGGCTTATTAACATGAGACATGTTTGTAAGGGATGGTGTTTAGGAGTGTGTTTAGATAGGAAATTGGATCTGTTTCCCATAGATGGCGCCAAATGTTACCTCGGAATATTTATTGGTGTGGATTTAAAAGAGATTAGGCTTCACGTAAGTAAGCCTACAAAAGAGAGCACGGTGAGGGGGTGTTATGGTGTTGTCCGGCATGGCCACTCCGATGCTTAAGTTAGACAAGTATTTGCAGAGTATAAGTATTCAAGAGTAGTATGTAGGCTCAAGTGTACAAAGTATCAAGTGGGTTACCATTGGGGGTTGGCTTTATATTTATAGAAGAGTAGATTTAGTAATTGAAGAGGAGTTAGTAGGCAGAGCCACATCCACAAGTGTTGTAGAGATAGGTTACAATGTTTAGTGTGGTCTATAAGTATAGAAACTAGTTATTTGAGTTAGTCTTTCAAACTTATCTAAAGTCTTCTAACCATTAGAGGCCTCTTATAGCTGGATAGGCCATATTCTAGGCTTGGGCTGAGGATGGCTCATCATAGGTCGTCAGCCTTATCAAGAAGAGATAAGCCTGAAGAGCTCATGTTTAAAAGGCTTTATCTATAATTGGTACTTGGAGTTTCTTGAAGTAGAGAAGGTGATCATCAAAATCACTTGTGCCATTGTATTGGTCTAAGGTAGGAAGTTTTCTGTTCAGAGGCAATACTTCATCTTGGACACCCTTGGTGAAGGGGGTTTTGTTATTGGCGACTAGCCCAACTTCTCCAGTTGCCTTACTCTCCTACTGCTCAAAGAGCCTCCTTACAATCGCGCTGATCTCATTAAGGTCATTATTGTTTACTGGATGAGCTCGGTACATTGCAAAGTATACAGGTGCTCCATTGGAGTTGGCCACCTGCTCGTTGCCGGCCAACCGTAAATTTTGCTGGCCATTGTTGTATAGGGGGATCAGGTTGCTAATCCCTGGCATTCTACTGGTGGTGGTTACTTTACCTAGTATGGGCGTTAGAAGCTTCTAGTGGGTAGGTTTGTGCGTTACACCTCGCAGCTTTCTTAAGACAAATGCGAAGCAACCTATTTTGGGCAGTAAACTCCTCAACTAGGCGCTCCTCCAACATTTCCCTTAGTAAAGGCTGGTTCTCAATAAGTTAGTTATTCACCAATTGGTGGTTCTTAGGCTTGTTAATGCGAGATATGTCTATAAGGGATGGTGTTTGGGAGTGTATTTAGGTAGGAAATTGGATCTGCTTCCCATAGACGGTACTAAATGTCGTATTAGAATATTTGCCGATATGGATTTAAGAGAGATTGGGCTTCGCATAAGTAAGCTTGCAAAAGAGAGTATAGTAAGGGAGTGCTAGGGGTATTGTCTGGTATAGCCACTCTGATACTTAAGTTAGTCAAGTATTTGGAAAATACGAGAACTCAAGAGGAGTATTTAGGCTCAAATGCATAAAGTATCAAGTAGGTTACCGTTGGGTATTAGCCTTATATTTATAGAGGAGTGGATTTGGTAGTTAGAGAGGAGTTACTGGACAGAGCCACATCCGCAAGTATTAGAGAGTGGTTTCATAATGTCTAGCATGGTATGTAAGTATAGAAGTTAGTTGTTTGACCTAATCTTTCAATATTATACAAAGTCTTCTAACTATTATAGGCCTCTTATAGCTGGATAGGCCGTATTCTAGGCTTGGTTGAAGGTGGCTCATCATAAGTCGTGAGCCTTATTAGGTCAAGATTGGCCTCAAGAGTCCATATTTAAAAGGCCCTATCAACAACTGGTACTTTGAGTTTCCCTACCCTAAGCAAGCATAAATAGCAATAACTATTTAATGTCATTTACTGATAACTCTGATTTTAAACATATTTCATATGATGATTTTATAGCATTTCCCTTACATTTTTGGTTTTTCTTAAAGAAAATGATACTTAATTGAGTAAAATGTTGATTTTAGGGTTTAAACGCGTTCTAGGCTCGAAAACGAAGAAAAGGAATCAAGTTTCACTCAATTCCGAGTTCAAACGAAGAAGTTATAAAGTTTTGAAATTGAGCAGAAATTTTGCCTTAGTGTAGAAAGTTACACGACCTAGGGACACGGCCGTATCCCAGGCCGTGTCTGGTGACGAAAATAAAATTCATGTAATACACATATATAAGGGGATCTTAGGGTTTAAAAGAGAGAGAGAGACATTACAGAAACAGAGAGACATAAGAGATGAGAGGAGACTTGAGGAGAACATCAATCAAGAAGCAAGAACAACATCAATCAAGAAGCAAGAACAACATCAATCAAGAAGCAAAAACAACATTGATTTCAAGATTAGAGAGATTGTTCATCAAATCAAGAGGGGTTTTTCATGCTTTATTTTATATTTTTGATAGAACTCGTTTTTAGATTTGTTATGATAGCTTAGAATTCAAGTATTTAGGATTATGGAACCTAGGGTTTCATGTAACCCTTGGATTGAATTATAATTTCAAGAAAGTTTCTATCTTTTCTTGATTCAATTATGTCGTTTAGTTATGGATTGATAATTCTAGAGTATCAATATATGATATTATGCATGTTGATTGAGAAATTGCATGTGTAATTAGATCTTAACATAATTGAAGAGAATTACGTGTATACTTAGAGATAAGATACATGTTTCTTCTGAAAAGTTAATTATTTGCATGGGAATTCATTATATATTAATGCAATTCTAAGTTATATTACTAAGTGAAGAGATTCCGGTAAATAATTTAGAATTAGGGTTAATATGCTTGAGAAAGATATTAGTTTTAATTGTGAATCCTTCCGGTCAAGAATTATAGAAACTAAATTGAATATATTTTAAAAATTTACATGTTAAACATTAGGGGAAATAATTCCTAAATACATTATTGCATACTAGAAGTCATTCTTAGTTTATTGCTTTCTAATTTGCATAATTAAGTCTCGTAAGTAGTTTAGTTGTTAATTTCGGTATTTTTAATTCATTTAACTCATCACAATTTTCCGGTTAGATAATAAAGCTAAAGTTAATATTAGTACTCAAAATCTCTGAGGGATCGACTCGGACTCATATCCGCTATATTAAAATTGATAGGTACACTTGCCTCGTATCATTTATTATTTAGTTATTTTTCATATCTATCCTATCATGTGTAAGTAATACATAAGGTAATTACGTACTTAGAAAGATCATTTAAATAGATTATAGATAACTCACAAGTTCAAACCTTAATATGACATTATAGTTATACACACTTTAGTATTTGTTACTAGTTAAACCCAACTTATAATTGTGATTCTCTATCATGTGTTAAGTTTCTCATTTGATGAAATCCATTGCCCCCCTAGCTACTAACTCAATACTTAATGTGAAGCATTAATTAGATTCCCTTTAGTCCTCACTTGCTTAATCTAGCTATAAGTATTCCAATAATATTATACTTATTAGAATTTTCTTTATACAATACCCATATTAATGCATAGTTAAACGAAAAAGTATCTTTGAAATAAATAAAATACAATTAGAGAAATAAAATTAGTGATTTTACTAAGAAAAACATATTTAGAGAAAAAGAGTTTGGACTGATTCTAAAAGCTATGGAGCTATTGATGCAAGGAAAATGACCACATGCGCTCCACAATAGATGCTTTGAAATTGAACCTTTTACAAAAGGTTTGAAGTTCTTGGTAAAAGTCTAGACGAAGACCCTCTCGGTATAGGAAACTTTCAACTCTTTTCAAAGAGTCTAAACTTTTGTTGACAGATCATTAAAATTTTTCCAGATTCATTCTTTAATCAATATGATGCATTCATCCAGCTAGACCTATTAGCCAATCAAAACATACATTTCACTACCCAACACTATACTTTCTCCAACACACCAAAAAAAAAAAAAAAAAAAAAAATCTTTCCCACTACAGCTCCGTAAATTTTTACACAATCAAAATATAAACAGTAAGAGACTTAGTTGTATTCTTGAAATTATTAACTCTTCCCTACCTTAAACTTCTCTACTTTCTACATAAACTTTCAACAACCTCAAATACCGTACTTTCTCATTCAGGAAAAAAAAAATTCAAAAGGTTGCATAACAAAATTAAATCCTCTAATAATTACCATTGAATTTGGACGAATTTTCGTCAACAGTTTATATCCTCAACTCCTTAATGAAAGGATATGCTAAAATAATGTATCTTTGTCCTAATATGGAACTAAAGTGGCCCAAAAAAAGATATTCAAAAGAGAAAAACAAGAAAATATAGAATTTTACCTTGAAAATTGTCAAGATAAAGTTAGATTGGATAGGAGGGAAAGATATGCTCTTAATAGGAAGGAGAAACTATTGCTGTGGAAGGGGAAGGAAGGAAAAGATAAAACTTTGACATCGAAATTTGGGGTGTAAATTACAAAAATACCCCTATATCTAAAGCTAAATAGATAACTACGGCAGAATACTATGAAGTGAAGCATTGGGTTGGGGTATTACTCGCACATATAATATCTTAGAGGAAGATAAGTTGATGCTAATAAGCTCGCTAGTATTAAGTTAATTAGCCGTCGACCTTTCTCTTTGCTTCAAACTTTAATAAGAGACACATCGCATGCCTTTCTCAATTTCAGTACGGTACGTTTTGTTTCTCTACATGGTCTTGTAGACTTCAGATAATTGCAACGACCCAAATTTTCGAAACCAGTCGACCAGCATAAATGGTAGAGTTATCATTTACAGAAGTTAGACAAATTACATCGTATTATATGCGTTGCATCATACGTATTTTTCTCAGGATTCTAACTGCTGTCACTGGTCATATCAAGAATCCTTGCAATCTGTGTAAACTTGTAAGATAGTGTATTGCAATCTTAAAGGCACATAATTGAATCTTCTTTGTCCAGCTAAAATGTTTTTTACTCAATGGTATCCTAGGAGGACTTGGAAATCAGTTTTCAAGCTTTTAAAGCACATCTTAATCTTTCATCACGTTTAACTTCAAAACCATAATCATTAATTTGTTCAAGGTAGTTCAATTGAGTAACTAATTCTAACTTTGACTCAAATTAATCAACTCCAAACGGTTCATTCTGAGTTTCCCTATCATCTGTCCAATTAAGTTTAATACTAATATCCTTGCTACTGTGCATGATTCTCTAATCTAAGTTCCCTTTATATTTTACACCAGTGATTATATCTCTGTTATGATATATCAAATCGATGTATACATGGCCACTTCATCACGTTAATCATTTTACTCTCTTGATCAAAATATTGTAGACTTGATGGGAACTTTTTATGACCATGGACTTCCAAGTCGTTTATTTCTACCCAAGCTACTAAAAATATTCAATCTCCAATTTGGAAATAGATAAATTCCAATCTTGACTCAGCATTACCCTTCAAACATTCTAGGTCGTATGTAACAATGGACTTGGTAAAGACTCATAAAGGATCTACGTCTTACCTCTATCAAAGCCGGAAAAAATCTGCAAAGTGATGATGATCCTAAGTGTATAGATTTATCACGTGATGAGGCATGAATGTCATATTCCTATTGCTTGATAACATAGCCGGCAACCTACTAAACCAAGCCTTCTTGTATATATCTTTCCAAAACCCGATTCCTCGGATCAACAAGCATGATCTAGGATCAATACATACAATGATTTAATGCTAATGTCATCTATTATGATCGTAGATACTTTTTAAGACTGACGTAATATCAGCAAAACCTTGTAAATGATACACAATGGAATGCAAATACCACTTGTAGGTTTCTGACTTTGTCTTCAATAAATTGGTAGCAGAAATGTATTAGTAAGTAACGAATAACGTCTTTCTATTGATTAAACTTTTCTACTGTAATGACAGGTATATTGATAATGATGTGCACATACAACGATGAGTATTTCCATTTTCTAAAATATATAAGTGTTTCCCCCAACACCACCTCAATAGAAAGACGTTATTCGTTACTTACTAATACATTTCTGCTACCAATTTATTGAAGACAAAGTCAGAAACCTACAAGTGGTATTTGCATTCCATTGTGTATCATTTACAAGGTTTTGCTGATATTACGTCAGTCTTAAAAAGTATCTACGATCATAATAGATGACATTAGCATTAAATCATTGTATGTATTGATCCTAGATCATGCTTGTTGATCCGAGGAATCGGGTTTTGGAAAGATATATACAAGAAGGCTTGGTTTAGTAGGTTGCCGGCTATGTTATCAAGCAATAGGAATATGACATTCATGCCTCATCACGTGATAAATCTATACACTTAGGATCATCATCACTTTGCAGATTTTTTCCGGCTTTGATAGAGGTAAGACGTAGATCCTTTATGAGTCTTTACCAAGTCCATTGTTACATACGACCTAGAATGTTTGAAGGGTAATGCTGAGTCAAGATTGGAATTTATCTATTTCCAAATTGGAGATTGAATATTTTTAGTAGCTTGGGTAGAAATAAACGACTTGGAAGTCCATGGTCATAAAAAGTTCCCATCAAGTCTACAATATTTTGATCAAGAGAGTAAAATGATTAACGTGATGAAGTGGCCATGTATACATCGATTTGATATATCATAACAGAGATATAATCACTGGTGTAAAATATAAAGGGAACTTAGATTAGAGAATCATGCACAGTAGCAAGGATATTAGTATTAAACTTAATTGGACAGATGATAGGGAAACTCAGAATGAACCGTTTGGAGTTGATTAATTTGAGTCAAAGTTAGAATTAGTTACTCAATTGAACTACCTTGAACAAATTAATGATTATGGTTTTGAAGTTAAACGTGATGAAAGATTAAGATGTGCTTTAAAAGCTTGAAAACTGATTTCCAAGTCCTCCTAGGATACCATTGAGTAAAAAACATTTTAGCTGGACAAAGAAGATTCAATTATGTGCCTTTAAGATTGCAATACACTATCTTACAAGTTTACACAGATTGCAAGGATTCTTGATATGACCAGTGACAGCAGTTAGAATCCTGAGAAAAATACGTATGATGCAACGCATATAATACGATGTAATTTGTCTAACTTCTGTAAATGATAACTCTACCATTTATGCTGGTCGACTGGTTTCGAAAATTTGGGTCGTTGCAATTATCTGAAGTCTACAAGACCATGTAGAGAAACAAAACGTACCGTACTGAAATTGAGAAAGGCATGCGATGTGTCTCTTATTAAAGTTTGAAGCAAAGAGAAAGGTCGACGGCTAATTAACTTAATACTAGCGAGCTTATTAGCATCAACTTATCTTCCTCTAAGATATTATATGTGCGAGTAATACCCCAACCCAATGCTTCACTTCATAGTATTCTGCCGTAGTTATCTATTTAGCTTTAGATATAGGGGTATTTTTGTAATTTACACCCCAAATTTCGATGTCAAAGTTTTATCTTTTCCTTCCTTCCCCTTCCACAGCAATAGTTTCTCCTTCCTATTAAGAGCATATCTTTCCCTCCTATCCAATCTAACTTTATCTTGACAATTTTCAAGGTAAAATTCTATATTTTCTTGTTTTTCTCTTTTGAATATCTTTTTTTGGGCCACTTTAGTTCCATATTAGGACAAAGATACATTATTTTAGCATATCCTTTCATTAAGGAGTTGAGGATATAAACTGTTGACGAAAATTCGTCCAAATTCAATGGTAATTATTAGAGGATTTAATTTTGTTATGCAACCTTTTGAATTTTTTTTTTCCTGAATGAGAAAGTACGGTATTTGAGGTTGTTGAAAGTTTATGTAGAAAGTAGAGAAGTTTAAGGTAGGGAAGAGTTAATAATTTCAAGAATACAACTAAGTCTCTTACTGTTTATATTTTGATTGTGTAAAAATTTACGGAGCTGTAGTGGGAAAGATTTTTTTTTTTTT
>JAMXBB010000004.1:28930384-28945803 GCA_024138015.1 Lumnitzera littorea | reverse complement strand
CCCCCCCCCCCCCCCCCCCCCCCACCCCCAACTGTATCTTTTACGGTACAAAGTAATTGGAATATACATCTGGTTAACAAATTATGATAGGACCACAACTATAATTATGAGATGAGACCACTTGCCATGTAATTTCTTATATATTCTCCTCGTCAGACAATCATGGCGAATAGGATTCGATGATGCAGCGAGATTATTATTCATTGTTCCAGTCACATACATATAAGTGGTGAACTCATAAATGCTCGTACGAGGATACCATAAATGCAAGTTCCCTAATCTGCTCAGAAATGCCACTTTTGAATCTGACGAAGTTTTTAAGTGTAGGATCTATTTTTGGAGCTTTTGTTAGACTTGCATCCCACAAGAATCACCACCAGCACTGGCCACTAGAAAGTGGAGATATAGTAACCATCCATTGATGGCTGCAACCTCAACCTCAACCTCAACCTCCTACTAAAAGTAACCACTTTTTCAAGATAATATTTAGTAACCAAGCATTTCATGCGAGCACTCCTTTACCTTTAATTTTTCAAGATTCCCAAAATCACTTTGCTTCACAGATCAACAAAGTTGAATCACGAGTAAGTAAATCCATATCTGTATTCTTCCGACCATCATTTTCTACCCGAGACTTCACTGTTGATTGCATATTTGAGATAAAAAAGAAACATATGGAAGTGAAGAATCTGATGTTACCCAACAGTAATGAAGTGAGTGATATCTTTATGTGATAACTACTCAGGAGAAACAAAAATTTCATCAAAAAATAACATCAGACAATCCTTCATTTCTCTTGATCCACGAGCTTGTCAATTGTCAAACTTGAGATAAAAGTAGTGTCTCCATGTGAAATCAATTTCCGACTACAAGAATGCATCCTTAAAATTCCCTTTCTAAGGTATAAAACAATAAGCCATATCTAATGCTTGTCTTTCCTAAATAGAACAAATTCCTTCCAATCATTCTTTCATTCAATATGTATGACTTATCTACGGTTACAAAATTGGTGGACTGAGGTCCGTCTGGGAGGCAAAAACCAGGCAAAGTATAGAAAACTGATGCCTCCAAGACGCTAGTCTTTTGCAAGGTCTCAACATTCATCAATCAAAGATTTCAACTCTTGCCGGAAAGTAGAAACTTTATCTGCTTTAACTGCCATAACTAACCCCATTGTTCGGTAATTTCTAAGCTGCAACAACAGGAATTCAGAAATATTACATAACAGATTATAGTAATTAAAGACAATGTGAACATTGTAAAGATCAATTATGCCGACTCCAAAAAAACCAAAGACTACTCAAGGATCATTTCAGCAACAAAACAACCACAAAACATAAGTATGAGAGAATCTTGATACCAGTAAAGAAGAAACCCGCACATATCCCAAGCTTACATTCATCGAACAGACATTCAGATTCCACTTACCTAAAGGATCTCACTAGAGATAAAAATATAGGCTCCTATAGAATGAGGCCCCTATAAGCTCAGCAGCGGATGTGCAAGGTGGAAGCAAAATAAACACAGCTCAGTTTTATATTTAAAAAAACAAAAAGCCAAAATTTGTCCCTTTACACTTTTCCAATGAAGTGACATAGAAGACAGTACTAAACCAACTCTATCTTTTTGGCTTGTACTAAACCATCAATATGAATCCAAACCATCAGAAATAAGGACAATATTAACCCTTTAACTCCAGCAACCACAAAGCTACCATAATAAAGAGACTACTGCAAATTGCTCACTCGTAAAATTTTTTGAAGTTATTCTACTAGTGTTCTATTTACAAACCTACATATAAAGTTCCACACTAAGGCAATGGCAGCTGAAAATCTTGAATATATGACTATTTAGTCATGCTGAGATGCTTGATTTCTATAAGATTCACATGTATAAAGGTCTAAAGCATTTCTAGTGATGACGAAATAAATTCAGATATATAAGAATGCCAGCCCATAAATGCTTAAACTAGATGTAGGTCACATCTTGAGGACTATACCCTAAAACAAGCTGAAATATCTGATGAGAGACAGGCTTGTGACACGACCGCCAAGTTCAAAAGCACCCTACTGATCATAAAGATGATCTCTCATTTCTTAAAATTATATTGAATATGACATATCCTTCTTAGGTAGATCAAAAAGTTCAAATTCTTGTTGCTAAACAGGAAGGAAGAAAATATCTTAGCCAGTGCAAATTGAAACAAGACTCAAACATTGGAGAACAGCTGTTACCCCAGTGATTTCCATTGTCATGAAACACAGGATACCATGATGGAACAAGGACAATTTTTTCAAGCAACCATACCAAACGAAATCAGTTGCGAATATGGATAAGAAACTCCAGAAACACCTTTTCAAGCACCCCATAATTACTGTCTATGCTTTCCTCTATGTTATGTCAGTACAAGTTTAAAAAAGCCAAGATTTGATTTATTAGAATTACTTATTGTTATTTTGGTTTTGATTCTGATTTTATGCTTAATTTCCAGATTTGTTAGGGTTTATTTTTCTGTTTACTTTTCCTTTCCTTTAAGGTTTGTGGAGAGAGTAAATCATATCTTCAACATATGATGTTACATTTTGTAGATCTATCTTTTGATCTATTTATATCTTGTAATTGAAAATTTAATCCATGAATAAGAATTTTTTTTTCTGTTAAAAAATTCTTTATGATATCATAACTCTAGCCGATCCTCATCAACCAGATCAACTCCTAATATGAGCAGCATCAAGAAAAATAAAAAACAATTCTAGGAACGAAACTACAGTTTGGAACCTTGGACAATACTCTATTGGAACTGTAAACACTAGCATGTTCAAAGCCTCTATGAGAGACTGAAATTCCCTCCAAAACACCCAACAGATGTTATGGTGTAAATTTTTGGGAATGGTTTCAATCAACCAACCTTTTGTGGTGAATATGAAAGATCAAACTTATAATGCTTTAGTTACAACACCTATTGGTTTAGCTAATTGTCCAGCTTCAACAACAAGAGCAACCACAAAAAAAGAGGGGGGTGGGGGGGTTGGTGTGGTTTCTGGGATGCAATCAATGGCACAGCAAGGAAATGGGAATGTGGCTTAAGGCTCTTAAGTGTAGGAACTTTCCAAAAGTGGAATCTTCTTGTCCTTCCTAAATGATCTGAAACCAAATGTTCTATATGCTCTATCTCAAACCATCTCATCTCTACTATTGAAGTACATCACATAATTATTAAGTCTTCTTCCAAATCTTCTTCTTTCCTTCTTCTTCATCTTCTTTTATTTTATTTTATTTTTTTTTGGGTTAAATATTCTCCCATCCCCCTTAACCAATTAAGAACTAAATGAAAAGGAGGAAAAAAAAATGTAAGTACTCTCCATAAATTGAGAATAAAAGGAAAGGGAGCTGGCATAATTGAAATAAAATAAATAAATAAATAAGGAAGTTGGACCTGCCAAGAAGATAAACACTTCAAATGATAAAATTCCCAAAAACAATAGTAGCATGTTTTCAGCAGGAGAGTCAACAAAGCTAACTTTGATAAAAGAAGAAGAAGAAGGTAGAGTCAAGAGATGCAAAAGATAGTTACTTGCCTCATGAGTTGCAACCTGTCTATGTAATAGAAAAGTGAAGGACCACGAGCTCAGCTGCAGAGAAATTTGAGAAGAGAAGTCAGATAGGAAATTTAGATAAATCTCAACATATTATCAGAAATATTACCTTTAGAAAAATTTCATCTTCTGGTTTAGTGTATATAATATCTTCATTATCACCCTTCAGTTGACGTTTTGGATCCAAGCTCTTGTGCTGTACTTGGAAAGGAAAAATTAACAGGAAATGAAAACCACATATAGAGACCCTCCGGTGGTCAAGTTTTGAAACATAGGGAAATTGTATCAGTAACAGAGGAGAAATACCTTGTAAATTTTGCTGACCAAGAGATAGGATTCAAACTTAAAGGAATTTCGCAGCTCCTCTGTTGCCTTCAGAAACACAAATTTGAAGAGAAATATCAAACATGGGAGGTTGAAGAATAAGCAACAGGATTTATTCTCAAACCATACACATCTAACCTCGTCTTCCGTAGCCCATGAAACTTCATCAAAGAGGGCATCATAAAGAGGTGGCAAAAGCTGAGGTGGAAGATTCATCACACGCTGAGAGACCAAAAGTCCAACTTTGTCTGCATGCTCTGTTAGAAGTAGTCTTAAATCACTCATCACATTATTCTCATGGCATGCTTTAAGGAGGTACTCTTTGAGCTCCTTTATACATTTAAAATCCTGCTAAGAGTAAAAACTTCATATCTGAGTATAAATCTTCAATATATGCAATGGGTATTTATTGTAATAAATGAAAAATAAATAAAAAAGTGGTTACAAGGATGATCATAGAATACTTTTGGTAATCAATAAAAGAATTAAAATAATAGCAGTCTCCAATTTTTTTGCATATCTTTGGAGGTATTCACTCCAATGTCCTCAAGCTGAGATCCATAAAGAATTACACTTAACAACAAACAGGTTGGCAGAAATAATCCTTGAACCTTTATTCTGCATGTCTGAAATCATATACCCTTACTGTGACGTGTATTAAATCAGAAATCTCCAGGTACTTGCTCTTCCTAAGTTTTGCAAATATGTGCAAAACAGGATGAATAAGCAACCTCACAATTTTACTAGTCTGTAATTATCCAAAAACCTAATGGGTTTATTCTTTATAGTTCATGAAGTAGAACCGTACAAGAAGAAAAAACAATGTGAATAGTCATTCTTTTGATGTTATTTTAGCACAAACCGAAAGTAACAAAACAAACTTTATTGGTTTCCTTGCACAGGCAACATCTTATTCATTCATATTCTTAACCACACCCCCCATCCCCAACCTCACACCCCCCACCCCCCAAAATAGAAGAGAGAGAGAGAGAGAGAGAAAAGAAAAGAAAAAGAAAACCTCTTGTTCATATTGATTAGTGGAAGAATGCCAACAAAACAGAAGCCTTCGATTTTAGAACTTCCCAATAGAACTATTGATAGCAAAACTATGACAGCAGCACTAATTTCACCACCAAAAAAGTGGAGACCTAGCATAAAGACCTTTTTTTGGTAATATCAGTATGGTATAGGATAAAGACAGTAGCTGAACCATCACATTATTTTGTTTTAGCGCACACTATATATGTTTTTCCATTTTAGTTCTTGGACCTGATCAGATACTCCATGTTTTGGTATTTTCCCAAAAAAAATATATATATATATATCTATATATATGTGCAGCTTCTTTAAACACCAAGATGAGAACATGTGAATGTTGAAACATGCTATCTATGATTATTCCAAAGAATCGGGAGGGCCTGCAAAACATCCTATAACAATGGGTAAGATGTGATTTATCAATTTCACAAGGTACTGCCACAAAATTGTGCAAGTTATATAATAGAACAGATGCATCTGAACAATAGACAGAAACCAAAACAATTTAAAGGGAAATCAAGAAAGAACAGACAATGTGAGGACAAAGAGGAATGAAGCTCCCTTAAATACTTTTACAATGCACTACCTTCAACATGATGAGTAAAGAAACGTAATCCAACTTGTTAGTTGCAGGGAAATGCAAGCGAAAATCATAACACTTTCACTTACCATAAAAACAATGACACTTTAAAGCTTCGCCAAAGTCAGAGATGCATATCTCTTCTACAACAGTGGTTTTTTAGACTAGATTATTGAGTTTCACTAGTAAATTTGCAGATAGCACATTTACCATTAACTGACATTTGTTTCTCCCATACAATGCAGCAGAATGACAAGATGAGTTCCTAGGTAAAAACTCAACTTTGCATATAGCCCTTTTAAGAAAGAAGCCAGCAACAGTATTGCTCAAGAGTCAGGAAAGAGAAGAAAGAGTGGCTATAAAGGATGTGGGAGCTGCATAAAGCCATTAGTAGAAACCTCACCTCATATAACCCTTGCAAGAAAGAACCTAAATTAGGTTTTCTTTTTAATTTTTAAAATAATTGAACCTAATAGAGTTGCCAGGCAGTAGAAACTAATTGGAGCTATGAAATCACAGTCCAAGACACTATTGTTTCTCAGAACGAGCATGAAAATTAACCCAAAAATAAAGTAACAAGAACTTAGGCATTGGCAGTCTAAAGTGCTAAATTTAGGGTCTCCTAACTTGTCCCTATAGAGAGGAGATTAGGTATTTACAGTTTGGCAGCATCCACAGTTCAAGCCAAAATCAGACCCTAAGCAATCAGATATGCAGTATGCCTGCACAAAGGATCGTAAACTTTGCTGATACCATTGGCAGACCGATCATAAAGACTTGAGACTTCATATTTCACGACCCTTGATCAAGGAGACCTGACTTGGGACTCACCACATTGACCAATAAAGACCATTTCATGGTGAAAAATATTTCCCATATTCAATTTGGAAATAAATAAGGAAGAACTGAAGCTCAGCTTTAAAACTCCAAAAATGCAATATCAAGTTGAGAGCATGCACATTATTGATCAATAAGATGATTTTAACCTAATATTTGCCAATGCCATCCCCACCTCCCACCCTGACCCCCCCAATCCTGCCCCCTCACCCACCCAAAAAAATGGGAGAGGAAAAAAAAACACCACTGCAATTACTTAGTTCTCCTTCACAGAAGAGCAAGGCAAAAAAATGAGAAGACACAAGTTCCAAAGCCAGATACAATATATTGACCAAGGTTGATTTTCCAACATCAAGGGCTTTCATCCAACCATTCCAAGAAGATGAGATTTTTCACCTTTTCACAATGTCATGCTACATGAGTATATTGAAAAGGTGAGCCAAAACATACCACCAAATTGGTTCAATTACAGGCTCAAACAATAGGAATAAGGACTATACCTAAGGAGTTGAAGGCCAGAATCTCATGACGATATGTGCGAGAATCAAGATTCAACTCTCACCAAGCCCACCTCTTGGGGCTCCCTATAAAGCAAGCCCTAAATGACAATAACTAGACCCAATAGTACATGATTATTGTAAGGCGGTTCATGTACTATGAGATAGTTGCATATGGGAGCATAATTCAAAACAGCAGTAGAATAGCAAAGAAACCAATGAAATGAATGGAAGAAACACAAGAAAATATCCAGAAAATCCCCTTATCTATTAAATACAACCAAAACATACAATTGCAGATATCATACTATGACAAAAGGTAATAACTTCGATTATCGACTCTAGAGTCAGAAAACTCTCTTAACTTCTCTCTAGAATTCCCAACCTAAGAGACCACCTCTCTTAGGCAAAACTAAACACTTCATTCTCATGAACTCTCTTGGTTTACGGATTTCCTTCTTTTTATTACATCAAGTTTCCCCCCTTTTGATGAAGTTATTTGTGGGTTTCTTACTCCTTTTAACCATTCTTGTCCCTCTGCCACAATTTCCTATAACACCCTTTCCTTCTCCATCACCTTGGCTTTCTCTTCTTCCATCCATCATGCCTCTTTACCCTTATTTGCATCAGAAAGACACTGAAAACCAACCTCCTCTTCCAAACCATCTTACCTACAAAACCAACTCATAAACTGGAAATGCCTCTCCTCAACCCAATCCAGTCCTATCAGTAATTCACTTTCAAACCTATGGAAACTGTCATAGACATTGATGCTAACAAGGTTGGTAGCTTAAACCTAGGGATTCAGTAAAGGCTGTTGCTCGTTTGGTCCATATTTTAGAATTCAAAACTGGACATTGTTCCTACAACACATATTGGCTCCATTAGTGAGAATTCCAAGGAGGCACAGTTTGGCAAAAAAGGTCAGAGTTGATCCTTGTAAGGCTGTTGTCTTGCCTAGTAATTCTACCAAAGAGACTTGAGAAAAAAGAGCCTCCAGCCATGGCTTTGATGATTCTACCTCATCAACAGAGAATTTACCTCCCCCCATCCAGATGCCTAATTCCTTCACTTTTAGAAATAAAAAATGTTACGCTCAATTGTGCTTCCACTCTCTTTCTGGTCAGGAAGTTAGCTGTAACTTGAACTATTACCAACCAGTCAAGGATGGTCATGACATTGTCACCTGTGGTGAGAGAGGTGGAGGAATATGGAGAGAGAATTTGGAGAAATACAATTGCTTGTGTACTTTTTGGCCCAGCATGTTCCCTTTCCAGCAGTGGATAAACTTATTAACTAAGCTAGTGCTAGTGAAGGCTTAGAGCAAGAAGTAAGCAACGAGAATGTGTATTCATCTTTAGGTTTGCCAATAAGTGCATGCCCCTTTGGAGGCCCTAGTATTTACAAGTAGATATTTGTTCTTCCAATGGCGGCAGATGGCAATGTCCTTTACCATAGTGCAACCATCATTGGTTCCTGTTTGGTTTAAGTTATGACATGTACCTATGGAATTCTTCCATAAGTAAGGAATCACATATTTTGTAACTCCATGGAAACCCCTAATTGTGGGTTTGGTTACAATATGTAAGGATCAAGTGCACCATACATGGAAAGGAATGGAAATGGAAGCGGACATGGATTTCCTACATGTTATATTACGGAAGTGCCTTGATGGCTCTAAGGTGGCCATAGAGGTTGAGTATCGACACCCCAACCCCCCACCTAAGAGGTGTGTTTCTTGTAAGACCTCTAGGCACAATGATGCTGTGTACCAACTTAAGGAGGTGATTCATGCAGAGTGGGTATCCTATTCTACGCCAATTTCCTATTGATGCAAGGAGGGATCTCATGTTCTTCGAGTTGTTAGACACTCCAATAGGGGTTCTAGAGGGCTAAATTAGCCTTCTGCAACTAATAAGGATAATGTGTCCCATTAAGATAATTTTCCTCTCTCTTCAGGCTCTCCTCTTTATGAGTCCACCAATGCCTTTTGAACCAGATTAAAGCATCTATCAATCTTAAAGTTGTTGATAATAAGACTCCTAACCTAGCTTTAACAAGACTCCTATGGGAGGTTTGTTGAGTTTTACTAAGACAACCATGCCTGAGACTCCATTAGAAGTCCATATAGGGAGGACTAAGAGGGTGGCTGTATGGTTGCCAATGCTCAAAATGGGATGTGAAGGAAAGGAAGAGTAATAGTAAGAAGAGGATAGAGAAAGAGAGATCCCAGTCAAGAGGCTGCTAGTTGTGAATTTCTTGCATGTTTCACCTTTTTATTGTAGATAATATGATGATTTTGACTTGAAATGTTGAGGTCTACATTGTCTCCTGTAAGTCAAAGAAATTCATAGTGTTTCTAAAGACTTTGACATTTCTTAATTGGTACTACTAAGACTAAGTTAAGTAAGTGAAGTTGGCTTGCACTTGGGATATAATACAACCTTATTGGGAACTTTCTATGCAATTTAAGGGGGTCGCATATGGGTGGGTTGGAATAGGATTTGGAGAATGCAAGTTGTGACATCTATGAAGCAATTGTTGCATTGTGATTGACAACATGCTTTTGTCTCATTGTGCAATTAAATAGTCCACTATTTATGGGCTTAACTTTGAAAATGATAGAAGAATGTTGGGGAATGAATTTGGGCAAATCAACCAACAAGTTAATGAGCCTTTGTTGTTGAGATAATTGCTATCAAATTTCATATAGAATAATAAGTGGGTGTAGAAGGATCTTTAAGGTATGTGAGATGGAAGACTACCTTAACAATTGAGAAAAGGATGAGTTTTCCAAAAATCTATCTAAGATAGGTCCAAGAAGGGTAGCTTTAATTTCACTCAAGGGAGCTAGACAAGATAATGGTTAATCAGGATCAGGTATCAAGACCATGAAGACTTCCTTCTCCTCCCAGCATGTCTGACCATTCTTTGGCAATGGTTGGATACGACTTCAAAAGAGAGCTTTGCTTTTTCATCTTTATGATTTGAAGCTTTTTCATTTTTATGATGTGAAATCCTAAATCCTATTGATTGTTTGAAATTGTGGCAAACTCAACTGGAGGGCTCACAAACTTTTGTCCGTTACTCCAAATGAAAGATCCTTAAGGCTGAATTGAATTTGAACAAGGAGAAATATGTTGAATTACTGGGACATTGTTGGGTCTGCTTGCTAGGAGTTCCATTTGAGTGACAATTAGGCTCCCCCTCATGCTGCAAATCTTCACTTAAAAAAGGAGTCATATGGTACATTCTACACTTTAAGTGCTTTGGAGGAGAAGTTTCTCAAACAAAAATTAAGGGTAAAGTTGTTAAATGTAGGTATTAAAACTCAACCTATTTCTTTAATCCATTAAAGCCGTGTAATCATCATAACTCCACCGGTATATTGTTGCAGGAAGATGGAACACTCACGGAGAATCATAATCGAAATTTACTTGTTAGCAACTTTCAAAGTTCACTTCAATCTGCTAATATTGTTGCTTGTGAACAAGACTGTATTTCCAATTTATTGCAAAATAAATTGGATGAGAATCAACGGACTGAGTTTGCATGTTCAGCAGTGAAAAGTGAGATTAAATTAGCATTCTTTGATCTTGGTAAAGTCAAGGCTTCAGGGCTTGACAGATTAAATGCTGCTTTCTAGAAGGACAATTGGGATTTTGCTGAGGTGGAGGTCCTTACAGCTCTCAAGGACTTTTCTCATTCAAGTTGCCTCTAGAAGCAAATCGATTACACAACCATAACTCTTGTTAGATTGTGAATGATTTTCCACCTATTTCTTGTCATGATTTGTTGTTTAATCGTATATTGGCAAATCAAATGGGGTTAGCTGCCTATCCTAATAGGCAAGAAGTGAGCTAGCTTTTTGAAAGATATATGTATAATGGATGATAATCTCCTCTCTCAAGAACTATTAAGGGCTATCATTGTAATGATCAAGCTAAGCAAGTTGCTTTGAAGACAAATTCAAAGAAAGCCATTGATATTGTAGAATAGGGCATTGAGGGATAGTCTTCTATCCATGAATTCCTTATCATAGTTCTTGTTAGCTGGGTATGCAGGTTGTCTTCCTTAGATTATCTATCAACTTCAATGTAGCATAAGTAGGTGTTTCCCTCTCTCAAGAGGGACTCACCAAGGGAAACCAATTTATCCCTATCTTTTTTCTTTAGGTGTTGAGGTCTTCTCTTGCATCATCAGAAACAAGATGTCAAAGTTCAAACCATGACTTCAGATTCCATTGAAGATGTAAGGAGGAGAGATCACAATACTTATGTTTTCCTAATGGTTTGATGATTTTCTCTGTAGCCAATTTAGAATCATTGTGCTTCGTCAAATAGGCACCTATAAATATCAAGGACTGTTGAAACTTTTTGCAAACATCAACAAAAGCATGGTTTCTTATCGAGAGTGCATTCCTTATTGAAGACTAAAATCCTAATTTTGCTTAGCTTTCAATTGGTAGACTACAAGTTTGGTGTTCAGAATGCCCATAATTTTCTCAAAGTATTAGGCTAATTTTGTGGTGCTCATGGAGCAAATTGTGCAATGGATTGATATTTGAGCTAGTAAAAATCTATCCTACATGGGAAGAGTCAAATTAATCAAATTAATAGGCTTCTCTCTATAAGTCTTTTGGTTCTCTAATTTTATGTTGCTAAAGAGAGATTTAAAGGAACTCTCTTTTCACTTTAGGTACTTTCTCTATAATGGTATGGATGAAAGACGTAAGCTGAAAATTTCTTGGGACCAGGTTTGTGTGCTAAAGCAAGAAGAATGCCCTAGTGTTATTGATCTTGTTTAAAAAAGGTGGTGCAAGTTAAAACACTTATGAAACTTGTGCAAGGATCTTTTAGGTTGCATAAGGCAACTTGGATTTGGCCATGTCTTCTCAAAGGGAGAGACTTCTGGTCAATCAAGGCACCATCAAATGGATTGTGGCTTAGAGAAAGCTTCTTGGTCTGTGATTGAAGGTAAACTATAGCTGGGTTAGAAAGTACAAAGTTGTTAAAGGTGAAAAGCATACTCAAGACGCAATGCCTTATAATTGCCTGAGGCAAGAAGCGTAAAAAAAGCCCTCACCTGAGTGAAGCGAAGAACAAATATTAAAAATTATAAAAAATGTTTTGATTTATAAAACTATGAACATTAATATTCAATAAATAACTATATTTCTATTAAACTACTAACAAAAATAATTTAAACAAGTCAAAAAAGCACTCGCCTGAGTAAAGTAAAGCGCAAATATTAAAAATTATAAAAAATGTTTTGATTTACAAAATTATGAACATTAATATTCAATAAACAACTATATTTCTATTAAACTATTAACAAAAACAATTTAAACAAGTCAAATATAAGATAAGTACCATATTATGTCAACTGTTTTTCTAATCAATATCAAAGTATTGAAAATATTTTTTTATATCAAACACAATATATGTAAAAGAATCAAAGTTAAAAATTTTGAAAAAAGTATTTTAGTTTTTAATTTTTTATTTTAATAGTTTTTGTTTCACTTTTGAGAAAAAATAAAAGAAATAGAGAAAATCGAAATTAAAAAAAGCACAATCTTTGACACCATACATATGACAAAGATAAACTCTCAACTAATATTATATTATTAAGTTTTTATTTTAATACATTTATTATTTTACCCTTCTATTATTTTTCAAATATGACTGTTATATGCTATAATGTGCTTTTAAATTTTTTCTCTTTGGCGGCTTTTTCTCTAGGTGAGCGCCTTAGTGCTTTTACGCCTTGTGCTTTGACGACCAAGGCGTGCGCTTTAGTGAACGCACTTCTCCTAAGCATCTGCAAAGTGCATCCTTACGCTTTGCTTCACTTTGACTTTTGACAACATTGAGAAAGTAAGGAATAAAAATACTCTTTTTAGTATGATCACCACCTCTCTGGTCCTCTCTGAAGAAGCTCTTGCCTAGGCTGATAATGGGATTCCCATTGAATGCTAGATTGTGCCCCTAATCTGCCCAATATGATGACTGGCACCTCTCTGGTCCTTTAATTGAGAAGCACTTGCTTAGGGTGATAGAAGTATGGGAGTCTCATTAAATGCTACATTATGCTCCTTAGTCGGTCTAACTGGGTGGGAGTGGCCTAAAGGAGTTTTGTTGGATAAGCTCAAGGCTATCTGCCCTCCTCCTATCTTTGGAAGTTTAAAAGAAATGCAAATTTTGCTATCAAGCTTACACATGATGCTTTAGGAATCCTAAGCCAAAAGTTCCATGGACTTACCAAATTTGGTTCACAAAGAATACTCCTAGCCAGCTCGTTTATTCTTTGGCTAGCCTTCCAAGAGAGACTACTCAGTATGGACAAGTTGCTAAACTGGGTAGTGATTACCTCAAGCTCGAGTCCCATATGTATCTATTTTTCAATGTATTCTTTTCCTATGGTCCTACGGAGGCCTGGCACATGGTTATTGCTAGGACTGAGTGCACAGCAAATTTCATCAAGTGAGCAAGCACCTTACATGGTTCACGTCAGCCCTCTACAAATATGGAGATAATGATGTGGAAGGTTCTCAGTCAATCTCTTCCTTTTGTGAAGAGAGTATAAGGATCGTCTTGCTGGATTCATCCCATCACCCACCAAGTTATAGCTGTGAGAATCCTTAGCGATGGTATTCTACTAGAAAATAGATGATATATGAAATTTTTTCATTTTTGATGTTGTCGGGTCCTTTTTGATGTTTGGACATTGCCTTTAGCAAATCTTTATTAGCACCTTTCAATATCTTTACCATGACTCTTACAAGTCCCTCTCTGTACATATCATTCTCTATATCTATATTACTACCGAAAAATAGATATCATAACAGAGCAGAATATAATTAGCTACATAAATATTACTTATGAAAAAAAACATATAGAAGATAACTATAATGAAACTCCAAGGACATGTTTACATGCCTTGTATCTGCCAATGTTCAAGGAAGTAATAAGAGCAAAAATCCCATCATCTTCATCATCTTCTAGCTTTACGACCGTCCCAACTGTAGTTTGTTCCAAGATTATATCCACAAAACCACTCAAGTCCCATTGCATATCATCAAGGTAGTTTTGCAGCACAGTTTTAGCACCATGAAAGTCACCAGGTTTTGGATCAAAGAAGGCAAAGTCGGCTTGAATGACTCCCTTGAAAAAATGAATAATAATAACATTAACATCAAGGCAACTTCAATAAAATTAAGATATGGATAAATAGCTTCATATAGAAATACTAGTTACTTCAAACTCTTCTTCAGAAGATTCAGAGGCCGTCTTTTCTTCTGTATTATCTTCATGAAACCCATTAGCTGCATTTTGATTTGCAATTACACATCAACAAAGTGTGGTCAAGTGAACAAAAGAAAGATAAACAAATCCAAAAATGTAATTGAAAAGATTTTACCTTTCAAACTGATAGGAGTTTCCTTCTGGGACTTCAAGTCACGACTCTGTTGCTTCACTGAATAAGCTGATGCAAGTTGAGCAACTGAACGGGCGAATTGTGAGAATGTCAATGGCTGAGAGGTACATAACCTGCGTCTTTTAGTTGGCTGCCGAGGCATGTCACCTTATGCTGCATATAACATTACCTCCATTATCATTTAACTTTTTCTTTCCTGGTAGGATGATTTTTTTTTTTTCCATTTGTATAAAAGACAACAATACAACGAAAGGGGGAGCATTATCATTAAACTTCATGTGCAGAAAAGCGTTTTCGGCTTATTAAAGTCAACAGAGCAAGGAACACTCGCTATACAGTACTTGATAGTTTGAGGCATTCCATCGAACGCTCGCAGTGCAATCAACTAACCATCACAAAATCCCTATGCATAATCCTAGTTTGAACAAAGTCAATGTTTGGTAAAAAGGAAAAAATGATTAATTATAAAAACAATGCAGCAAACCTTGGCCCTGCCGTTTTAGAGATAGAGAGAGAAAGGGGTAACAAGAACAACAATGGCGGAGGAATTGGTTCCGGACACGGCGATCAGAGGTTGGGTACTAATAACACTCTCAGTGGTGATCGTCATACTTCGCCACTCAGTGTCTTCTCAAACACCTGATCACAAAATAATTACGGTAGGGCAAGTGATTGTTCAAGCTGGGAATTTGCATGACACGGTAAATTTCGTACCACTGAAGTCAGTCCCATCATCGCCGGGTTTAGAGAAAAGGGGGTTTTGGAGGGTTTACGGCTTTTCTTTCATCTTATTTTCCCTTTTTTTTTTATTAAATTTGTTTCTAATTATTTTAAATATCTATATATATTATTCTTTAAGACAAAAGACATTTTTAACTGTGTTCTACACGTTTTATAAATAAAAATTAATAAAATTACTTAAAAATATTATAATTATATAATATATAAATAAAATAAATATAAAAATTACAATTAGAATATTACTTAGAGAAGAGAAGTATAAAGAAGTCATTTCAAGCACTTTTATAGTAACAAATAAATAGATACATACTTGTACTGCGTATGTAAAAAATAAAATCAACAATTCCATGAAGTTTAAAACATAAAAGA
>JAMXBB010000004.1:28779172-28930163 GCA_024138015.1 Lumnitzera littorea | reverse complement strand
GTGTGTTACACGTATTTAAGATAAAAACTAATAAAATTACTTAAAAATATTATAATTATATAATATATAAATAAAATAAATATAAAAATTACAATTAGAATATTACTTAGAGAAGAGAAGTATAAAGAAGTCATTTCAAGCACTTTTATAGTAACAAATAAATAGATACATACTTGTACTGCGTATGTAAAAAATAAAATCAACAATTCCATGAAGTTTAAAACATAAAAGAATTACAAAATTAAATTATCTACCTAACAAATGAATATAGAAAGATCAAAGAAAAAATAGTGTTAGAGTTATATAAAAAAGAATTGAAAAAAAAAATTCTATAACCACAATATATGTTTTTATTAAAAGGAACATGTGGAAGACACTAAAACAGCAACAAACTTGTGAAAATTCCATATTTGCAGCTCTTATTATGCTCTTAATTCCTCGTATAACTCCTTAAACAAAGCATGCTTATGGAGCATTCAGAGTAATACATAAATGAATGTTTTCCAAGAATCACAATGTATTGTACTTTATTAAGCATTGAATTAAGGAGCTAAATGAACTTTTAGAAACATGACACATTTTTACTATGTATAATATGGGATAGGTAGATAATATGGAATGGACAGTTTTTATATGTACTAATACCATATAGATGAGCAATTTTATACCTGGAATGTAATTGTGCTAGTGGATATCAAATGAACAATTTTGGTTGGTTTTGGTTTCCATCATATGCTAATTTTATCCTTATTATAAACTATTTATAATTTTAATAAGTATTTTTTAATGTTAGTATTTTTGTTATAAAATTTTAATTTGTGGGTTAAGTAGTAATTTTAAAAAAAGCGATTACTTAAAGTCCTATTTACTTTAATAATATATATATATATATATACATGTATCCATTTTTCCTTCAAATGATAAGTATTACATCGAGAGAATTATGCTTTAACAATCTTCAAGTTAATTTTTGATTAATTATTTATCTTTTATTTTCAGCAAATGCGGATAAAGTGTTCACTTGTATTTATTTAAAGGTTAGATTCATTATCTTTGCTCTTATAACACCTTTTTCATTAAGGCTAAAATGCTTTAATAACTATTGATAACTATCAAAATTTAGTATCATACATGTTTTAGAAAATAAAATGACTAGAATCTCTTCTGTATTTTTTATTAACTTCCACACAACCTAGAATCTCTTCGGTATTTTTTATCTTAGAATCTCTTAGGTATTTTTTATTAACTTCTACGCTACTTATCATATAAATTGAAAATAAGACAATTAAGAAGGATATTTTAGTAAACTTTTATATGATAACATTTTACTTATGTTGATGTTTCTCTCATCAAAGCCAACTCTTAGCAACTATTCATGTTGTACAATTTTTAGAAGTTAATATTACTTCCAAATATTTATTATCTCTTTTATTTTCTAAATTAGTATATAACATGGATGTTCCTTTTTATTTATCCTATGATCACATGCCTTCTTTAATTATACCTATATATAATCTATATATTTCATCATTTGAATTTATAGTTTTAAAAAGTTTTAAGACTTAACTAATCAAATTAAAATGTTTTATCTAATTGGGATATTTTAAAAACTTCTAAAATTTGATTAATGAAATTAAAATTTTTACAAACAAAAATAAAAAAGGAAAAAGAAAAAGAAACAACAAAAATTTGGGAAATTATTTTTTTAAAAAAACTTCTAGTCGCCACAAGATTCCAAAGGTAACTAACAACCATTAGAAGGATCATGTGACTCCCTATAGGTGGTCGTTGACCACCTTTGATCTTAGAGTAGTGTCTATAATGGGTTGCAATCAAGTAATAAACTAACTTTACAATGGGTTTTACAACCCATTAAGGATGGTAAGGGCTGCTAATAACTAACCTACCTTGATTTTCTTAGGGGAGAGGTAGGGAAGAAGGACTGAGTGAAAACCAATTCGAGTTAATCGAATCTATTATGGTCTAAATGGTTTATTACCCTTTTTTGTTTTTTAAAATCTTATTGGTGGGGAGTCATCCACTAGTCTCATTAGGTCACAAAACCTATAATAAAGTGGGTGCATGACTCGATCATGACCCTTTATGACCACTCCACGCACCTAAAGGTTGAAGGTAGCTAATGACCATAAGAGCGATTACGTTAGAAGCTTTATTCCTTAATTTTTTAGGTTTTTCTTCTTCTTTTTTTTTTAAACTTTTCCATTTGTTTAGCTAACTTATTTATTTGATATATATAATATGTGTAAAACTAGGTCTAATATGAAATAGAAAAATCAACATTTTTCTTGATTTTATTCTAAGAATTATTGTTTTTTTATTATTTAAGTTAATTGATATATATACACTTTTAATATTTAAAAGTAATTATTAATACTACTAACATAGCGATAACATGATATTGACGTGTCAGCAATTTAACCATAGCATCCCTACAAGAAAACCAAAGTTATAAGTGTTAGGCTTTTAAAAAGTAGGGTACTGATGTAATTTCTAAAATTTATCAAGGTATTTAACATAACTTACCCTTATATTTATACTTGATCTTACTGAAAAAGTGTATTTGTTTACACCTTGCTTTTACTCCTCTTGATAAGGATTGTTTTAGTTTAATGTACTACTTTGGACTAAATTAGCTCATTTCATAAAAAAATAGATCGATTGTTGTATTAGATAGTTATGCAATAACTATTATGTAATTTAAATTTTTTAAAAAATAATAATGAGTTTATATATATTTTCGATAATTCAATGTAAAATTTTCGTCAAAACGATAATAAATTTTAATTTTATAATTTTTATTAACATTTAAATATGTACTTATTTATGGGTGACACCATTCACTAGCTTTAGGTAAAAGCCTTAGTACTTAAAAGGTGGCTAACTTAGAGAAAGAAAATATAACAATATTGAATTAAAAAAGAAAAAGAGAAAGAAAACTAAATACTCATTTGAAATCCATGCATTAACTTGCATTATCAAATTACATTAAATCATGAATTGAATACATTATTTAAGTAGGAAAACAAGAAGAGGAAGTGGAGTTATGTAAAATCATGTCTTAAACTCCCAATTTGAGGATTATTATGAAACAAGTTGGAGAAACGATTTAATAACTATAAGAAAAAGAAATAACAATGACATAATTAAAATCATGACTTCATGGTTTCTATAATAAAATAATTATATATATATAAAAAAAAAGATTGAAAAGAGGTCCAAATCTCTTTAAATGTATAGGTTCATTATGACTATCACATGAGTGGAGTATGCATTGATGCCCTTTGCATAAATAAAAATGGGTTAGTGTTAGGATTGAACAAAGGAAAAAAGATGATTTAAATAAGGATTAGAGAGATAAAATAGGTGATCTCAATAAGCTTGGTATTTAAATGGCAGGCAATATAGTAAAAAGGCTAAGTTCAAAATTCTCCCTCTTAAGCAGTATATATATTTATTTACAATAAATGATAAGCATTTAACCACTATTTAAATTTATGGACCATTAGTAGATAATTTTTGTTAAGGTTTAGTAACCTTAATGAGCTTAGGATAGAAGTTAAAGCCCAATTATGCATAGTGCAACTTGATTAATACCTGATCATGTTAAGAAAGGTTAAAAAAAAGTCAAATAATTTTGATAAATCCTTTTTGGCAAACACTGGTACAAAACTCTCTAAATTTTTGCAAATTAAATCTAAATATTTGGATTCTACTATTAATTAAAACAATAAACCTAAGCATGATTTAGTTAATTTTAAGCTTAGCCCATAAAATTATATATACATAAATTTCTCCTCCTACATTTGTGTGTTATGCATGTTTTCTTTTATTATGTTGTGTTTAATAGCATTGTGCTAGATACTATGTAAGTCATTTGAAACTTGTATATGTGTTTACTCGCACATGTCGCATAATAACAAAGAATTAACTAAATCATTTTCTTATATAGTGGTGTATTTCTTAAACAAAACTACATTTTCACTATATTCTTTTCATAATGAGAGGAGAAAAGAAAGAATAAAAAGTTATATATTTGTTATAGAAAAAAATATCTTCCTTCTTTTATGGGATAAATAAGAAACATTTTTATTTTTAAGGATAATAATGCAATATGACTAGAAGATAATTGCATTAACTTATCCCCAATTAATTGCATTATGTGAAGATGTGATAATAACTATTTAAGCATATCATAATTAAAAATGATTAATATAGAAAATAAATACATATTATGGCAGTGAGCTTTACTTCGGCTCATATCTTATGCAGTAAGTGTTATCACGAGCTGTACATTGTAAAGAATACTATTTAACGATCATGTGTACTACATATAATGAGGTTTATAAAGAGGGAGTCACATGAATAAATAACAAAGCCAAATCTAGAATTATAAGGAGTAAGGATATTATCACATAATTAGCAATAGGATTAACATGGTGAGTGTTTGTGTCACCAAAAGTAAGAGATGTAATTATCTATTGTCATATAATCTAAGCTTAAAAAACAACTAATGTATAGATAGAAATAGTGAAATATTAAGCATAAAGGAATTATCATGGAAACTATTACATGCTGCTATATAAACATTTATAAACAACAAATAGATTGGGTACATTGTCATATAAAGATTTGTTGTGCTTCTTATAAGTATTATGTGCATTTTATGTGTCTTTAGTAGATTTATCTTAGGTATTTACTTGAATTTTAAATTTACATCTAAAAAAGTTGCTTCATTTTTTGATAGTACAAATTAATTTCAATTAGCTACTATGAACATTCTATTATCGATATCATGTATATATGTATATAATTGCTACTATCTAGTAGTAGGGGAAAAAAGTTATTAACAAGCTCCCATAAAGCTTGTAGAATCAAATCAAGGAGATACAAAAACTATTTAGAACTTAATAGTGTACGATAAGGAGATTTCTCCATTGCTTTATAGATAAAACCATTAGAAGGTTCTAGTGGCATCACGAGTTCATTGTTATGTAGCAAAGAATATATTATAAGATAAGAATGATCTTGTAAATGTAGGTTATGCACATGTTTACTGATATTTTAAAAAAAAATTACATAATTATGAATTGTATGAAAAAAATTACAAAAATATCAATATTATATTGTATTTTTAAAATTCGACATTTACAACGATATAAATCTCACATTAGAAAAATACAGTAATCGTAAAGTACTACTAAGTCTATATCTCAATTTACAAATGCAATATTAGTATTAGTATTTTATCGCATTTCAAAAATGGGACATAAGCTATGATATAGGCTTAGTCTAACTTGAAAAAATTAGAGTAATACAAACATTATATCGCATTTACAAAATGCGACATATTCATATTAAATCATTATCGCAATTAATGAAACTAACCCGATAATTTAGGTAATCAATGAAACTAACTCGATTAACTTCAAAATTTATGAGTGAGCTTGAGACATTAATCGAAGAGACCCTATGGACTTAGATATTAAAAATAAAATAAAATAATAATAATAATAATAATAATAATAATAATAATAATAATAATATAGCTAAAATAACACAATTTAACTGTATTACTTATTATTTATCATAATCGCGTAGAATATATTCCATTAAACCTTAGACTTTTAGACATAAATTATATATATAATAAAATTATTATGTGACATAAAATAATATGTGAAATATACATATATATATCGCATGCAATTATTACATATATATATACAACCGTGATTAACTAAAATACTCGAATAATTATATTTTAGGTTAAATTAAACTAAAGAAATTCATTAAAATTAATAAAAAATTATGAAAACACTTAGGGTAGCTGGATTACACCCTAATAGGGTGTGTGGATTAAGAGGGATAGCTGTTGGTGTTTAGAGAATCAATTTACATGCAAAGGAGCTTGATATTTAAGCCTAAGATTGTGAGGAGAGAGAAGAAAATCCATTTCAACAATTTACAAGCTTGGAAAAATTCAAAAATACTCTCCAACATTTTATACAAGCAAGTGATGATCTAAGAAAAATTTGAGTGAGCTAATGTAATTAAAAAAGAAAATTAGGAAAAAATTTAAAATTAGTACATAGTTTAGGAAGTTTAGTTGTTTGCTAGAGTAGGTAGAAGTTGGAAATCAATCGACCACCCCACCATAAGGAGTGGCTAACGACTAGAGCTACTGACGAAGGAGTTGTTGGAGTTAGGTTTTCTAGTAGGTGTCCATTTTTTATTTGATTTTACAAAATTTAATAAAAATATAAAAAATGTCTAGAAAATTTTGGAAAAATTTATTTCCACATATTTTTATGTATAGAATCAATGAAAATATTAATTTTTACAAATTTAGTAATTATAATATATGTCATTAAGAAATTGATGAAATCGAGCACTTTTTGATATTGAAATAAATAAATCTAATGGCATAGTTTGAACTTCAAAAATTTTCTATAAATTTTCCTATACTTATATTAGAAAGATATGAAAAGTTTTTCAACAAAACCATTTTCTATATTTTTAATTAATTTTTGACCCCTAAATCGTGAATAAAATGACAATTTTACTACAAATTAATATTCTATAAATTTTCCTATACTTATATTAGAAAGCTATGAAAAGTTTTTCAACAAAACCATTTTCTATATTTTTAATTAATTTTTGACCCCTAAATCGTGAATAAAATGACAATTTTACTACACATTAATATTCTATAAATTTTCCTATACTTATATTAGAAAGCTATGAAAAGTTTTTCAACAAAACCATTTTCTATATTTTTAATTAATTTTTGACCCCTAAATCGTGAATAAAATGGTAATTTTACTACAAATTAATATATTTTTCTTATGGACCTCACTTGGAATATGTCAGAGGCTAGTTATTAGAGTAATTTGCTGTCTACTAATGTTGTTGGAGTGAATTTTAAGATTAGTAATTACATGTATCAAGAAATATCCTTATAAGTAAAGTTTAATAGTTGTAGATTTGATCGTGGAAGAGTGATGATATGTTAAACGTGACTTTCAAGAAGTAATTAAGTTGACGTATGTTCCATAAAGTGTTAATGTGTTATTCTGATTGGAGTTTAGGGTGGATGTGGATAAATCAATAAGTTATATGCAACTTGAACTTGGGCAGAGGATAACTCATAGGAAGTTGAGGGTAAATGTTCTATTAGATATTCACTCAAAAGTTAAATCAAAGGCAAAATTATGAGTAAGTAGTGAAACAAAGGAATCTAAAAAATTAAGTTAGAGGGAATATTCTTAAGAACTTTGAAATTATTAGTCTCAGAGGAAAGTTTAGAGGGTAAATTCCTTAAAATTATAAAGTCGGTTGAACTTAGAAGATAGCTCAGAGGATCTTTTATTAAGAAATTTGAATTCTAGTAAACTCAACAACTCATTTAGAAAGTAATTAAAAGGAAGTATTTGGGGTAATTATAAATATGTAAACACTCGGAAGCTTGTATTAGAAGGTGTTCATTGAAGAATCTTAGGTATTTACTAAACTTAAAGGTTGAACTTGTTGTGAGCTTTAACACCCATATGATTCAGAGAGTAGCTCAAAAGCTCTCTGATTAAATACTTTAAGGGTATCTCGACTCAGGAAATAGCTTAGAAGGTAACAAAGGTAAAATAAACTTCTATCACCATTCTAAACTTCCAATACTTAAGGCATAGGATAATAAACTAACGACTAATCAACTTAATTCTTATATAGAAAAGCAAATTAGCAATATTGCATAATTTATATGTAGAATAAAGTACTAAATTGGGATAAATATCGATGGATCACCAATAAGGACAAGTTAGTAAGCTTAGCTAGCAAGCAACTGAGTTTCAAGTAAGTGGGATTAATGCTTCACCATACTTTAGAGTATTATTTAAGGATGCTTGGAGAACTTAATATGTATCTTACTTGTGATTATAAGTTAAAGGCCTATGTGTATGCAATGTGTGTGCTTAAATATTGTATTGTCGTTATGGAATGTTGGATTATAGTAATAATTGCTTCATGATATTACTTTCTTTGGATTGTTTGAAATTGCATAATTAGCACAAAAGTAATCTAACTCAAACTTGGCCTAACTTTTAATCAAATATACATTGTAACCCGTTAGGGGAAATGAATAGGATTCTTGGCCCAAAAATGGACTCTTTAATGAAGATAGTTGAAATGATCATCTCCCTGCCCTTAGTTGAACTAAGTAATAGGAGAGGAGGTTGTGGCAAGGTTGGGGATTGTAGTTTGAAGTGAAGTCTCGAGTGAAGTGTGTTCTCCATTGCATAAGCCTTGGTTTGGTTCTAATTTATATATGAGACACCAAACTCCTCAACCCAGATTTAAGTGGATGCAATTTTTCTAATCTCACAGTGTATTGGATAACATCATGCGATGTACTTGCTTGTATGTGCATAGCATGTAACTAAACTTACTTAAAAACCTTGGTTATTATGTATTTGATATATACTATTGTCTTCATCTTACTTACTAAGTAAGCTATTGCTCATTTCCCTATAGCTATTTTGTAGGTTTCCAATAGAATTACTTGTACTTCCTTAAGTTTTGGAAGATTAGAGAAGGAGGTCGGGGAGTGAGATTTAAGACTAATCGGTTGGATTTCTACTTTACTTATTGATTGTACTAACTTTTAGGAAAACTAATAGGGTCTCCTTAGGTGACTCTCTAGTTTTTAACTAATGATATTTATTTCATGCTTTACAAACTTGTGAATTTTAATAAAATTTTAGTAGTTGCTTTATCTTTGTGTATCAATGTATCCTTTGGAACTTTTTATTAAACTTGAGATTTTGTTCCTCATATTCTTTATTAAACCTAATTTTTCTTAAACATTTAGACCACAAAATTGTTTTTAAAAGCTATTTTGAAAAGTTACATTACATGTTGATATTAATCATATATTGAATTAGGTGCTTCAAAGTAGTGGAGTTGTGAACTCTTTATGTAAATTATACCTACATTAGCGGTTAAGGTGGTTTGCTTCTAGCTTACATAATTTATATGGCGAGACTATTACGACTCTTTGGTTTGAGACGTAACATCTATTTTTCAAAATTTTTGTTATTTATGATGAACAAAAAAATTTGAAATAGAAGAAGATTTTATTTTTGAGAAAAATTTATTTTTGAATTATTTTATAGCTGCATTATGGTGCAAATGTGTCTACCAATCAATATCAAGCCTTTGTAGTTTGTTTATCATTTTATAGAACTTTACTATATCGTTGTTTTGATTTTGAAAATTAGTTGAGGTCACATATTTATCCCTTTTATGTTTATTTTGAAAAAAAAAATTCAAGGGTTCTAATTTGATGTCATAATTTTTTACAATTGATAATAGTAATTAATGGACTTTTACTTATAGAAAAGTAAGTATGAAAAAAGCATAAGAACTTTTAAAAAAAATTCTTATTTTTTGGAAAACTTTTATTTTTGAAGAGTATTTTTATTTACAGGAAAAATTGCTATTGTTGATAGCAATTATTTACTAATATAATTGTCTTTTTTTTTTTATTTTTATTTTATTTGAAAACAACCATATGACATATGTACATGTATATGTAAAACAAAAGGAAAGAAGATAGAGAGAGAAACTCTATTAGAGTATATGAGAATGCTCAAGTGTATTAAATGGTTTAGAAATGAGGGGATCATTGCCTTATATACAAGAGGCAATGGATGGGCAAGATTATTCCAATCTAACGGTTAATATACAATCTTACCTAACTTATTTTAACTACCTCCACTTACTAAGGTTCACTGTATTTGGATACTTCTAGACTCTTCCTAAGAGTGGACTAGGCCTTGGTTGTGGACCTTACATATCATAAACCTTTATATACATGTACAAAAGTGAAAAATGGTCTTAGGAGAGTAGCCCGTGATACTTGCTTAATGTACCTCAAAGAACATGGCCAATAAAGGGGCTACTAGATCTTCTTAACTTAAGCTCTTCTATCACTTGGTATTGTACATTTAACAATAGCTTGCAAAGAGTAGGGTTTATCAAAGTTAGCTACCGGCGGTGGAGGTGTAGGTCTTTGATTACCAGTGAAGCATGGTAGTTTCAACTAAAGGAGAAGTGTTTTGAGAGTTTTGATGATAAAAAAGCTATAATGGCGATGCTTTTATCCAATTTTTGCTTGCTTCTATCAATGAGCTAGAGAGAAAAATGTAGGTTTTGAAAGTTCTAATCTAGCGAGAGAGACACTACATTCAAGAGAAACAAGAGAAACAAGAGAAAATTGAAGAATATCAATGATGAATATGAGTTTAGTAAGGTCTATTTATAGGAGAGTGTGGATTAAAAGTAATGAGGAGAGGGTGAAGGATAGAAGCTCACATAGTTAATGCATAATTTCATTTAATATTATTTCTTGGCAATTTCATCGATCTTCTAATCTTCTAAGTATTTGAAATTGCAGGAAAATGGGAGAAGTGAGATCAAGTTCAAGCTTACCTTCATTAAGGGTGAATGGATGTAGTGAAGAAGATGATGTGGCGTATTTGAAATATGATTCACCACATTGTGTCATGGTAGCCAAAAAGAATAAGATATGGCTTAAACCTCTCTCTCTCTCTCTCTCCTTTTCTTTCCTTTAACGAGAAATAAAAATACAAAGATAAAACTTAAGCCTTTCTTTTTTGCTTGTACGTGGATTCAAACGTAAGTCCTTTTACAAATAAAATAAACAGCTTAGCCACTAGATTGACAAGCTCATTCCAATTATATATATTTTTATATTTGTTTATTTTTTTGAAGGTACAAAAGTAAGGTTTCTATAGGCTTAAAAGTTACAATGGCTATTAGAGTTTTAATGCTTTGATGGACTGTAGCTGCATGTTGTAGCATATATAGACCCTTGCCATATCATACGTCATAAATTTCCATTCATAAATGCTGAACAATGCTTCTTATTTATCATGTACTTTCATTCTAATTAGCATTGACCTAATTCTTTTTGGATAATACCACTATGCATATGCTAACTTTATATATATATTTTTTCAATTATATACCTTAACTTTTAACTTCTCATATCATACACTTCGATTAAAACTTTTCTTTACTCCATATACACCTCCTTTATCTCCCTATTACGCCATTAATCTAATTAACATGATTAGTTAATTATTGCACGACGTGTATATTTTCTTATTTTTCTTTTTGTAATCAACATTTTTATTATTCCAGTTAGCTTTCATATAGGAAAACCAATTCCATGTCAATAGAATTTAAAAAGGAAAAAAAAATAACAAGACTTTGTGCCTACAATCTCTTTTTTTTTTAAGGAAAAAAAAAAAATGCTCAAATGATAAGAGTACATATCCCCATCTAAAAAAAAAAAAAAATTGAAACCTAAAATTAAGCCAAGATTGATTTGAAATTCTACCCCTCACCCTTGACCCATTTAAAACCTTACCCTTAACACATGATTTCAATCTATATCTCAACTCAAACAATCAAATTATTTATGGAAACACTAGTTCATCAAATTAGACAATCATAAACGATAAAAGATTAATAATGAATAAAATAAGGCTAATCATGAGGCAAAATTATTAAAAAAAAAACCACTATAATATCCTAAATAGAAAGCAAATGCCAATTAAATTTATAATCAATATTACAACAAAAAAGAAAAATCTTTTCTTTCATTTTCCCTCTTTAGTGGTGATGAATGAATAAAATCAACTGAGCTTATACTATCATCTTCGATGTTGTGAGCTTATACTAGAGCCTTGATCTTAGGAGTATAGTATATTTGCTTTTGAACTAATCACTCCATTAGTTTAAGAACGAAGAGCAAGAGAAGTTTTCTAATCCTGCAATGTTCCAGTCAGTGATTAGAAGCTTGTAATTATACAACTCTCCATTGAGTGAAATCACCTTGGTCATTTAGAACTTTAAAGAGTGCTCTCTTGAGAAGTACGTACCTATCGTAATGGTACAATATAGATTAAAATCATGTGTTAGAGGTTAGTAATGGGGTTTCAAATCATTCATGGCTTAGTTTTAGGTTTCAAATTTTTGTTTTTTAATTTTAGATAGGATATGTATTCTATGGTTTTTGTTTTTTCTTTTAAATTAAAAGCACAAAGTTTTTTTTTTCTTTTTAAATTCTGTTGATATGGAATTGTTTTTTCCTATATGGAAGTTGATTAGAATAAAAAAAAATGATGATTAGGAAAAGAAAAATAAGGAAATACATGTGTTACGAAATAATTGGCTAATTACGTTGAATAGATTGATGATGTACTGAGGATATAATAGAGATGTATACGAAGCCATGCAAAGTTTCAATAGAGTGTATAATTTGACAAGTTAAAAGTTAAGGTGTATAGTTGAAAAAAGTTTAAATTTTGGGTTTACACAGTGCCATTTCTTTTTTAAGCAAATTTTAGAAAAATCTATCATTGTAAGTATATTTGTTTTGACATACCTAATGGATAGTGAGAATTTTAGTACTTGATTTCTAGTGATCATGATTAAACCTTCTTGTTGTTCCAAGAACCATTTTCATTATCATAACAAAAGGAAAATGATGATCCATTTCCAAGTTTTATATTTTGCGAAGTCTCCATCTAGTGCTGCTTTAGTGTTAGTTGCCTCCATAGATTGGAAGTTCATTACTTTTGTAGAGGTTATTTTTTCCTTTTTTTTTTTTTTTTTTTGTGAAACAACAACTATAGTTGACATTCATTCATGAAGCTCACATGTTTGGGAAAAATTATGCTGCTCATTAGGAACTTAATTGAATAAGCTAACAAATCAAGAAGAGGGGAGGAAGGTCTATAAACCTAATATTCAGGTACATCCTCTTCCTATATTCAATGACTACCCAATTAGTAACTTTATTAGATACGCTATTCACTAAAGATAAAGAAATAAAAGAATATCTAGCAAGCAACTTTCAAGTCTAAAAAATAATAGGAAATAACTACCATGAGACATCAAAGCATTTATAGTTAAACTATGATAAACATTTATTACATCCAACCCTATTACTACATTACTCCAATCCTCCTTCAACGCTCACTCGCTTACTCCTAAGACTACTGAAACTTCTACCATTTCCACATTAGGAACAAAGTCTTTGAGCACATAACCATTGATAAGATCACCTTTGAAGTCCCTTCCAACAACAACCATTGTAGTTGCTCCAACATTACAATCAAAAGAACCATCTACATTTAACTTCAAAACACCACAATTATGAGTCTTCCGAATCTCGTATTGATTATTATTTAAAATCTCTTGATAAGTAAGCCAACAGCTACTAGAGGAAGCAAGATAATTATACTGATCAACTTGCTAGAAGATGCATTTGGTTGACTAACATTAGCAAACAATTCTTGTGTTTGATAGTAATGAAACTCTATAATCCAGGTACACTATTGGATTTTTCATCTATTATTCCTTAAGACTAATTATTGCTCAATTGGTGCAACATTTTTCCTTTTAGGCACTTAATCCTTACCTCATGGACTATCATTACTTCAATAGTTTTTGTATCACTTCCCATTGAGTAATGGATATCCTTACACTTGATTGCATATGGATCTCGTCTTCACTAGATCACTTAATGCTACTCCATTAGGATTCAAACACGCTTCCTTGTCTTTATTTAGCGTGAGATTATATTATGTGACCATATGTTTAGGAATTACCCCTAAAATTTATGCCCCAGCAATGCTCTTGTTAAAACAACAACATAACCATACTATAGATTACTAACAACATCTATCCTTAAACTTTCTTCTTTATTATCTCTCTCCAAGCCATGTTTTACGCAAACTCTACTCGTTATGTTAGTAGCCTATAACTAATGAATTATTGTTCAATAGTTTCAAATCTATTAGCAACAATAATTTCTTCCTCTTTAACAAAGAGAAAATTTTTAACTATTGATAAAGGATTCAATAATGCATTTTTGCAAATAGCTTGACACCTCTCATTTCAAATACACCAAAGAACAAGCAAAACATCTACTCCAAAACATCTCATATCCTCGATGCCATTTGTAGTTAGCATGTTACTAAACCATACGTCTAGAGAACTCACCTACTTGGAGACAATGTATAGGCTTAAATAGATAAACCACCCTGGTTTAGTCTAATGAAAAATTAACAGCAAATGGTCTACCATCTCATTATTGCCACTGCTTTTATAAGAATCAACACTTATTATTCCCTTTTAGCAAGATTTGCATGAGGAAGAAAATCGTAACACATTCACTTAGCAAAATGGTTAATGCATGGGGCACATTTACTATTCCAAATGAACTTTGAAAAAGACTTAAGAATAGAGTGTGAAGTTGAAGCTCAAGTCGACGAATCAATCTTTTAAGGATAACCCCTAATAAATACAAATGTGGATTACACTAAACAAAAGCTATCTTTTGAGTGAGGCCAAATCAAGCTGTCTTCTACTTCTCATTATATAGCCTTCAGTTGCTTAATAGCCACCTCTTCCTCTCAATATAGCATGAGTATTGGCTAATAGATTTCAAGAGCCTGTGTCCAGACTTAATAAGTCAAAAACAATCATGTTTCTCATTAATTAAAGGGTATAAAGTATCATATCTAGCACTTGGTATCCATTTATCTTATCGGACCTTAATAGATTGACAATTGTATGCTCTCCAAATTGCATCATTTTTAACCACTTTGAAGCCTTCTAGAATGCTTGTCTAACCCCTAAGAGTTCTTGGACCTTCTTTTAGCCATAATAGCAAGTTGATTTAGGAAATATATGTCTTTAAGAATTCTCACCCATAAGGCATTTGGATTTAGATTAAGTCTCCATGCTGGCTTAGTTGTAAAGCTAAATTGAATCTATTTAAGTCTTTGAACCTTAAACCACCTTTAAACTTGGAGTTTGCTAGATGATCTTACTTAGCTTAGTAGATCTTCCTCTCTTAAAGCCTTTTCCCTTACTAAAACCTTGCTATAAGCACTTTTACTTCATCACATCATTTCTTTAGGAACGTAAAGATACTTAATAGATACACCAAAATGGCACTTGCAACAACTTTGATTAGTACTTCATTACCATCTTGAGATAGAAATTATTGCTTCCAACCTTGATAAAGTTTTTGAATTTTATCCTTTACAAACACTAAAGCTTCAAATTAAGACCTTCCTTAAATAGATGGCAAGACCAAATATCTCCTTGGATCGAAAATAGTTTTGATGCTCAGTATATTACTTAGTCTACTCCTTAATTCCTGCGAGTTATTATTATCGAAAATATGGCTAATTTATTGAAATTCACTTCTTTGCCTAATACTCATTCAACTCGAGGATAGATATAATGTCTTAAAGTTATGCTTACTATAAGTAGTTATTTTGGTTTTCTATTAGCAGCATTAACTATAACTTCATCTCTATTTATTGGTATGACTAGGATATAGTTCTTAGATTTCTATGTGAATTAAAATTGAGAAAAGTAAGTAATATTCTCCCAACATATTCTTCAACACTTTTGTATTAGCTTAATTTGCTTCCATAAGAAAAGGGGGAATCATATGTATAAAAAAAAATTTTGTGAGAGGTAGACAGAACTTTCATAACTTTACTCCATGTAAAGTACCCCTATTAACTACATTCAACAAGTTCCTAAACAATAAATTTGATACCAAGATAAAGAGATAGTGCAACAAGGGATTGCATTGTCCAAGCCCCTTAGAAGGACTGAATGAACTAGCTATTTTCCCATTGACTAGGACTCTATAGTTGACTGATGTTACACAAAGCGTTACCTGCTTCACCCATTACTCACAAATGCCTATTCTTGTAGGATAACCTCTAAAAAATCCTATTATATCTTATCATAGGTTTTGCTCATGCTTATCTTAATAGTGCACTCACATTTTTTCGTACACCTTTGAGAATATAAATAATAAAAAACTTCATGGGCTATCATAATATTGCTACGGATTATTCCACCAGAGATGAAGGGACATTGATTTTTAGAGACTAAAGAATTCAAAAATGGTTTTAACCTATTGACTAAGACTTTAGAAATGATTCTATAACGAAGTTACATAAACTTATAAGAAAAAAAATGAGAAAATGACTCTAGATTTAGAACCTTAAGGATAAGTGCAAATTAATTTTATGGAAATAAGAAGGTGAGGAACCTAAGGTGAAGATGGTCTATAAGGCAGCATTCATCCTAGGTGTAAACCCTACTTTTAGTGGGCCTAAGATTTGAATTAAGAGTACTTTCCGAACGTTCCCAAAGATTAACTAAACTAAAAACTTAAGTTAATAATTAGAAACGAATTAAATTTTTACAATCCAAAAGCCAATTGTCAATTCAAAAGCCAATTGTCGATAAAGCCCGAGCTTGAAGAACTGCGAGCTCTAAAGCTAATTAAAAACCCTAAACCTTAAAACCATTAAGGAATTTTAACCCTAAATAATTAATCGATAATTTAATTTGAATAATCTCATTCAACTTTAGAAAATTTCACAATTCTACAAAAATCAAATCATAAATCACAAAACAATGTAAGATAAAAATCCTAAAACAATTTTCTATAAGGCTATGCCCTTATCTTCATGCATAAGCCTTACACATAAATAAGTAGACCAACCAATCACCTTAGATAACTTATCAATTGAGAGTTGGAATCATTTATCAATTGATAACTTATCAAAATCTAGTAGTAAGACAATTTCCTTATCACCTCTTCACTTATACTACATATGGACAATTTTTCACAAGAATTCATAAGCTTAACTTTAATAAAGGTGACAAGACCACTCCATGGCCTAAACAGACTTCCAATGGCAGATCTAAAAAGGGGAGAAGGGGGGGCCATGCACTTGTCATTCACCCATCAATCACTTCTTCTTATACATCACCATTCACCCCTTAATGCTTACATCATCAAGAGTTGCAATTGTTGACTTTTTTGTAAGCTACAAGACAACACTTTCAAGACCTTTAAACACTCATTCTCTCTCCATTTCCAACCGGCCACACTTTCCACATTTCTCTCCCTTTCAATTTCATTTTCACTTCATCTTTCTCTCCTTTGAAACAAACATAAAAAGGAGAAACAACCTTACCCTACAAAATCCATTTTTCTTTCATTTTTGAAGCTTCACTCACGGCATTTTTTCTCTTGTTCTTGTGTCATTTTCTTTTACCATCTAAGGCCTTTGAAGAACATTAGAATCTTCCATAAACCCTATTCCAAAAGAGCAAAAGATTCGGGTTCCAAAAGGTGGCTAAAAGGAAGAGGCAAAGTTAAGGGCTTAAGTGGAACCTTAGTACACAACCACCAAACTTTGCGTTAAGGATGAGTAAGTGTTTCTTGTGATGTGTGGATTAATATTTATGTTAGGAGACTTGGATTTCTTGAAGATATGAGTAAGGTTTGAGTTGTTATAGCACCAAAAATCGTTTTAAGAAACAAACCCTAAAACCTTTACATGAAGTTGATTTTGGTAAAGGAAGTATACATATATATATATATATAGAGCTTTGTTTTGGCGTGAGCACGATAGTGCAAATGAAATAAAACCCAAGGTTTAGAACCTGGATTTTGGTTGGGGTCAGTTAATTATCTCCAAACCCCGACTTTAGGGGGTAAAATTATGAGTCGTATGCAGTTCCTAGGTTATTGCATGCGTTGTTTGGCATACTGGTTATTCATGCATTCATATGATTGTGCATATAATAAATTTCTGCCATGTGGTACTGACGAGGGCATTTATCTCACTAAGCTTAAGCTTACATCCCTATAGATTTTTGTTGATGCAGGAGAACCTCTTCGTCAATCCGGGCCGAGGCATGCCCGTGGTAAGTCTCGCGTAGGGACGGGTTGGAGCGATCAGAGAGCGAAGTGGATATTTTGTAATAGATTATAGATATTTAGATACTTTTATGTTTTTGTGCATAACTTAGATTTTATGCAGTTTCGTTATGAACTGCATTTGTTTGTAATATTGTTTTGGTGTAGGTCTCACGAGCCCACACAATTAGTTAAATTATAATATAGAAGAAATTTTAGTTAAATTGCTTTATATTACTAGACTATGGGCCTAGTGATAACGTAGAGTGGAAGGAGCCTTGTGTGTCGTATGAAAGGCCTATGATCAGCAAGGGGGTTGATAATAGACCTTTATACGGTACACGGCGACCTATCACGACAACGATACTGTTGGGTCGTTATATTAAGGCCAATAATCTCTCGATAAGTCTAATATAAAGTACTTGAAAAGTTATCCAAGGCTAGAGCTTTAAAGGGGGCCTATAATATGAGCAAGACTTGCACAGTTATTCCTTATGCCAATTAATTCCATTGATAAGTTGCTTCACATTGAATGGATAGCACTTTGAACTCCATATAATCATCAATGCTCATATTTCCTTGCTTCAACAACTGCATCCTCATGTACATCTCCTACCTAAAGTTATATGGGATGAACCATTTCCACACGCACCCATTCATTAATTACTAAGTTTTGACTTCCTCTTCCCCATTTTCCTTCTCTATGCTTTCATATTTTCCTACCACAATCCTGCATAACCTAATAGTTATAAAAAAGCTAATCAAACTTTCATTTACTCATCAATGTTATAACATACATATATCTTCTCAAACTTGTATTCCCACTTTAAATAATCATCTAGTGGACCACTCCTTATAAATGTATAAATCTTCACCTTAATCGTGTCTACTCCCAAATTCAAGTTATTGGGATTCCCTTGTTTGTCTCTATTATGCTCATTGTCTCTATGATAATTTTTCCTTTTGAATTCATAATTATCATTCTTTGTATCACAAAATTGTCATCAATACCCTCCTCTATACATATTAATAACCCTTGATTCTCTCATAGTCTTCCATTTTAGGAGTAATTGGCCTTCTCTCTTTATCTCGCTCTCATGCCATCAAATATCGCATTGAATTGGCTAAGTTTCTAAGTTGCTCTTCTAATGCTATGTACATCTTAGCACTTACGCTCAAATATATTCAACTCATCGGTACGACCCTTAGATGCATGGTTACTACCATTACCACTCTTAACTAACATCTTAATTTCTGTTATCAAAGAACTCTACAAATAGCAATTCAAGAATTTTTAGATCAACCAACATAATGATGCCATACCCTTAACGTAAACCTTAATTATCTAACACTAATATTTTAAAAGATCTAAGATGTTATGAATTATTGGATTTTTGAAGCAAAAGAACAATGTGCTTTATGATAAGTTGATTAGGTAAGGGTCATGTAATTGTTCCTTATGTTGATTGCTCCCCTTAACAAGTCGATTTCTTTCAATCTAATAGGTAAATGATCAAATATAATGCAAATACAATGGATATATTGGCAAATGAAAGATTGATATTACATACAATGCCTCAAATAAGACTATTATAAATTGATATAACCTACAACATTTATTTACCTAGTATATGAAGATACCACAATCTATTGCTAATGAAATAGATTGATAAGTTCGATTAACAAGAGATTCAATGAAAGGCTAAATCCTTATCGTTACCTTAGGGGTTAGCAAAGATTTTCCCTTAATGTAAGTTCATTAGGCTTATAAAACCCTCGAAATCATATACCAATCTATAAAATTCAAGAACAAATAAAATATAGAAGTTTAGATAAATTTAGACTCTCATTCTCCATTGACACTCCTTCTACTCAACATGCATTTTATCCATCAAGATTGGATGGCTTTAAAAGTTGTTGAAATATCATATATTCATAATTCTTGGAGCGCATCTCACAATATGTAATGGTGGAATTTGCAATGTTGTTGCATATGAACTCTAAAAAATAAGGAATCCTTAGGGTGGAATGCCATTGAATGCTTCAATGGATCTTCACTTTCATTAGCTTGGTTAGAGACTTCATTGATCTCATATGTTATGCATAAAACAATCTTGTCTTCATCTTCTATTGATTTCAAAGTCTCATATACTTCACAAACTTCGAATGGAGCTTCTATAACCTCAATTGCATTTAGCGGTTCATATATGCTCGACTTGATATTCTTAATCTTTGCATAAGCTTGCTTCTCATTTCTCCACTTTCATACATAATTCTAAATCTTTTCTAAATCTACTTTGGCAATTTCTAAGGATATAGAATCTAATACATCTTGGCTCTTAATACTCAAGCAATATGTATTTCTCAACACATTACAATGTGAATTCTTACATTCCCCCAAACATATATGGAAATCTTCAATATTAGCTATAGACATCCTATTTTTACTTGTTGTAATTTTAGAATTTTTTTTTTAAAAAGAAAAAAGGGTGCTAATTGAGAAAAAGTACAAAAAATAAACAATTTAGAAAAAGATACAAAAAAGAAGAAGAAAATTTAGGAAAAAAGAAAACATTTTAGGTAAAATAGATTTTTAGAAAAATAGTTTTTAAGAAAAGTAAAGATTTAGAGTTATGTTGGGTTTAGATTTTCTATTTGGGTAGCTTTTATTTTATAGGATAATTAGATTGCTTGATAGCTTAAATGGAATTTAGTTGCAAGATTAAACAAGGTATAGGCCAACGGCTTAATGGTATTATACTTGGACTTGACATTGCATATGAGTTAGAGGTTTTGAGTTCAAATCTTGCAACAAGCACATTGTGCCTTTTTCTTTTTTCACAAAACACACTTGATACGTATCAGAGTATCACTAGGCCACATGTCTATTGTGGATTGTGTTGGTGAATTTTGGGGTGAGGAAATAGTCATGCAAAAGAGAGTAAAATACTTAGTACCAGGGCTAGTCCGGTGCGGCCACTCTGATGCCTAAGTTAGAATTGTGATTTAGTATAGTAAGTATGTGAATAAGAAGTATTCGAGAGCTCTTATAGAGTTTCTTTTTAGTATTTATAGACGGTTGTTGTGTTTAAGGCAGTTGTTAGGGTAACTGTTAAGACACCTGGAGACCTCTAGACTTAACATCTCCTCTAATATATAGGGATAGCAAGTGATTGTAAAATATAACCATACTTATGATAACTGTTTACGCCATAGATTTGAATTCAAACTTGGAGCGTTTCTTGTACTCGGCATAAGTATCGTGTTTTTTCTATAGAGTGCGAATGCTGAGAGAGTTGATTACTTGACATCTTGGTTGATGAAGGGATGAGTGTAAGTTGAGCAAAAACTGACTATCAACATTTGCCCTCTAACTCCCGTGTTTGAATAGTCAACAAAGGCAGTTATATATATATATATATATATATATATATATATATATATATATTGCAGCAGAGGCTGAGTAGAGAGAGATTCTTTAGATTCATGTTGGGTAACATGGGAAGTAGGACGGATCACATCCCAGTTGAAACGTTGTCATTTCAAAACTTTCACCCGTTCAGGAAACCAAAAAGTTGTAAGCACAACATCTATCACCTAGGTCATCATTTTGTTGCAGGCCTAATAACTATCAAAAAGTTTTCAGTCGTTAGATCTTTGTTATGAGACATGCGTTAACAATCCGCGGGACTATCATATTAGTGCATCAATATTGTCAAAAACAGATTTGTAGTTACGAGAACGGATCGTCTATATATAAGGTATTGTTCATAATTAGATTTCACTTCTCTGGTTGCACCTAAAATTTTTGTTCATTTTCCAATCTTCAAAATCTCATTCTTCGACTTCTGTTATTTCATTTCATACAACCGTCTAGGTATGGTTCGCAAAGTTGCTCGTCGACTTGTTTTATCTGATTCCGAGGTAATGGAAATTAAGGCTACTCTTCCCCCCCGACTAAAATAGTAGCGAGGCGGTGTGTTCTTCGGGCGGTTCGGCCAATAGTATAGAGGCAAGGTAGGATAAACTTGCTCGGATTAATGAGCTTCCTATGGATAATTTTCTTGAGGATAGGGAAGGGAGGTCTTCAGTAAAATATCTATACAACAAAATATCCTACTTTCGCAATTCTCCTAATAGGACCGCTAGTTCCATCAACAGAGTTCTTATCATAAAGTACAATAAGTACTAGCGAGATCTTCCTAGAACATGGAACTTGAGGAGGCCGAAAGAGGGGGAGAGAGTATGCTTTCTACGGAAGCGCGAGTTCCATATATACCTGAAGTATTTGGATTTTAGGTTGTGCTTTCCTTTCTTTACTTTTGTTCGGGGCTTCTTCAACTACTTTAGAGTTACGCCGAGTATGTTCTCACCTAACACATATTGGCTTCTAGTGGCTTTCGAGATAGTATGTGAAGAAGTTGAGGTTAAGGTTATGCCTCAACTATTTAGATTTTTCTTCACTATCCGTAGGCAGCCTGACGGGTGGTACTTTGCTGCTGTACGGCATGGGCATAAGTTCATGGACGGGTTAGTATCCAAGGTTCACAAGTAGCATGATAACTTTGTGTCAATAGTGTCTGATGAGGACTTGGACTTCTGGACCTAATGAACTGAGCTAATACATACAAAAGATGTAGATCTAATGTCGAATGATGTAGCAGTAATGAAGAAGATTCAGGAGAGAAGGAGAAACAAAATGTTTTTCTAAGACGTTGAGAGAATTATACGACGTTATGAAAATGGCGAACCAATATTTTCTGAAAAAGTAGGTACGTTGATGTGTTACTACTGTACCAAGTATAGCCACGAGGGAAGCCATTCTTGAGACTTGGGGGAGAATAGTGACCTTTTAGCCTTACTCGGCATGAAAAATGTAAGTTCATATTTTTCCCCTATTTATATTAATTGATTTACTCGTCTTGTAGATATGGTGCTAGAGAGATGAATCTTGCAAAGCTACTTGCTTAGGCTAAGGCTAAGAAGTCTAAGGCTGATAGGAGGGGGACCACCTCATCAGCTATCATACGGCTTGCTGTCATAAAGAGACTAGTAAAGGAAACAACAGCAAAGCAAACAGCTACGTGGATCTTTCGTCTAGCTGAGAGAGTAAAGGAGAATGAGAATATGCAGCCGATTGAGGTTCGTTCAAAGGAGCCTACGGTTGTGATTATTCAAACTTTCGTTGAGCTGAGGAATAGCGAGCATCGAGAGACATACCTCGACATAGAAGATAAAAATGCCATTGCCGCAAAAGGCTCATCACAAGTGATTGCGGTGGCTTTAAGTGGTGAAAAAAGACTAGGGAAGGAAATTGCTGGCTAACCACCTATTAAGAAGTCCAAAGACTTAGATGAAAGGGTGAAGGAGGTAATGCGTTCTGAATATCTCGGCATCATTAGTGTTGAATTCTTGCCAAACAAAGAGGTCAGCGAGTACTTCATCCCTTGCTGGAGTTATGAGATTTTGGACACTGACTTGGCCTTAGGAGATAGGACGAAATCTTTGGCTTTAATGGAAGGGGTCATTCTTTCAAAAGACAAAGATATTGCCAAGAAGGATGTCGACAGGGTCGGCGGTTACAATAAGGCCTATGTCACTGCTAAATTTTATGATGTGAGTATCCATAAACATTGCTTTTAATTATTGAGCTTGTCTGGGTAATTAACGCATGCTTTTTCTAGATGAGCAAGCACATTCTTACAGCTTTGGATGAGGCTGACAGAGAGGCAAAGAAGGTAATATCTTCAGTTATATTTGTGTAATATCTAATCATTCTTGATTATAATAACCGAATTTGCTGCAGAAAGTTGAGGATGTGTATAATGCATTAAAGGCCCAAATTCCTGCTGCCGAAAATGCGAGGACTAGGGATGAGATGGAGGCGAGAAAGCTTAGGGAAGAACTTGCTACCAACAAATTGGCACATAACCTTACTGCCGATGAAATCTTTAGCATGAAGGCTAAAATGGAAGAAGAGTACAAAAAGTCTAAAAGCCTAAAAGAGGAGCTATAAAAGAAGAAGGAAGAGTGCTAAGGCTTTAGTTGGATTATTTGTATAATAAGCAATGATGAAGGTAAGCTCAGGATGCAGATAAAGTAGTTAGAGACCAATAACTTGAATTATAGAGCTGTGTAGCCAAATTGCAGGAGGCTATGAGGAAGGGACCTTCAATTGAAGAGGCTGTTGATATAGTCACTCCCAGTTGGTAATACGAAAGGCTTCTGTGCAAAAAGTTGTTGGAAGGGGTTCAAGTGGTAAGGGAGGAGGTATTGAAGCTTCATCATGATTATGATCTCTCGTGTCTTAATTTTGCTGATGTCGACGACAAAGTTAGTAGTGCCAACGAAGATGAAGGCAACGGGTCAGGTGCCAAGAGTGTGAATGATAGTGACAATGAAGCTGATGCCGAGAACCTAGTTGTTAAGGAAGCCCTAGCTAAAGATTTAAGAATCACTTTTGCTAAATTTGAGAATAGGCCGTAGGATTTGTTGTATTGGTGTATTGCATTCTTGTATAATTAATAATTGGAATATAATTGCACGTAACTGCGCTTTCACGATTTGTATGGTTTATACATGTTTCATGCTCCCATTCGTCAGCATGTTTTAATTTACTTCATATTTTTCTCGGCATGTTTTATTTCACATGCCTTGCTATCATTCGACTTGCTTCATTTCACAAGCCCATTGCTTTTATGCATATTTTATTTCATACGCCTATTGTCTGTTGGCGTGTTTTATTTCATGCACCCTATTCACTTTCAGCTTGTTTCGTTTCATAAGTCCATTGCTTCTAGGCATGTTTTATTTCACACGACTATTGTTTCGCGGCATGTTTTATTTTACATGCCCATCATTTATCGACATGTTGCCTATCGTTTTATATTATCCGTTAACCATTTAAGGTATGGACTAGCTGCATTACTCGTTCGTATAGTTAATTTGTATAGTTTTTTTACTGCATTAAGCTAGAACTTAGGTTAGTTCATTTGTCGTACAGCCTAGAACTCGTTCATTCGACAATTATAACCAAAATACAATGAGACTTCAAATATATAATTGTCATAAATAAGTCTTACAGGCATGTTGGCTGCCGCCAAATGAGTGACCGCAGAAGTCATCCGACATTAATTGAAATAAAATTTTAGATTATTAGCGTTCTAAGCTCGAGGGATGATGGATCCATCCAACTTTTCTAGTTGATAGGCCCCCTCGCCAACGAGTTCCTGAATCCTAATAGGATCCTCTGAATTCATGTTGAGCTTTCCATGATTTGCTTGCGTGCTTATTGCTTCCATCTTATGGCAAATTAGATCTCTAGGTTGGAAAACCTTATGCTAAACTTTCTGATTGTAATATCTTGCTGCTCTATGCTGGTATGCCGTGACCTTAGCTTTTGTAATGTCTCAAATTTCCTCAATGGTGTTTAGATTCGCTGTCAATTCGACTTGATTAAGCATAGCGTCAAAATTATGTATATGTAGATTAGGCAAGTCTTACTCAATCAGTAATACAGCTTCAATGCCGTATGCTAACTTAAATGGTATCTCTCTCATTGCAGTTCTATGAGTGGTTTTGTATCCCTATAGAACGTTCGATAGTTTATCAGCCTATTTCCCCTTGACTTGATCTACTTTTCATTTTAGGTTGTTCAGTATGATCTTGTTTATGGCTTCGACTTGTCCATTTGTTTGAGGGTACGCTACGGATGTATAGTTGAGTCGAATGCCGTGCTTTTCGCAAAATGTTCGAAACCTATTGTTGTTAAACTACGGGCCGTTATCTGTAATTATCATGTAGGGAACTTTGAATCTTGATATGATGGCATTGAAGACGAAAGCTTACACTTTCTACTTCGTGATTTTTGCCACAACCTCGGCCTCAGCCTACTTAGTAAAGTAGTCTACAACCACAATGATGAATTATCGTTAGGTACTAGACTTGGGAAAGGATCTAAGAATATTTAGCCCCTACTGGGTAAAAGGCCATGGGCTGGTTAGGCTACATAATTCATTTGCGGGTGCTTTACTTGGCAACTCGTGTTTTTAGCATTGAGGACACTACTAGACAACGTCCTTCGCATCTTCTTTTATAGTTAGCCAATAATAGTAAAGCCATAGTGCTCAAATATACAGCGTTTGTGCCTTCACATGGTTGTTGCATATACCACTATGAAGTTTAGATAATACTCTCTAGGCATCCCTTAAGGAAAGGCATCAAAGGTAGGGTTGAGATATGCTACGCTTATACAGCTGACCATCAATCAACGTGTAGTTCATAGCTTGGTAAGAAAATCTTTGTGCTTCCTTTTTGTTGTTAGGGACAGTAACTTCTTTTAGATAATTCACTAGGGAATTCATCCACGATTCTTCTTTTGGGCAAAGAGCTAACTCACAGCTCTGGGAGAGGTTGGATAAGCTTTTATGAGGGAGAAATTCAATGAAAAGTTTCTTGTTTAGCTCAGGGAATGCCATACTGGCCAACTTTGATAGCTTGTCGGCAACAATATTCTTACTTCTTGGAATTTTATGAATAGAGAAAGATAGGAATTCTTTTGCGAGTGCTTGTACTACTAATAAGTACTTGCTCATCTCTTCTTCTCTTGCTGCATAACTTCCTGTGACTTGATTTAGCACTAGCTGGGAATCAAAGAATACTTCGAGTTTCTCAGCACCAATTTCTTTTGCCAGTTTCAATCTGGCGATTAGAGCTTCATACTCTGCTTCATTATTATTGGTTGGGAATTCAAATTTCAGAGCGTAATGAACTTTGACATTATGGGGGCCTTGAAAAACTAGGCCTATACCACTTCCTTCTTGTGTTGAAGAACCATTAACATAGAGAAACTAGATAGGTTTCTTGGCAATCTCCACATAGTCATTGTCTCCAGTGAATTTAGCTACAAAATCCACCAGTACTTAGGCCTTTAGTACCGTTGTGGGTTTATATTGTACACCATGGGTACTAAGCTCTAAGGCGTATTTCATCATCTTCCTTAAGGAGTCGGGTTGCTGTAATGCTTGTCGCAATGGTTGATCGGTGAGGATAATAATTTGTTGAGATTCAAAGTATGGCTTCAACTTTCTTGCTGAGAGAACCACAGCTAATACAAAATTTTCTATCTTTATGTATCAAAGCTCTGGTCCTTGGAGAACATGACTCATGTAATAAACGAGTTGATGCTCTTTACCGTCAATTCAGACCAGTATTGAGGAAAGTGTTTGGTAGCTGATTGATAGATACAAGTATAAATTTTCTCTAGGAATAGGTGTCGAGAGTATCGAAGGTGACACAAGAAATTCCTTGAGGTCATTGAAAGCTCTTTCGCAATCTTCGGTCTAGTTGAATTCCTTTGGATTCTTTAGAATTTTAAAGAATTCAGTGCACCTATTCGCACTTCTTGATACAAATCTGTTGAGGGCGGCAATTCGCCTAATGAGTTCCTGTACCTCTTTGACTGTACGAAGTGATTTCATATTCCTTATGGCTTCAATCTTTCTTGGATTGGCCTTAATACCGTGTTGTGTGACCATATACCCGACAAATTTCCCCAAAGTTGTGCTAAAGACGCACTTCTATGGGTTGAGTTTCATGCAATATCTCCGCAATGTGGCAAACGTGTCCTCCAAATTTGCGAGATGATGATCTTCCCTCATGTTCTTTACAATCATATCATCCACATATACTTTAACATTCCTGTGGATTTGAGATTTGAACATCTTCGTTACTAATCTTTGGTATGTGGCACCGGCGTTCTTTAGCCCAAAGGGTATCACCGTATAATAGTATGTTCCAAAATTGGTAACGAAAGATGTGTAGACTTTGTCTATCTTGTCCATCTTGATTTGATTGTAATCAGAGAAAGTATCTGTAAAAGAAAGTAACGTGTGTCCTGCGGTTGCATCTACCATCTGATTGATTTTTGGCAACGGGAAACAATCCTTGAGACAGGCCTTGTTGTGATATGTGAAGTCTATGCACATTTGCCACTTGCCGTTAGACTTCTTAACTAGTACACAATTTCCTAGCCAAGTCAGATAAGGCTCTTCCCAGATGAATCCTACCTTCAATAATTTCTGGACCTCTTCTTCTAGCCGTTTGTCTCTCTGGTGTAAAATGTCTCTTTTTATGTTAGACTACCTTTACATTCGGGTCAATCTGGAGCTTATGTACCGTAATGTCTCTTGGAATACCCGGCATGTCTGATGGTGACCATGCGAACACGTTAGCATTGGCTTACAGGAAGTTAATCAGACTTTGCCAGACATCTGCTGACATGGGTTTTCCTATCCTTGTTGTCTTCTCAGGATCATTTCCTAAAGGAATTTCCTCTGTATTATTTTCGGCATTCTCTATGTTGATTGACTTGCCTTTTAGGCAAGTCTCGACTTGAAACACTTCTTTTTACCTCAAAGCCCTTATATATAAGGAGCATGCCAATTGTTGATCCCCTCTGCACACATTGACCCTCGTGGGAGTGGAAAACTTAGCTTTTAGATGTACCGTTGAAGGGACGATGCTGAATAAATGTTGGCATGGCCATCCCATTATCATGTTGTAAGGGGACCAACATTTGATGATAAGAAAATCCACTTTGTCCTTTGTAACATGCTCGTCATCTCTGATCTGTATTGGTAATGAGATAACACCAGCTACTTGTACGGGTTAATTATTGAAAGCATAGAGGTCATACTTGTAAGACTATAGCTGCGCTTTGACCTTGGGCCTCGTTTGATCGAAGGCATGTTGAAAAATGATATCGGCTGAACTTCCCATGTCAACAAGAATCTTCTTGACCTCAAAGTTGGCGACTCTTGCATTGATGACAAGTGCATCATTGTGCGGCCTTTGTATGCCTTCAAAATCTTCTTCCTTAAAAGATATTGTATTGTTAATCCAGGCCTTCTTTTTGTGAATATTGCAAACATAATTCCTGGTGTTAATTGAGTTTGAAGAACTCGATTGGCTTATACTAGGTCCGCTGACAATTGTATTAATTACTTTGTTGGGTGCTCTGTTAGGGTTAACATCCCTTGTATCTCTCACGGCCATTGTTGGTCGAGTGTCATTCTCATGTTCCTCTCTTCTCCTCTGAGGCGGTCTTTCAATTCTTTCGGCATCATATGCTAGAAATTTTCGCTGGTGCCCGCCTTGTATTGCATCTTCAATTGCATTTTTGAGTTGAATGCACTCATTCGTATTGTGACCCTTGTTACGGTGGAAGTTGTAGTACTTGTTTGAATTTCTTCTTGAGGGAGCATTCTTTCTGGCCATTGGAGGACACCTCTCTCCCCATAGACCTCCATCAAAATATCCAAGATTGGATGGTTGACAGGTATGTGGGATGAGAATGTTGGGATCCTTGGTCACTTCCTCTTGGCGTTTGAACTATTGTCATTGTCTATGCTAAGTCTATCCTTAGCATTTTTCCATTTGTCTTTCTTTCTATCTCCTTTGCTTTGATTAGCCTTTCATTGTGCCTTTATGTTGTCTTCCTATCGGATGTATGAGGTGGCTTTAGCCTTAAACTTAGAAAAAGTTTTTGGCTTGTTCTTTGTGAGAGACTTGAAAAAGTCTCCATGAGGCTTGACTCCATTGATTACGGCATTGAGGGTCACACTCATATCTAGTTATGGATTTAGACCATCTCAGCCATAAATCTAGCTAAATAGTCCTTGATTGACTCATCGGACCTTTGTTTGATGGTGTTCAGGATTGAAGAATCCTTAATAGGAAGTTTGCTAGCAAGGAAGTGTTGAAGAAACACTTCTGCTAATTCATCGAAACATGAAATGGTATTTAGCTTCAGGTATTTGAACCATGTATTGGCTACATTTCTTAAGGTTGAGAGAAAGGCTTGACAGGCTACTGCGTCACTTAAACCATGCAACTTGGCCAGTGTTCGGCAGTACTCTAAGTGGTCTTTGGGGTCCTTCGTCCATCATATGTTTCGAATTGAGGCAACTTAATGTGCTAATGTATTAGTTCTTCCAAAATCTTTGGGAAAAATGGACTTTTCTTGATTTGGAACTGTTTGGTTGCTAAAACGGGGGTATTGACATGCGAGGGGCAGTCTTGCAAAAGAGAGCAAACTACTTAGTACTGGGGCCTGTTCGGTGCAACTATTCCCGTGCCTAAGTTAGAATGGTGATTTGGTATAGTAAGTATGTGAATAATAAGTGTCCAAGAGCTCTTATAGAGTTTCTTTTTGGTATTTATAGACAGTTGTTGTGTTTAAGGCAGTTGTCGGGGTAATTGTTAAGATACTTCGAGACCTCTTGACTTGACATCTCCCCCAATATGTAGGGATAGCAAGTAGTTGTAAAATATAATCGTACTTATGATAACTGTTCATGCTATAGATTTGAATTCAAACTAGTAGCGTTTCTTATACTCGGCATAAGTGTCATGTGTCTTCTTCAGAGTGCGAATGCCAAGAGAGTCGATTAACTAGCATCTCGGCTGACGAAGGGACTAGTGTAAGTTGAGCGAAAACTGACTATCAACAGATTGTGCCTTTTTCTTTTTTATAAAACACACCTGATATGTGTTGGAGTAACATTAGGCTATATGTTTGTTATGGATTGTGCCTTTTTCTTTTTTATAAAACACACCTGATACATATTGGAGTATCACCAGGCTACATATCTGTTATGGACACATGGTACTACTTGGCTTAGCTACGAGCTGACATGGCACTATGTGGTGCTACGTTAGCATATTGATCTACGTATCATGACACATAGTATGGTGATACGTCAGTTGCTCTACCACGTATTCAGCTACGTATCATGTTAAGATAGATGGCACAACACCTTTGGACCATGTGGCTAATGTGGCACCACATCAATGCCATGTCAGTACCTTCCTCCTTCATCGTCCTCTTTTCCATCCTTTCCTTTTCTTTCTCGTGCTCAATTAGCTTAGATAACTCATTTCATGAACCTTTTTGATATAGTTTTCTTTGCAATTTCATTGAATTACTGATCTAATTGCGAAGCAAAAATGTAATACTTCGAATAGAGTACAAGAGCTTGTCCAGATTCACATATTAAGGTAGTCCAAATCGAGTTGAAAAATGGAAAAAAGCTTGAATGTGCATTTAACACCCGAGTTGACCGAGCTTGATTTGAGCTCTTTAAATGCGATTTGAAGCTTCTGAGGGTGTTTTTAAGTAACAATGAAGATTGAGGGAGGTGTTTTGACTGATTACTCATCCAAAATTGCAGCAAATCGCATCAATTCGAATTAAATACCCATTTATAATGGAGCTCGGATTGAATTTTTTTTTTTACTTTCCTAAGCTTCGTTAAGGATCAAATGTTATAAATGGAGCATCCTAGACTCATTCGATACAACGAGAATCACTAGAATACACTCAAACACACACGAGTAATCTCTCTCTCTCTCTTCGTTGTAACCTCTCTCTACACATCTCCCTCACTCTCTACATTACTCTCTTTATGGTCATTTCTAAGCAAGTTTACCACCATTATGAGCCTCCCTATGACCTTAGTTCTCAAAGCCACCCATATCACCCTCTACTATACTCTTTAACCATCTTAACCACCACTGAAGATCTTAAACCCTAGTTACTGCATCTCCCTTGCATGAAACACCACTCACCACTTGACTCCACCCAAAATCGAGTACATGGCTAAATTCATCACACTCATAAACCAAAATCCCAACCCTTCACCAAGCTCAACTAGTTGCTATGCATCACCACCATCGTTGCCCGCTCCTTCTCTAATTTTTGACCACCCTTAAAACCATTACTAAACCTCGTAACACCATTCTTAAACCTCCTTTGTCCAATAAAATATTCATGAAATTGTCTTCACTACCTTGAAAAGGCCATTGGATCAAGCCGAAGCAACTTGCCATTGCCATTGCATCTCTTGCTCCAATATTGACTCGGATCCAAGCTCCGGACTTAAATCGATGACCTGAAGTTTGCTTGTTTGACCTGCTCTAGAGATTGATGGTCTAGTCCTCTTTTATTTCTTATTTCGATTTTGTATTATTTATTTATTTTCTATACATTCTCTTGTAATTGTAACTAAAAAAACTTGAAAAAAAGAAGAAAAAAAAGAAAGAAAAAAGGGGAAGTTTAGTTTAGTTTTTATTTTCTTTGGTTAAAAAAATAATAATAATAAAATAAAATAAAGAAAATAATAAAAAAAAGAAAAATTGTTTTATAACTTAGAAAAAATCTACTTTCCAAATAAATATTAACCATTTTTCAAAATGAGGACTTTGTCTTAGAATTTTCAAAAAGTAAACCAAGTTTTGGATCCTTTTAGCAAATTTCCTTAAATAACCAGAGCTAGGTTATAAACATAAAATTGATATTTTTTTTTCGAAATTTAAAATGGATCAACTTACTAATGTTTTTGGAAATGAACTACGAATGTCTAATCTGAAATAGCAGATATGTAGGCACATTCGGGGCGATGTAAAATTTGTAAAAACTTTAGTTTTCTATTTTTTTCAATTATAGCTTGAACTATCTATTTTTGTAAAATAAATCCAATTTATTTACTAGTAACTAAATTTTGTTTTTTAAAAAAGGTGATTTTGAAAATTAAATCTAATTTCGAAAAATTAGTAGTGGTACCCATAAGAGTTTAAAGAATTAGCCCTTGGACTTAATTTTTTGGTTTTCAAAACCTTTTTCTTAAAATTGGTTTTTTAAGTAAACCAATAGTTAGGTTAAATCAGTCTACTCAATCGAAATCGATTTAACCTAATCCTTTCTCTTCTCGACTTTGGTTAAGTGGCGACTTCAAGTTTTAAAAGTTAGAAAACCAAAATTTTTTTGACTTTTAGTCAAGGATTAGTATTAAACGATTTAGGGTTTAATATTGATCGGGTTAAGGAAAACAAATAAAAAAATAGAAAAAATTGAAGCTTAATAGCTTGGCGACTCTACTAAGGAGGTTAAGAGGGCTAGCCACTTAACCTTTCGAATTTAGAATTATTTTTTGATAGGAGGGTTTGAAGAAATAGTTGAGCCTAGCTAGAAAAAGAGAAAGGAAACACCAACAGGATTCAGTAGTTAGCAAAGAAGAACACTAACCAAGTGCTAGAAAGATGATAGGAGGGTTTAAGAATAGGAGTACTTTTGAGAAATGTATTTTTCTTTTAATAATGTAAGGGAAGCTTCGAAAGTTGCAAAATAATAAATAAAATTACAATCTTGCTAATTAATTGTTGGTTCTATTCTTTTGCATCTGTGTGCTATACATCTTTGCATTTTACTTGTCTACTTATTTATTTATTCATTTCATTTCTTTGTCTTAACAAAAAATATACATATGCTAACTTGTTAATAAGTGTTCTTAAATCAGGTTGCAAAGGTAGCTCCTAAGCATCAAACCTTTCAAAGAAGTCCTATTCGAACTTACTCCTAAACCATAATGTTGAACTAGGGAAATGACAACATCAACACAAAAGATGGCAACAACAATGTCAACCCTGAAATCATCAACCCTAAGGAATTGAGGTTTCGCTCTTTTGATGGAATAGTGGGAAAAATTGTAGATCAATTGAGTTTCCTCACTGATTGTATTGCTTTACTTAGATCTACAACGCTATCAAATGAAGAAAACTCTAAGGCTTGATATGGAAAGAATGTAGAAGCTCCATCCCTTGAAGTAGAAGAGAGTTACCCTAAAGTTAACCTAGCCTTTGAGACTTTTGAATCAAATGGGCTCTATCCAAAGGTTAACCTGACTTTTGAACCCAATACCTACTTATTCCCAGTCAATATGAAGCTAGTTAACTCTGATGCTAGTTTAGATGGATTGAAAGAGATAGAGAGGAAGTTTACTCAATAGATTATTAAGAAAATGAAAATGCTCGAAGGTTATGATGGTTTTGAACAGGCTAATATCACAGACTTCTTTCCTTATGATTACGTAAAATTTCCCCAAAAAGTTCTAGTTACTAGATTTTGAAAAATACAATCGGACTAGCTGCCCTAAACTACACACTAAGTTATATGTAGAAAGATGGACAAGTATGTGTAATATAACCAGCTGATGGTACAAACTTTTCAAGATAGCTTGACGGCACCTACTTTAACTCGGTATGCTTAATTGGATCTAAATTAAGTGAACACTTGAGAGAAGCTTGTTGAGGCATTCTACGAACAGTACAAGTTTAATGTTGAAGTGGTACTAACCATGATGGACTTGGTTGCCCTGTGGAAAAGGAACAATGAGTCATTTAAAGAATACACCTAAAGATAGAGATCCTTATTTGTAAGGGTATCTACCCACATGACTGAAAAGGAGTTAACTTCAGCCTTATTAATATACTAGAAGGGCCTTACTTCTTCCACTTGATTGGGCAGTGATAGGCTCCAACTTAACCAAATGCTAAGTTTCAGGCTATATTGGGGACTTGTTGGTGAGCTCCTCATGCATAAAAGGCAAATTTATAAGCTCTATTGATGTAGAAGACCTGCTTTGCTCTACGAATTCTACTCGACTTGGCATAGTCTGCTTAACTTGGCCAGTTCAAGTCGGCTTAGCCAGTCTAGGTTGGCTCGGCCAAGTTTGCTTATCTAGGGTAACAAAACTTCATGATTCTTACTTATGTTTTTCTTTACTAGATTACCCTTATATTTTATTTTGTATTTACGGAAATGCTACTAGGGCATCATTTTAGTCATTTTATTTACAAGTTTGCCACTATGTATAAATAGATTATGTATGTAGGGTTTTAGATAGATTTCGTATATTAATGAAAAATCCTTTGAGTCTTTTCTCTTAGGAAGCTCCCTCTTAACTCTTATCAATTCCTCTAGTAAAGATTGTAGTAGGTAACCTTAATTATCTCTTTGTTTGTCATATCAAAGTGATGATTAGGCTGCGTAGGATCTAGTTGGTGTATCATATTTAGCTAGGTAGCTCACGGGTTCACTAAAACCTTGACTAAACTCATTCTATTTTTGTTCCTTTGGTAGGATTAGACCTATCCTTATGTCTGGCCTTGTTTACTCTTGGTTTGATTTGTATTAAGTAGGCTTCCTCTAGCTTTGCAGAAGTGGTGGCTATAGGGTACTGAATTGAAAGTGTTGTCTCTTTCAGTAAACTTTAAGAACCATCAGATAGAAGACCACTCTCTACAAAGCCAACTACTAGCAAGCCTAAAGAAGCTACTATCGGTATGGTAAATTCAAACATTAGGCCTAATATCCGAGTCTCTTCAAAACGAATCCTCCACAAGCTCAGTAACAGTTCCAAAGCTAGCCTTAGGCCAATAAGGTCTTACGACAGTTCACTAGAATACTAGTTCTCCTCAGTTAGGTCCTTAATAGTTAAGGAAAGATAATTTGATCCATTTTGAGCTTCTTAATGAAAGATATAGGCTAAGGTTTTTGATCCTAATGCAAAATGTCAATATCATTTGGGGTAGGTAGGTCATTCGATTGATTCATTCTAGAGACTAAAAGATAAGATTAAAGACTTAATTGATGAAGGTTTAGTTTAACTGGACTTTGTGGAAGTTGAAGTTCCAAATGTCAACAATAACCCGTTACCCAACCATGGTCCTATCATCAATATGATTTTTGACGATTCAGATCTTACCATTAGCATGATCGGTTTTGACTAAAAGCCTAGGGTTTACGAGTTTTATAAATTAGAGGAGAAGCAAACTATAATAACCAAGAGGTATACTTACCATGTACCTATCGCCCTTGAGAATTTTAAAATTGCCTCATTTAACTACCAGATTAAAGAGTAAGTCAAAAATTTACTTGAGGTCAGTTTCATCAAAGTATCTAATTATCTTGAGTGGGTAGCTAATATTGTGTTGGTGATGAAAAAGAACAAAAAGGTTAGAGTATGCATGGATTTTTGAGACCTCAATCAAGCAACACCTAAAGATAAGTTTCCTTTGCCCCATATTTATGTCTTCATAGATAATATAGTCGAGAAACATCTCTTCTCCTTTATGGATGGATTCTCCAGGTATAATCAGATTCAAATGTTCGAAGAAGATAAGGTCAGGTGACTTTCATTATAACTTAGGATACATTTTGCTACAAAGTAATGTTTGTCGACTCAAAAATGCCAGGGCAACTTACCAAACAGCAATGGTTGCAATCTTTTATGACATGAAGCACAAAGAAGTAAAAGAATATGTTGACGATATGATTGTGAAATCCAAAGAAGGGGAAAACCATATGGATAATCTAAGGAGGTTGTTTAATAGGTTGAGAAAGTTTCAATTGAAGTTGAACCCATAGAAGTGCACCTTTAAGGTAACATTAGGGAAATTATTCGGTTTCATAATTAGCTAAAAGGGCATCGAAGTGGATCTTGATAAAGTCAAAGCAATAATCGACTTGCCTTCTCTATGCATACTTAAGGAGGTTAGAGGCTTATTGGGTTGTTCGAACTACATAGCCTGATTTATATCTTAGCTTATAGATAAATGTTGTCCCTTATTTAAGTTGCTGAAAAAGAATGCTAAGATAAATTAGGATGAAGAATGCGAGGAAGCCTTCACAACAATCAAAGAATACCTCACGAACCCTCTAGTTATGGTAGCTCCTAAACTTAGGAAGTCGTTTTCTTTGTACCTAACTATATTACTAAAGTCCATAGGGTGTATGCTTAGTTCAAAAGACAAAGAAGGAAAGCAGCAGGCTATATACTACTTGAGTAAGAAGTTTATAGAAGGAGAATAAAAATATTCTAAAATTGAATGAACATGTTATGCTTTGGTTTAGGTCACGTATTGGCTCAGACAATACATGCTCCACTACCAGATTGAATTGTTAACTCAACATGATCCCTTGAGGTATTTGGTAGAAAAGCCCACCCTAATTGGTAGAATCTCAAAGTAGCAAATGTTACTATTAGAGTTCAACATCGGATATGTGAACCAGAATTTAGTTAAGGGGCAAGCCTTAGTAGATCATTTAGTAGAGAATCCCCTTGAAGATACCTCTAAGAAGTACAAGCTGCCAATGTGTCTAGGTGTAGAATTGGGCTAATATTAACATCCCCTAATGGTATGCAGTTCCTAATAGCTGTAAGGCTTGTTTTCCCATATACTAACAATATCGCTGAATATGAGGCATGCATTATGGGACTCAAAATGGCTTTGGATAAAGACGTTCAAGAATTAAAAGTATAAGAGAATTCTTCACTCATTATTGGTTAAGCTTGGGGAGAATATAAAATGAAAGATCCTAAACTAGTACTTGATAGACATAAATTACTCTATATTTTATAGGCTTATTTATCAATAAATTGGTCATAATTGTGTTTATTTCTTAAGTTCTTGATACTTAATTGTGTGATATATCAATTTTAGATGATTCAAGAGTAAGGAGATGATATTTATTCAAGAAAAAGTGAAAAGGAGATGAAATTACATAAGAATAAGGAGATTTGGAGTAATCACGCCCGTGATGAAGAAATTTCTAAAGGAAGATCAACATGCGTTTTATCATGGATGTGATGAAAGAAGATTGCAATAGCTAGTGCCTATCATTCCCTTGATCACAGGAATGATCAAGGGTAAAGTTGTTATCCCCCTGTTAGTCACGACCGTGATAGCATATCAAAAGGGTGATTACTCCCCCTATCATAAGTACGTTGATATGAAATAATTGCAACGAAGATATCATGTTCATCATTACTGCCGTAGTAGGTTAAAATGATTCTTGTCTAAGAAGATCACTCCCCAAGTCACGAGCGTGATGGGAGTGAACATAACTGTACCTTTTTAACTTTTTCATATGAACCAGTGTGTTTAACGAGTTTAAACACCAGTGGGTGTCTTGAATTGGTATATTTTGGACCTTTTGATAAGAAGAATATAAATACACTTGCAATTTTTAAACATAGGACATAACAAGATAACATATAACATCAGATTCATTTTATTAGACAGCTTAGACCTTTTTGTTCTAGACATTTAACCACAAACACATCTGATCACTCAAATTATAACCATCATATTTTTACATTTTTTAGTACATTTCCTTGGTGTTGTACTATACTTTTCTCGGAATTACTTGAGAGAGACAACGAGAATTCATTATTCATGCACTGTAAAGAATTCTATATTGGATCTAAAGAGGGGTTTTTATCCTTCTACTTTTCTTATGTTGTATTTCTTATTATTTATGAGTTTTGTTGATATGTGTTATCATTTTATCATGTATGAGTAGTAATCTAGGGCTTGTTACATCAACTTAGCATGAACAAGTGTGTGAATTAGTGTTTTTTTAATTTTTGTTATTTCTAGTGAATTGAACTTAATGAATTTAAGTATGATGTAGTGTACGACACTAACTTAGGACAGATTTCAATAGAATATATTAAGAGACAATTCTATTGAATGGATCTAATTTGTTAGAACACTTACTCTTTATAATAGAGATATTATTAGGAAAGTTGCTGCATCTTTACGGAAATTAATAAGTTATCATGATGTTAATGCGATTCTAGTTAGCTATTAATTTAGAAGAGATTCCAATAGATACAATTAAAGTTAGGAGTAAGTATTTCTAAGAAGAATGCTTACAAACTAGTAAATCCTTGTAGATAACAAACATTAGGATAAAAATTTATTGGTGATATCATACTATGTAGTGAAGCAAGTTTGCATGTTAAGTGTGGTATTGTTAATCATTTCTGTAGTCATTTTGTTAGATGAAAGTTGTTTTTGGATTAATGTAGTTTAGTTAGTAAATTAAACTTTTTAATACTTAATCACTTGATAAATTGGGTTGCTAGATAATAGGAAGATTAATTGGTACTAGTGCTTGTATTTGTTCCTAGTGGAGACGACCTTATACTCATCTGTGCTAACAAATGATAGGTACATTTGCCTGTTGAAATAAGTTAAGGATATAATATAGGTTTATAAATTTAAAAAAAAAAAACTTGGTAGCTCTAATTAGAGGCGATCAGTACCTTATCATTGGCACTTGACTGAATTATTGGAGAAATTTGAAGAAATCATGTTCACTCACGTGTTGAGGAGTTATAATCAATTTGCTGATGTATTAGCTACTCTGGCGTCCATGATCTAAATATCTAGCAGAGTCGAAATTCAGCCGCTCATAATTAAAGTTGAAGAAAAACCTGCTTTCTATTTAGTAATCAAAGGTACACATGACGAAAAGCCTTAATACCATGGCCTTAAAATGTTCCTACAATAAGATATGTACCCTGATGAAGCTGAGAAAGGATAGAAAGATGATCAGAAGATTGGTTACCCAATTCTTAATAAGTGAGTCCACCTTATATCAATGTTCATTTGATGGTATGCTTTTAAGGTGTATAGATGACAAAGAAGCCAAGGTTTTGATGAAGGAAGTACATGTAGGAGTATATGGCTCCCACATGAACAACTACATGCTCTCCAAGAAGATCATGAGGTTTGGATAATATGGGTCAACAATAGAAGGTGATTGCATCAAGCATGTCATGCATTGTCACTTGTGCTAAGTTTATGTAAACAAGATAAATGCCCCGCTTTGGGAATTATACATACTCTCTGCACCCATTTTCAATGTGGGGCATAGACATCATTGGCCTAATTACTGCAAAGGCATATAGTGGTCATCGCTTCATATTGGTTGCCATCGATTATTTTAGTATGTGGGTTGAAGCCTCATCTTATTCGAGTGTTACTAAAGGGGTAGTGGTCAAGTTTATAAAGAGAGATATTTTGGCTCGATATGGGACTTTAGAAACTATCATCACCGATAATGACACAAATCTCAACAACAAGCTTATGTCAGAATTGTGTCAACAGTTTAAGATCATCCATGGGAACTCTACCCCTAATCGGCCTCAGACGAATGGAGTTGTCGAAGTAGCCAACAAAAATCTTAATAGAAGAATTGAAAAGATGGCTGTTACATATAAAGATTGGCATGAAATATTGCCATTCGAATTCATGGCCTATTGAACTTCTATTAGAACATCAATAGGGGCAACGCCTTACTTCTTAGTATACGGCATTGAAGTAATATTACTAGTAGAAGTCGAAATCTTATCTCTTAGAGTGCTATAAAAAACTTAGTTAGATGAGGCTGATTAGGTAAAGAAGCGTATCAAGCAGTTGAATTTGATTGATGGAAAAAGATTAAAAACCGTGTGTTACAATCAATGTTATCAACAAAGAATGGCTCGAGCTTGTAACAAAAGGGTACGGCTTTGGAACTTCAAAGAGGGTGATATAGTGTTGAGAAAGGCTTTCCTTAATGCACAAGACTATAAAAGAAAATTCTTTCCTAATTACAAAGGTCTTTATATTATGAAGCGAGTGCTATTAAGAGGGGCTTTAATTTTATCACAAATGGATGGTCTAAAGTTAAGAGACCTTGTAAATGCTGATGTAGTAAAATTGTACTACCTATGAAAATCAATGGAAATTCTTACTTAGAATACGAAAATGCCAATGACCTTAAATGTTACTATGATCTAATTTTCATCTTCTACAAGCAAAGTTGGTGTCCTAGGTAGTTGTCAACATTGGAATCACTTCCATCACTTTTCCTACTCCATCAAAAGGTCCCCATTCTTTAACCCTACTTAAATAAGACCCATACGCTGTAAATACGTGAAAAGATGAATGTGAGTTATAGAACATTAATAATTAACAAAACTTTTTTAAATACTTTATTACGAATTGATCCTACTTGATGGGGAGGTTTGCTGTCTATTTTTTAGGGTAGGTTGAAATCCACAAGCAAACACCTCACGACAGATTAGGGATAAAGGCTCGAATTTAGCCCAAAGAACATGAAAGATAATTCATTATTGAGTAGAAACATTGGTTTTTTCTATTTGAGATGGCATCGGGTTGATTTTTGTGATTTCTAAAGGTGCCAATGAAGCCTTATGTACTTCATGTCAAGATTAGTTGGGTTGATGACAAAAAAATTAATGCCTTTTAGAGGTTTGAAACCATTTCAAAGAGTACATTAGCTATTTTTGATTGGACTTTTCAAAGAAAGTTTTAACAGTTTAGGTGCTGTTGATAAAACTAAGTAATTTCTTCTATAAAATTTTAGCATATTGGTTTCAAGCATTGCATTTGCATTAAGCCTTTATCTCCTAAGACAGTAACTAGCATATGGGACACTTTCCTCCTTTCTTTTCAATCACATTTTGGGGTTTGAGCTAGTTCATAGGACTTTATCCTAACTCTTTTTCCTTCAAGCTTATAAGCGTTGTCCCATCCTCAACACTTTTCAAGGTTTTAGCAAGTTCGTAAGGTGCTTCCCTTTACTAATTTCTTAAAGTTTTAGTGAGCTCATAGGGCGCTTCCCTTTACCAAATCTCTCCTTAGCATTTTATTGAGCACATAGGGTGCTTTTCGATTGCTAATTTCCCTTAAGGTTTTAGTGAGCCCATAGGGCGCTTCCCCATTTTTAACTAGCTTTCAAGATTTAGTAAAGAGCACTCTTTCCTACCTAAGTTAGTCAGCTTAGAGGAGTATGACTAGGTTTTCTATATCAATTCTCATTTAGGGTTGCTAATCCCTTAGAGATGCTCCTGCCTAGATTAGTCAGCTCAGAAAAGTACTACTAGGTTCCAAATCGATTCTCATTTAGGGTTGCTAGTCCCCCTAGAGACGCTTCTGCGTAGATTAGTCAGCTTAGAAAAACATTACTAAGTTCCAAATTGATTCTTATTTAGAGTTATTAGTCCCTTAGAGATGCTCTTGCATAGATTAGTTAGCTTAGAAAAGCATTACTATGTTCCAATTTGATTTTCACTTAGGATTGTTGTTACCCTAGAGACGCTCCTACTTAGGTCAGTTGGCTTAGAGTAGCACTTCTAGGTTTTCTAAATCGATTCCAATTGTAGGGTTGCTAGTCTTCAAAAGACGTTCCTACCTAGGTTAGTGAGCTTAAAAGAGTACAACCAATTTTCAAATCAATTTCCATTGCCAGCTCTTAGGATGCTACCCTTCAATTAATGTCACTTTTACGGTCTTGTTAACTTTGAAAGTGCTTCCTTTCCTTCAAAACTTTCTAAGGTTACAATCAGCTCGGAGGGAACTATACCCACTTTATGTTTCAGCAAGATCAGGGGAGGTGTTTTGATTGATTACTCATCTAAAGTTGTAGCAAATCACATTAATTCGAATTAAATCCCATTCGTAATGGAGCTTGGATTGATTTCAGTTTTTACTTTCCTAAGCTTCGTTGAGGATGGAGCATCTTAGACTCATTCATCGCAACAATAATCATTAGAACATACTCAAGCACATATGAGTAATCTCTTTCTCTCTTCGCCACAATCTCTCTCTACACATCTCTCTTTCTCTCTTTACATTACTCTCTTTGCAATCGTTTCTAAGTAAGCCTACTACTACTATGAGCCTCCCCATGACCCTAGTTCTCAACGCCACCCATATCACCTTTTGCTATGCTCTTTAACTACTTTAACCACCACCAAAGATCTTAAACCTTAGTTGCCGTAACTCCCCTACACGCAACACTACTGACCATTCGACTCCACCCAAAATTGAGTACGTAGCTAAATTCACCGCACTTGAAAACCTAAATCCCAGCCTTTCACCAATCTCCAGTAGCCGCCATGCCTCATTACCACTATTGCCCGCTCCTCTAATTTCTGACCATCCTTAAAACTACCGTTCCTAAACCCCCTTTGTCTAATAAAATATTCATGAAACTATCTTCACCACCTCAAAAAGGCTATTGGATCAAGTCGAAGCAACCCACCATTACCGCTGCATCTCCTGCTCTAATATCAACCTGGATCCAAGCTTTAAGCTTAACTCGATGACCTGAAGTCCACCAGTCCAACTTGCTCCAAAGACTAACCTGTGTGCTCCTTTTAGTTCGTTCCTCTTTTGTTTCTTGTTTCTTGTTTCTATTTTGTGTTATTATTTATTTATTTATTTTCTATACATTCTCTTGTAATTGTAACTAAAAAAAATTAAAAAAGAGAAGAAAAAAAAGAAAAAGAAAAAAAGGGGTGAAGTTTAGTTTACTTTTTATTTTCTTTGGTAAAAAATAAATAAAAAATATTAAAGAAAATAATAAAAAAATCGTTTTATAACTTAGAAAAAAATCCACTTTCCAAATAAATGACATAAATTAACCATTTTTCGAAATGAGGACTTTTTCTTAGAATTTTTAAAAAGTATACCAAGTATAGGACCCTTTTAGAAAATTTCCTTAAATAACCCAAACCAGTTTAAAAATGTAAAACCAATTTTTTTTTTTTGGAAATTTAAAATGGATCAACCTACTAATATTTTATGAAATGAACTATAAACGTCTGATCCTGACTCGCGAGTATATAGATACCTTTGAGATAATGTAAAATTTGTAAAAACTTTAGTTTTCCATTTTTTTTTATTTATAGCTTGAATTATCCAATTTTTTGTAAAATATATCCAATTTATTTCCTGGTGATTGAATTTTGTTTTAAAAAGGGTGATTTTGAAAATTGAATCTAATTTTGGAAAGTTAATAGTGGTATTTGTAAAGGTTTAAAAGATTAGCTTCCAGATTTGTTCTAACCTTTTTCTTAAAATTGGTTTTTCGAGTAGATCGGTGGTTAGGTTAAATCGGTCCACCCAATTGATTTAACTTAACCCTTTCTTTTCTCGACCCTAGTTGGGTAGCAACTCTAAGTTTTAAAAGATAGAAAACCAAAATTTTCTTAACTCCTAGTTGAGGATCAGTATTAAACAAGTTAGGGTTTAATACTGATTCAGTGAAGAAAAATAAATAAAAAAACTAGGAAAAATAGAGGCTTGACACCAGCCATGTCGCGTACAATTTTATATTGATATCCATTAAAAATAAAGTATGCAATGCTTGCTTATCTTGTTACCCTAACCAATTTATCATTATAAACAAATTCATAAGGGTAAGGATGTTCAATACATTCGAAGCCCAATTTACCAAAAATGACCTCTCAAATTAGATTAATTAGATAGTCCATAATTTGGAATAACAAAATTCCTCGTTTATTCTAACCACAAATATAGAACTTTCCAAAAGCTATTTCTTAGATTCCCATAGAAGATTCCTACACATCGAATCAATAAAAGATATGAACTTGCTTTACTAATCAAACAACCTTCACAGAAAATTTTTTTATATATATCACAAACCTTAATCTCTAAAAATCAGAACTTTAACAAAGAGTGAAATTGATACCTACCTAAGTATGTGTGTCACATCACAGCTCTGATACCAAAATGATATGAGCAAGGATCATGTAGTTACTCCTTATGCCGATTTTACCCCTTGACAAGTCGCTTTCTTTCAATTCAATGAGAGAATGATTAAATATAACACAAATATAGTAGATATATTAGCAAACGAAGTATTGACATTGCATACAATCCTTCAAATAAGATTATTAAAAACTAATATGACTAAGATAATTTAATAATTTGAAATATAAAGATGCTACAATCTATTGTCAATAAAATAGATTGATAAGTTTGATTAACAAGAGATGATTCTCTCAATACCTTCAAAGAATTTTTAGTGAAATATCTCAACAAAATACCAACTATCCTACTAGCCCCTTTGAAAAATTGTAACATTGATTTCCTTAGTAGTAAACACATCCCTTAACTTTAAATTCATCTTATCAGTGATAAGTGCTTTTGTGTTACTATGAACTCTACCCCAATTCTCTCCTTCCACTAAAACAGCAAAGCTCCTCATAAAACTTGCTATACTCACCCATAAAGATTTGTTCATTAGTAAGCCATCTTCCGCCCCATTTTTAGTGCATAAGATCTTATTTCTTTGCCTTCTTCGAATATTGGCATTTTGAAAAAAAAAAAAAAGGAATTGTTTCGATTTACTGATAATTTTCTATAGCAATTTTGTAAGATTTCAACATTATTTCTTATAATCTGGTGTTATTTTGAGCTTAATTTGTTTACTTATCACTTTCAAGAACTTTGAGAGCACTTTATGAAGATTTTAAGGATTCTGAGATAATTTTGAACAATTTTGGAGTAGAATCGTGGCTAATGAAGTGAAGCAGAGAAATTTTGATATGAGCATAATTTTCAACCTATGAGAGTTATTTGTCAATTTATTAATGTTTAAGGGGTCTCAACGTACACTTTAAAAGTTCAAGGAGTTAATTTGCCCTTAAGTCAAAGTTTAGGGGGTTATTTGTATTTTTCTTATGATTTAATTCACTAATCACCGATTTTGTTAGTTTTCTTACTTTAGTGATGCAAGTCTATTGAGAAATAATAAGTAGCAATAATAACTGATAAAACATGAAACAAGGCGAACAAGTACAAGACTATTTGCTATCAAAATCTTCACCACTAAGGTTCATGATGGTGAAGATTACCGGTGAAACATTTTGGTTCCTTTAGAATGTATGTCTTGAAGTTCACTACCAGGGTTCATGGGCATAAAGATTGCTAGTGAACCATTCTTATCTCCGTTTATCAATGTGCACTCAAGTTCACACCCTAGGTTTATGTCTAGTATATTCCCTCTATTTGAAATACCCAAATCTTCACTCCTTGGGTTCACATCTAGTGAAGATGGACAATTAATCTCTTAACGTTCACCTCTCTAATGTTCATACTCAAAATGTTCACGACTACAACTGCTTCTTTTCCAACCCATTCCAACACTCTTAGCAAAGCATCCTCAAGCAATAGAGCTTTGGTAATCACTCTAAACCATCCCAAACCTGCTCAATCCCCATTAGTCAATCCACAACTAATAATAACTTTTTTCAAAGACTTAGGTCTTGTCATAATGGCTAGCTCTTGATGCACATCACATTTCTTTCTTTCCCTCCCACATTTTGCTTCCATAAAGAAAATGACATTTGATTTACACTTTCTATTGAGCTCTCTCAATCATCGAATTGTCAGGTGAGGCCCTAAACCTTGATAGTCCTAAACAATCACTTTCATGGCTTTCGTATGGCTGTTATGGGTCACCCACCACCACTACTAATATTCTGAAAATTATTAGCTAACTAAATTTGGACATCAATCAACATCACCAACTCTTACGTAGGTAACTCATTTATCCTTGTTTTTGCACCATTTTTTCTTCTAATAGAAATAGTCCTTCTCTACCTTTTCTCTTTTTGGTGGTTAGCTAAAGGTAAAGTAGTCTCTAAAGTTGAATAATTCAACTTGGCTTTATACTTGCTCCTTAAGCCGTCTCTTAAGAAAGAGATGTTGGAATGCATTGAATATTACTAAGTATTGTTGGTGGGAATCAATTAAATAGAGGGGGGAAGAGGGCCCAAGCTTGCTAAGGAAAAATGCTATTGGGCTTAAATGCTTATTGAACTCCTTACTCTTCGAAACCTACAAAAAGCCTCTAGTGGGTTAGTCTATAATGGCTTCCGATGCCCAAGTTAGTAAGGAGGGAAAAATGAGATGATCAAGTGTATAAACGTGTGGGCTCCCAAGCATTACTGTAAGGGATGGGAGGAGTGTTCGGGTTGGTAAGCACTTAATGGAGTTAGAAGAGAGGGGTTCAAAATGAAGAGGGCCGTATCCTTTACCTTTTAGCTCCTTGTACTATTTAGAGTGCAAGGAGCATGCCTACTAAGGATATGTGTTAACTTGAGGTTAGTTTATATGAGCCACCTATAGGGGATATGCTTTGCAAGGATGATAGAGTAGCTTCAAGCACTAGTTGGCTATGAACGCATTGACAGCTACATTTGAAACCTAAGATGTTAACATTCTTAGGGGATATCAAGTGTATTGACTGTACTATAGATGTCAGGTTGTAATTAACGAAGAAAGAGAAGGAAGGGGAGCAAACAATAAATAGCTTCGAGAGAGATAACTGGAGAGCTTTGATTAGTCTACAAGTCGTAGGTAAACTTTATGTGGGACACCTATAGATGAGGAGGTGTCTCTAAAGTGGTGAGAGTACGTTTGGAGGTTAATAGGGATCATGTAGCTCGAAAGCAGTAGAGCAAACGGTTAGGTGCTCAGTGACTAAGCATCTGAGGAGTAGGTCCTTGAAATACTTGAATGTAGGTCAAGTGGTTAGGGGTTGTTGAGCGATCAGGCAAAGATGAGGTGTCTAGTTACTTGATTGCTAATGGGCTTTAGTGGGCCTTTGCTCAGATTAGGTCTCGACTTAAGTTCAAAATAACCTGTCAACACTTGCCCCCTACTACTCTCTTCGGCGTCGAGGAGGTGAGGAGAGTAAGCATATTATGAGATTTGGGGCTTGGGCTAGAGGCATCAGCGATTGTTCTTTCCGAAGGGGACATCTAAACTCGCTATTGGTTGAAGTGTTGCTTGACACATTTGATAAGACTTGTTGCTTCATATAGTGACCTTCAATTTGATTGACATGACCTTGGCTTACTCGAGGCATAATGATGGCTTCTTAGAAAAGACAAGGCATGTAGGACTTTGGCGTATGAAGCTACATTAGCAATTTACGTCTATAGAGATTAGGCTGTTGATTGTTAGATATGGCTATGTAGATGGTGGAGATACAATTTACATCGTAGTAGTTGAAGTAAGTCCTAAAGGTTGAGAAACCATTCGTCTCCCTTTTTCGCTTGTCTATATAAGGGGCTTAGGACCCTCATTTTTCACTCTTACTTCTAAGCAGGCTAAAACTTTGTTGAAATTTCATCATTAGAGCATACTGCATGTTTCTAAATTTCTTCCTTTATTCTCTTCAAATTCTCATCCTTCTTGTGAATCAAAGATGGCCAATTAGAGGGTTTTTGATTCGTAAGGTGAGAGACCGACCACTTTTGCTTTGAGAGATATAGAAGAGGGGTATAAGGAGAGCTCCATTAAGAGGGTGGTAACCCCACTTCCCTCTAATTGAAGGGTTACCGTCCAAGGTTGACAAGTGGAAAGAGCACTTCTTTTGTATTTAAGCAACGGAGAGGCTAGTTTTCCCAATGCCTTGGACGAGACTAATTCGAACTAAGTCAATATAACATTTAGGGCTCGAGGATGACGTGCTTGACATCACCAATTGGAAGAGGCTTAGCTTGTTGTCGATTATTGAAAGTATGCTCAAGATAGGCCTCTTTTCGAGGTGGAGACTTGTACTTACTATTCTTTTTCAAGGAAAGGTTGGTCGAGGGTTTATTGCATTATGTTATCACTGTGATAGGGGAGCTAAGGGGCTGCTTGCCCTCAACCCCATGACTGTACTCTTTTCCCCTTTTGTTGTTTGTAGCTAACTCTTTGTTTATTTTTATAGTGTTATAGGTTGTTATGGATGCGATCAAGTAGAAGCTGATGGCAATCTAGGAGAAGGGAATACTATAAGCGGGTGCCTTTAAGAAGAGGAAGGGAGGTGTTGGAGAGGCCAAGGGGGAGAGCTCTAGGTGTCCCTTAAAGAAGAGTAAGAAGGGAGTAAGGTAGTTGATCATCTTGAGTTGGATTGTGCTATAGTGAAGGGGGTTTCAAATTATTGTCGCTATTACACCAAGTGCAAGGCTGGCCTTAAATAAGGTGGTATTTGTGATGGCTAGTAGGGCTAGGAAGGTTGTAGGGGTTGCTAGTTGGGGTTTGAGGGTTATGGAGCCCTAGTAAGATAAGGCATCTAATGACACATGCTTGGGAGGTAACTTGTAAGGCGTCAAATGTAGGTATAGCAGGTAGTAAGGTAAGCATAGGAGCAGTAGGGAGGCTTAGAGGCCACTTCTTAGAAAACGGGGATTTTAGCGATTGATATCTTGAACAATGAGCCCATGTGGTTGCCTATCTAGGGTAAGTAGCTAGTAGAGCAGTAGGAACTTAAATAGTCCTTTAATTAGGCTCTCAGGCCATTGGAGTGCATGTAGAGCTTAAGGCGAGTTTTGGTCGCCTATTCGAGGATAAGAGTGAAATGGAGTCAGCTAAAGAGATGCTGCGTAGGCTTACTAAGGTAAATATTGTCGGTGCTCTTGTCTAAGTATTTTATAGTGCTCATTAAGAGAAAACAACTTAAGGAAGGGTTGTGGAGGCTTTGGGATGCCTTGTTAGATGAGAAGAAGCAGGTCAGCAAACTCTCATCAACTTTCAAAGACCTTAAGTGCTAGCATCTAAAGCTTAAAGATCGAGTAAGGAGGGTAGAGGTTGAGCTAACGGAGGATAAAACTCTTGTAAAGACCTATGAAGAGGAAATGGTAAGGTTGCAAGGCTGAGTTGAAAGGAAAGCAGAAGGAGTTGGAGGATACTTAAGCTACTTTCACCTATAGGGAAATCAAGCTTCGAAATGGCAAGGGGCTTGTTGTAGAGGTATAATGACAAATCTTCATGGAGTCATTGAATGATCTCAGGTTGGAGGAGGTTATCAACATGATGAACCTCAATGTTGTAAGGACGGCTTGAGATGAGGTCCGTTAAAGATTGCTAAATGTTGACTTGAGCTTCTTTTAGTTGCTTGATGCCCCTAAGCCTGTAACCTAATGAGATGAGGGAGGGGACGAATGCATTGAAGAAAGTATAAGGGAGGTTGATGGTGAAGACGAAGCTGACAAGAAGGAAGAGTGATATGGACTCATGGTTGAACATACGAACCCAATATCATGCATAACCAAAGGGATGGGTTCAAGTCATAAGATGGCTTAAAAAAGTAAATGATAGTCAAGGGTGAGTAGGGGGTTCCCGTGCATCAACGATGGATATGTTGTACCAACGCCTCATACAAGCTTAGGTCACACTTGATATAACACACAAGTATGACTGGAGGTCACTCACCACTAGTCCATGCTCGAATAGGCTAGATAAGAGTAGCTTAAGAGTAAGTAGGATAACACTTAGCTCAAGAGAGGGTAAAAGTTCAGTGTCTTCTTCTATATGTTCTAGCAGATCTAATATTATGAGCTTATTTATAGTACCCTATTAGGGTAAGTTCTACGTTATAGATAATTACAAAAATGAATCCTTATTTGTTAAATGAAAGGAAAATAATTTACAAGAAAAACATGAAATCGTACGTTGCGAATGTCATTTATTAGAAAGGACAATATAATTGTCAAAAAGGACAGTGCAAGCACAATTTTATTCTATGATTCTAACAATAGTATGATTTGAGCAGGGGTGAGCCTTTGTTTAGGTCTATTTAACGTTAGAAGTTTGGTACCCTAACTACCGGGGTTGGATTGGGGTTAGCTTAGGGACGGCTCATAATGGGGTCAGCCTTGGATGGTTAGCTCCTAACAGTTATTAGCTTGGCCTTGGTACTGTAGAGATTACTGTATTCAGATTTGGCACTTGGACTTATGCACATTGGAGGGTTTGGTTCGGCACGTCGACTGGTCAACTCAACAATGCCTTAGATAGCATGGAGAGCGAAGTAACTTAGCAGATCAAACTGGAGCAAGCACTGCTCTTCGCCGCTTAACTCACCTTGGACAGCTTGGTGGATCACTTGAGAGAGCCCTTGAGGTTGGGAGTGTATAATCGGTCCTTGATCCCTATCAAGGAGGAGGAGGAAGACAAAGAAAATGTGGTGATAGATTAGGGAAGTCCTGTAGTTGTCTTTTGTTTTTGTTTCTTTTGTCTTTTTCTACTCAGTGAACAATCAAGATGTTTGTTTCTCGATTTTTATAATTTGAGGTCAAGATGCCAACCCTTTCTTGACCTTTTGTAAAGAATATTCCCATTGATGAGCGAATGAACTTTTATGCATACTTTGTTCTATTATGTTGTTTTCATTTAATTGGAATGCTTGTTTTCTTTTTCTTCCGCAAAGTCTTTTAGCTTATGTAGACATCCTATTTTTGCCCAAAAACATAAAGAGAAAAATGAAATGATAATAAAAAGTGAGAAATCAAAATAACAATAATAATAAAAAGAAGAGAAAAAAAAGAAAAAGAAAAAAGAAGGAATACCAAAAAAAAAAAAAAAAATTTGCCACAACATATGGTAGCTATGTGTTGCTACGTAGCTAGAGGATTAGCACTACGTAGTTGTGTACAAGCGTATCACATGGTGCAAATTTCAAATGCTTACGTAGAGTGCCCATCCTTTTCTTCTTTCCAACCTTGGTGAGTGCTCAATGAACAAAATCAGCAATATAAATGGCTATTTCATGCCATGAAAAAACCTTATATATTTAACTCGATTTAATCTACTTTTTTGCATCTAAAATTTAGGGAAAAAGAAAAATAGATAGAAAGGGCAACTAAAGCATGACATTTTGGTTTAGAAATCTTAAAAAATAATTGTTAATGGTCACTTTTCAGATTAAGGCTCTAAAGGCTTAAGCCCATAACCAAGCTTAACTAGCCTACTTAGGAGCCCCTCTGGCTTTTGCTAGGTGCTTTTTCATACCAAGCACATGTAACAACTTAGGTATGTGCATAAGCATTGCCCTTTAGTGCTCGTAACATAGACGAAGACTTTGGATGGCTCTTAGTTACCTATGGCCCCTTAAGCTACCATCTAGGTGCATGTGACCAAAGAGCTTATGTAGCCTTTAGAAAGAACTAAGACTCTGTGCACTCTTATACTAAGCTCTAATTACCTGGGGCCCTCCTTTCGGAGATGTAGTGTTTCACTTTTTGACCACTAAAGAAGAGTGCACCACTAGCTTAGAGCGGCTTCTATAAGAAGTGTAGCCCAGCATGGTTAGATTTGTTGTCCTCTTTGTTTCTTTCTCTCTCCTCATTAAATGTTGAATGATATCTTGACATATAGCTTAGAGGTCTAGCTATTAGGCTATGGAGGTTGCCTATGCTGATGTGATGGGCCTAGTTTCCAAGCTTTAACCAACTGGCAAAAATGTGAAAGTCTTTTCTTGTATTGACAGCACTAACATTTTTGTATTTCGTCTCAATCAATCCCCTCTTGCTACGTAGCTAAGTAAGTTGTTACCCTTACTTACAAATAAGAAGGGAAGCATTAGGTAAGGGGGATGAAATTCCCTTTGGAATACTTCTTGGCTAACTTTCTCAATCTCATCTTCACTCAACTCTTAATACTCTTCTCATTACCTTGAGCATTGGAGGGCCCTCACTAGCAATGCTAAAGGGGGCTTTTTGCAGGTCCACTACAATTAGTGTTCATTAGATCACTTGAAACTCCACTAACATCCATATTAGTTGTGGATACTCTATTTTTGCCTCCTTTATTTTTCAAAATTTTTTAGGATAGAGTAAAGGGTCCTAATTTAGAAAAATAGGAAAAATAGAAAATTTAGGAAAAATGTAAAAAATAAGAAATCTAGAAAAAATACAAAAAATGAAAAAAATTAGAAAAATATATATAAAATTGAAAAGTCACAAAAAATAGAAAAAATAGAGGATTTAAGGAATTTAGAAAATAATAAATTTTTAGTTTAATAAAATATAATTTTTTTTAATTTAAATAAAAAGTAGAGAGGGGATCATTTGGGCTTGGGCTAAGATTTAAATCTAGCTTAGGTTAACCTTATCTATATGTGTAATTTAAATGCACATATGAACAAGGTATAGGCCAACGACTTAATGATAAAATACTTGAGCATGGCATTAGGTATAACTTGGAGGACTTGGGTTTGAATCTTAGTAAAGGCATGGAAAGCCTTTTTATTTTTCAGAAGACACATTGTTACATCATCTATAAATGGCACTACCACGTGGCAAGGGTTCATTGTGTTATGTACCTTGATACTTGCCGCCCTTGGATTGGGTAATAGTTGACATGGTGCCACATAGCAAGCTATGTGGCTTGCTACGTTAGTTGCCCCTTGCCACATCAGTTGCCACGTATCATGTAAGGATACATAGCACGACATAGTTGGATGATAGGGCTGACGTTGTGCCATGTCAACGCTACATCAACATTTTCCTTTTCTTTCTCACCTTTTTCCTGCAATTTCCCTTATTTTCCTTAGTAAAACAACTTCAACCCCTTCACTTTGGCCTCTTTTTTTATAATAATCCTAAGCTTAATTACACTTATCATTGAGTGATTCTTGTCCTATACTTAGCCTACTTCAAATTGAGATAAAAAATGAGTCTAGATGCAACTATTTAATGGGTCAAATTGAGCTCTAAAAATTAGGAAAAAACTGGAATTCAGCAATTTAGCATTTGCTCGATTTTTGAAGTTTTCAAGTCGATTTAGCTTTGTTTTAGTATAAATAGGGTCATTTGTTTGTTTCATGATTGACATAACCATCAAATTCACTCACGAACTCCCTCCCTCTCTCTTTCTCTCTCTCTCTTTTTCTTGATCTCTCTGTATTGTTGCTCTCTCTCTCTCTCTCTCTCTTTATGATTCCTTCACTCACTAATCACCTTCGAGCGGTACCACTACCAAGACTAGCTTCTCTACTCCTTAAGCTCTTATTGCCCATCCATTTTGACCATCACTACACCTCTTAGTCGTACCACTACCAAAGCCCTTATACCACCGTAAGCCACCATGATAAAAAACCACCTTAACCGCCTTAACTCCCTTCGGCATCCTCCTTACCTCCCCTAACCTAATCTGAAAGTCAGAAAAGTTCAATTTCCTAGCTGAATTGGTGCTTGGAATGGCTTGAAATGCACCCTCTACGGTTGTTGCATCATCCAACCTAAATTGCCTGTGTGAACCAACTCATGCCTAACGAACCTACTCGTACTCGACGATGTAACTCGTGTGCTCTTGTAAGTCTGGCCTCTTCTTTCTTTTCTTTTGTTATTTCTATATCTTTATTTATTATATATATATAGCTTTTAGTTATTTATTTGTGAATGTAAATGTAAACCAAAGAAAAAAAAAAAAGAAAGGAGGGAAAATAAACCAAAATAAGAAGAAGAAAGAAGTAGAATAGCTTAGTTTTTTTTTATATTTATTAGTTTATTTTTATTTACTTGCCCATTTTTGGTTAAGGCTTAAATAAGAATAAATAAAAAGATAAACAATAATGAATAATAAAAAATAAAATAAAAATGTAAATAGGAAATAAACTAAATAGATAAAAAAAAGAAAGGATTTTGCCACTCAGAAATTTATATTTTCTAAATAAACAAAAAGAAATAAATCATCCTTTTCAAATTTAGGACCCTTTCTTTTAGGATTTCTAAAAAATCTTAATTAGAATCCTTTTTTTTTTTAGAAAATTTTCTCAAATAAATTCAAACCAGTTTAAAAACGTAAACCTGACCACATTTTTAGATTAAAAGCAATCGACTTGCTAAAGTTTTACTAAAAAGAATTATGTACGTCTAATTTCGAATAGCAAGTATGTAGCCATCTACGTAACGGTGAAAAACGAAAAAAAAAAAAACTATTTTTCTTTTTTTAGTTTAGATTACTTGAGTTATTCAATTTGATTAATCGACAATTGAGTTTTGCTTTATAGAATAGTTTATTGAAAGGTGATGTTTAAGATTAAGATTAAAATTGGAAAGTTAAATGGTACTTGTAATGGTTTAAAAATCCTAACCTCTAGACCCATTTCTTTAGTTTTAAAACCGTTTTGAAAATTAGTTTTATCGTTAGACTGATAGTTAAGTTATAACCAATCTATCTAATTGGTTATAACTTAAATTTTTTTCTTAACTCTGGTTGGGTGGTGACTCTAAAGCATTTTCAAAAAAATAAAAAAATCGGTTTTTTTTTTAAACCTTAGTTAAGGGCCAGTATTAAATGGATAAGAGTTTAATACTGATCGATTCAAAAAAGACTTAATTTATAAAAACTGGGAGGAAAAAACCAAGCTCGACAGCTTGGCAACTCTATTAAGGACCGTCAAGAGGGTTAGCCATTCAACTTTTCAAAATCAAAATTAATATCTAAAAAATCACCTTAGTGCAATTTATTTATTTGTTCTTTGTTATTTATACCATAATTACACTAATGTTTTTGCAGGTTTAGTTTTAATTATTTAACTATTTAAGGGGGGAATTTATTTTATGTACCATGAATGCATGATAGACATGGTCGAACTAGAGCCGTCTTAGGATCTTAAGACGGAGAGCTATTGTGTAAGTTCCAGGTATAATAGAGCAACCACCACTCGAGGCCAATTAGGTTACCTTATTTAAACTTATGTGACCAAGGAATCGTTTTTTTTTTTTTAGAAATGCGTGAGATCATAGAGTTTAAGAACTTCTAGAACCCACCCTTCTTGCATACATTATTCGGGGTTGACGAATAGTTAACAAGGCAGTATTGTTATAAAAGAGAAGAAGAAGAAACGATAAACTCGGAGTTTCTTTCCTTGTATTTTTCTTAGAATTCATGTACATAGGAAATCTTTTGTAATTTCTTTTGATGTAAATTTTCTTTCCTTTGTAATTTATGTCTTCCTTTTAATCTTCTAGAAATGGCCAGCTCATCTAACGCTAAGGTCTTTGCTAAAGAGATTCATGTCTACAAGCCCACAAACCCGAAGCTTATACTCAATTAATGGTTTCAAACCTTCAACCCAAGAGAACAAGAGTTCATTACCAATAAGATTAGGCTTATATTCTCACTATCTAAGGTGAATGTTAACATTACACTAGTAAGGGCTTTAGTCCATTTCTAGGAGCCTAAAGAAGTCGCATTTCGTTTTGGGCCACACTTAATCAACCTAACTTTGGAAGAATACACCAAATTGCTTCAAGTCTCTCCTTTAGTTAAAATATACTTTCCAGAACTTAGCTTTGTGCTGGCTTACAATTTTTCAAAATTTTTAGGGATCCGTAAGACTTAAATAAATGAGGCCCTAAATGATTGCAACAAATACACTATCTAGATATGTGATCTAATCCATTAATTCTAAACTAAACCCAGCTCTAACAAATAGGCTCTATTTCTTGGTAATTGGAGGGAGAATCGAATCAAGGCTGTAGGCATCTCATTTTTCCTATTTTTTAAATTTTTCGTTAATTGAGCTAGGTTAATAAATAAATAGAAAAATAAATAAATAAATAAAAATAAAATAATAGAAACAAAAATTAAAAGAAAAAGATGAAAAACGAAAATATAAAAAAATGAAAATTGTCCTGTTGAGTCAAGTCGTAAGTCGAGTCATGTTATGTTTAATTGAGTTAAGTTGGATTGTTGGATAAGATGATGATGTGGGCTTAATTAATTTTTGGCGAATTGGACTATTACAAAAATATTTTAGGCCAAACCATTATAGAATAAATATTTATCTAATTTATGGGCTTAAATCAGATTTAAGAATTATTGGGCTAAATTGTAGGGGATCGGATCGAGCCTAAAAAGAAAAAACCAAAATAAAGTAGGGTTTTTAGAAAAACCATAATGATATCTTCCATATCTAAGATTATAATCATATCTTGAGATATGAAAGATGTGATTATAGGCTTATAAATACTTAAGTGGGAATGATGGGTAGTTTTTCATGAAAAAAAATAAAATTAAATAAACACACTCAATACACCCAAGACAAGCCCCCAGCTATCGCCTAATGTTGCCTATTGTCACCCAGCATCGCCTACTGTCGCCCAACCATTGCCTAGCGTTGCCCAGTAGTCACCCAGCCATTGTCTACTGTCGCCCAGCCATTGTCTACTGTCGCCCAACCATCACCTACTATCACCTAGCATTGCCCACTCCATTACTCGTATAGCGCCCAACACCACCCAGCATTGCCTAGCCATTGCCTACTATCGCCTAGCCATTGCTAGTATTGCCCAGGCTCTCGCTTAACAGTGCCAATGCTCTTACCGTTATAGCTTAGCCTCTCGCCTATACTTGCCCACTGTCACTAGACGCTCACCCAGTCTATCGCCCAAGCTATCGCCCAATATAGCAACCGAGCACAACGTCGACATGATTTGATGCGTAGGTAAGTTTTCATTAGTTTTTATTTATTTATTTTATTAGTTGTGTTTTTCTCCTTTATTAATTTATTTTTTTGTTTGAGTGTCGGTTTTTAGTTATTTTATTGCAACTTTTTAGGGCCATTCCAATAATTACAATAAAATCTAGTTGAATTAAGTTTATTATGAATTATGTTTTTTTAAATAATAATAATAATAAACCTATCTTCAATGTATCTTATAATTAGGATTTAGAAAAGATACATTTTTTTGATACGTAGTGGTTTTAAAAAAAATAAAAAATCTTAATTAAGTTTTTTTTTTCTTCAAAAAGATTTAGTTAGTTAGGGTTTTCTTCGATTCATGAAAATTAAGTTTTTTAAAAATAAATTGATAAAAAATGTAAACTTAGCTCAGTTTTCAAAATAAAAATAATTTACTCACTAAATATTTTATAAAAGAGAATTACGGCCAGTTTGATCCCGATTAACAAGTACGTAGGTATTTTCGGGCCAACCGTATAAAAATTTTTTTTCCTCTTGTCCTAGAAATTTGTAATATAAAAATAATAAAAAATCATTTTAGTTATCTTTTGCTTATTTAGGTATATTTTTAGCATTTTTAGAAAGTTATAAAAATAAAAGCCCATCAATTTTTCTTTAGTTTTTATATGGTGACTTAATCTTAATAGGTTAGCGTCTGAACCTAGTTTTTTCTAATTTAATCTTTTAATTTTTTTTTTAGAAACTCTATGGATTAGTGGCTAAATTAGGGTTTTCCCACCTAAAAACCTTAATTTCATTTTTACTAGTTAAACTGGTTGGTAACTCCAATTTTTTAAAAATTATTTATAAATATTTCCTTAATTTAATGTTAAGTAATTTATATTAAGCGGGCTGGGCTTAATATAGGTTAAATTAAGAAAACCAAAATAGGGCTTGACAGAATTGACGACTCCACTAAGGAAGCCTGTGGGCTAGGCATATATAAATTAAAAATTTATTGATGGGCTTTTGTACTACTATTGTTTTCTTTTTTGTATTATAGTTGTACTAATTGTTTTTTAGTGATGTAGGCCCTAAGAAAAAAAACCCATGCCAAGGGGCCTTTGTGGGGAATTAGGAGAGGTTTTATTTTTAGTAATCATTTGTGTATTTAGATGTGGTTGGACTTAGGCTACCTTAGGAACTTAGGACGGGCCGCCATTGTATAACCCTCATGTTGTTAGGGTCTTTACCTGGGTCTAATAGTGATAGGCGAGCTTATTTAGGCTTCGATGTAGCCTACTAGGCTTCTCTTTGAAAAGTCTTGGAGCTATAGAGCTTGAGACTTGTAGACCTCATCCTATTGCATAATTCTTTTCGAAAAAGGGATAGTTATTTTTAAATTATAGGAAAAGCCTGATTTAATCTGTAATTAGTCTATTGTCCATTTTCAATTAAAAAAATCACTAACCCTTATATATAAGTATATACGAGCTTCATTTTTATTAAATCTTATTTTGAATATACTTATATATAAGGGTGCTCTTTGACCGTGGATTTATCATAATTCCTATAGTTTATTAATGACTAACTCCATTGCATTACATACATGTATAGCATATTACATCACATTTATTTTGCATGGTTGTTAGTATATGCTATCTTTTGTAATATATGCGGGTCTTGTATATTTTGTGTTATTTTATTAGTAATAGGTCGTGTAACATAACATTTAACATAAAATGCTCAAAATCATTAGTATTCCCCTCATACCATGATGTGCTGATGTTAAAAAAAAAAGAAAAAAACTTCTATATCAATTTGTAAATTTTTGGGGCATGTAATTATGGAAGTTAGCTATGGTGAAAATTACTATGGAACTGTCATTTTTTCAATGCTTTTAGAATTTTTTTTTAAAAAAAAGGAGAAATTTTGAAATGGTATTTTATAATAAAAAACTAGTTTCATAATGATTATTTACTTAGTCGATTTCTATTGCAATACTCCACATGTACCATAATGTTAGGAACTAACAAAATAAAAAAAGTCAAAAGGACAAAAAAGATTTAACTATTAGATTCTTATTGTAAATTATTTCCCATCTCAGAGTCATTAATCTTGTAAACGTCTAGGTTCTCGTTCTCCATATTTATCCATTAAGTTGTCACGGTCTTGATAGAGCTTTCTCTATGAGTCGTCATCCTTATGTTATCTTTTAATTAGTCTCTCATTGTAAAATAATTTCTACTTTTCTATATTATCCTTATGTCATCTGTATCATTGGTTGTAGTCTTAATGTTTCTAATTTTTTTTAGATTCATCAGCATTAATATTGGGCTATATGTAACATAAAATAAACATTGATTTTTTAGTAAAAGTTTCCAAAAAAAAAGGGGTTTTCAAAATAAAAAATTAGATTTTTTTAAAAGAGAGGGAATGCAATATTGCTAATAAGAAGGGATTCATGCAGACTTTGAAATATTGTCTTTTAAGTGGTTTGGCCTAACTTGAAGCTTGTGATTACTCATTTTAAATAATCAAAGATGTCTGAAGCTCTTGAATTGAGAATAGCCATAATAGAAGGGGTTTTGAGTAAGTACGGGAAACAAGTTGAGGCCATAGCTCATATCTAAGTCCAAGGGCCTATTGACGTACCATCTCAAGCATATGAGTCTAAAGAGTTGCAAATTCAAGGGCCTACTATCAACATGAGACAAAGTTTGGAAAAGTTGCTAAAAGTAGATTTGAATGGTCAAGCTTGGAGGGCACGTTATTGCCAGGGTTAGGAAGAAAAGGTTATAACCCTAGAAGAAAAGTTGGTGATATTAGACAAAAGGCTCACTAGCATGGAAATGGCGATGAATTATGCGCTCAAACAGCTTGGAAACTTACATCTTAATATGAATAGGAAGTTATAGCCCAAGCTTGAAGTAGATTCAATGAAAGAGAAGTTAGGAGCGAATGTGTCGATTAGGAAAGCTTAGAATCATGACAAGGCCATCCATAACAAAAGGAGACGATTTGCATAGTTTATGATTCCAATGGTCCAAGTGTTCAAACAATTGAGAAATGTAGGACTATTGACATGCAAAAACCTAACAAGGAAATATAAGTCGAGGGATTGTGACCCTAACAAATGGTGTGACTATCATGTGGGCCAAGTGGGGCATACCATTGAAGATTGTTGGAGATTGATGCATAAGGTGTAGGATTTGATTGATGCCAAGATTATCCAACCAAATTTTCTAGAGATTGATGGGTCAATTAGCAGTAGTATTTCTTCCCCAAGTTTTGAAGAAGCACCAACTAGATAAATTCCAGTATTAGGCATTGAGGGTCTACTACTATCATCTGACAAGGTGACTTGCCATTTGAAGTAGTTGGGGTATCTTTGAAAGATCAATTCAGTTGAATGGGCCAAGAGGTGATAGAAATAGGGGCAAGAAATAGAAAAGAATTTTTAGTTCTTGCATTTTCTTTTATTTTGGAACTTATAATAGATACGAGTTATTATATAAAGTAGTTTTCATGTGTATTCTTGTCTTTGTATGTTATGAAGCTAGCTTAATTCAAATAGAGGCATTTTGATTGAATGAGAATGGATAAAGAAAATGTGAACTCGAAACTTAAAACTGTTCACCAAAGGGAATGAAAATACATTACTTGAAAGGTTTAGGATGAAAAGAGGCAACTTATGTCCCAAACACTAACTCTAGACACATATGAGAGAAGAGTGCCATTAAGGTGAGTAATTAGGCTCATTCTTTAAAGGAGGTCTATCTTGAACTTGGTACATATGTCAAAATGATATTAGGCATTCGTTTCATCATCTCTAAATACAGTTATCCCTTGCAAACCCTTTTGAACCTTTAGGGGATTGTTTCTTAAAATTAACCCTGCTAAGAACTACCTTACACTTGGGGCAATCAAGAGGTTAGGGTCGTTAATTTGGAGTAAAGGAGTAGACTAACTTATGCTTACCTTAGTTGTATCAATTTATGAGCAAATATTGTTATAGATAATTCAATTTCTTTAGAATGAAGAATAATTTCAAACCATATACACCTCACTCAAGCCTATACACTCATTTAAATACCTTAAGCCAATAGACTTTTCCTAAACACTCCATGCCATATATACTTCTCTTAATGTTATACTCTTTAAACCTATGGTTTTAGGGCCTTTAATCTCATAAAAAAAAAAAAACTCAACAATGGAAGGTAACCACCTTGACCGAAAGAGAAAAAAAAAAACAAAAAAGAGAAGAGGAGGAAAAAAGAAAAAAATAGAAGAAAAAGAAAAAAGGTGAAAAAAGAAAAGAGATTGAAGATATTAGCAAGGTGATCATCTTCAAACAATAGCTAGATTACCAATAAAGCTTGAAGTCTAAACTTGTGATGGTATCTAAAGACTAAACACTTTTAATTCTCAAGCTCAAAAGCAAAGCCCTTATTTTATGATTTCACTCACTTTACTATCCTTGATGAAACTCTTTTACATAAAGAAATGGACTTATCTTAAGCGAAACTTACTCATGAAATTGGGGTAAGCCCATGTTTAGTTTCTCCTAGGTTTTTGGCTTGTAAACCTGAGATAGATTGCATATGATCTCTTCAAAATTGGCCAAGTACATTAATATCCATTTGTTTAAACCATTTACTAAAAGCCTTACATTGCAAACCAAGAAAAGACCTATTGATTGACTAAAATGTACCACTTACAAGATAAGCTACAATTTTTTGGAATTGATGCTGAGAGTAAAGGTAGACCTATGAGAGTGCAAGGAAGTCTAGTTTGACTAAACATTTCAAGTAATGATACCTATCACCTTAATGGAAAATTGAAGAGTTGAGTGCTTTCTCAAAAACATGAATGGAAATCAGTGCTTCTCAAAAGTTCGGAGATCATGAATTATGCTTCAGGAAATGAGATTGAAAGAATGAGTGATCAACAGGTAAGGGGTAAGCCAACCCCTTATTTGTGATCTTTAGAGTTTTCAAGACTTTCTTGTTAGCAATACAATTTTTTATCAAAGAGTGTTTTTTGAATTTCTTAAAAAAAGAAGAAAAGGAAAAAACTTTTCAAAAGAGAAATGAAACTTTTAAAATTATCAAGAGATTTCTTAAAAGAAAAGAAAGTTAAAATTTTCAAGAAATCATCAAAATCCCTTAAACTCAAGTCATAGATCAATTTGTCAAAACGTATGAAAACTTTCTTCCTTTCTAGGATCGCTTGCTTATAGGAGTGCTATCCTATCTAGTCTTTTGTTAGGATCACTATCCCATTTAGTATTTTGTTAGGATTACTATTTTATCTAGTCTTTTTCTAGGATTGCTTGCTCAAAGGAGCGCTATCCTATCTATCCCTTAGTTGGATCGTTTGGAGCATTGTCCAATCATTTAAAAGATTGCCTGCTCGTGAGAGCACTGTCTTATTTTGTCTTTAATAGAATATCATCTTATCTTGTCTTCGGAAGATCTATCTTTTTGATAAAAAAAAAAAATCTCGAAGAGATTTATCCTCTTCTGATTATCCAAATGAATCTTGAAGAGATCTATCTTCTTTTGATTCTCTACTAAGTCAAGATAAATCTCAAAACAAAACAAGAAATATCGAAGAGAACTATCCTCTTCGGATCACTAAAGTATAACCAAGACAAATCTCGAAGAGATCTATACTCTTCAAATCACTAAAACAAAATAAGAATCTCGAAGAGATCTATCCTCTTCGAGTTATTCATCAAAGCAAGATTTTCTTGAAATCTTGAAGAGATCTATCCTCTTCAGATTATCAGACTAGAGAAGTTAAACCAAGACAAATCTTGAAGAGATCTATTTTCTTCAGATTATTTGCCAAAACGAGTTTTTAATCTTGAAAAGATCTATCCTCTTTAGATTTTCCAAGTTAGGTCTAGCAAAAATGGGTATCTCTTTTGTCTTTGTAGCGAAGTTCTAATCAAACTTCCTTACAAAGAGAGGCAGCTATAAACATCTCATTTTTGCCATTTTTTCTTAATTTTTTGTTAATTGAGCTAGGTTAATAAATAAACGAAAAATAAATAAATAAATAAAAATAAAAAAATAAAAAACGAAAATTAAAAGAAAAAGATGAAAAACAAAAAAATAAAAAAAGAAAATCAAGTTAGGTCGTGTCGAGTCAAGTTGTAGTCGAGTCGTATTATGTTGAATTGAATTTAGTTGGATTGTTGGATAAGATGACGATGTTGGCTTAATAAATTTTTGGTGAATTGGACAATTACAAAAATATTTTGGGCTAGACCAATATAGAATAAATATTTATCTAATTTATGGGCTCAAATCAAATTTAGGAATTATTGGGCTAAACTGTAGCGGATCGAATTGGATTGGGCCTGAAAAGAAAAAACCCAAAATAAAGTAGGGTTTTTAGAAAAATCATAATCATGTCTTCTATATCTAAGATTATAATCATATCTTGAGATATGAAAGGCGTGATTATAGGCCTATAAATACTTAAGTGGGAATGATAGGTAGTTTTTCATGAAAAAAAAAAAATTACTTATACAAACATACTCAACACACCTAAGACAAGCCCCTAGCCATTGCTTAGCGTCGCCTAGCCATCGCCCACTGTCGCCCAGCCATCGCCCATTGTCGCCCAGCCATCACCTACTATCACCTAGCATTGCCCACTATTACTTAGCATTGCCCATTGCATCGGTTGTGTAGTGCCAAGCGTCGCCCAGCCATTGCCAGCATCGCTTACTCTCACCCACGCTCTCGCCCAGCAATGCCTACGCTTTCGCCCGCTGTCACCTAGCCTCTTGCCCACTGTTGCTAGGTGCTTACCTAGTCTATTGCCTAAGCTATTGCCCAACATAGCAGCCAAGCACAACATTGACACAATTTGACACATAGGTAAGTTTTCATTAGTTTTTATTTATTTATTTTATTAGTTATGTTTTTCTTCTTTATTAATTTATTTTTTTGTTTAAATGCAGGTTTTTAGTTATTTTATTGCAACTTTTTAGAGCCATTCCAATAATTCCAATAAAATCTAGTTGAATTAAGGTTTTTGTGAATTATGTTTTTTTTTAAATAATAATAATAATAAACATGTCTTTAATGTATCTTATAATTAAGATTTAGAAAAGATATCTTTTTTTTTATACGTAGTGGTTTTAAAAAAAATAAAAAATCTCAATCAAGTTTTTTTAAAAAATATTTAGTTAATTAGGATTTTCTTTGATTGATGAAAATTAAGTTTTTTTAAATAAATTAATAAAAAACGTAAACCTGGCTCAATTTTCAAAATAAAAACAATCCATCCATTAAATATTTTATACAAGAGAACTACGATTGGTTTGATCTTGATTAGTGGGTATATTTGCACCTTTAGGGCAACCGTGTAAAAAATAAAAAAAAAAAACTTTTTTCCCTTTTCTTAGAAATTCGTAATATAAAAATTATAAAAAATCACTTTAGTTATCTTTTGCTCATTTAGGTATATTTTTAGTATTTTCTAGTATTTTTAGAAAATTATAAAAATAAAGGCCCATCAATTTTTCTTTAGTTTTTATGTGGTGACTTAATCTTAATAGGTTAGCACTCAAACCTGGTTTTTTTAGGTTCAAAACTTCTAAAAATCATTTTTTTAGAAAATTTGTGGATTAGTGGCCAAATTAGGGTTTTCTCACCTGAAATCATAATTTCATTTTTACTAGTTGAACTGGTTCGTGACTTCAATTTTTTAAAAATTATTTATAAATATTTCCTTAATTTAGTGTTGATTAATTTATATTAAGCAGGTTGAGCTTAATATAGGTTAAAGTAAGAAAACCAAAATAGGGCTCGACAAAAGCCTATATATTAGCAGTATTTGCCTTCATCTTATTTCCAAGAGGATCCTTTTTTATACACTTTAGGGTGGTAGAATTAGTGGCTCAATTTTAGAAAGTGAAGTCTTATATTCCTACCTTACTTATTGAACAAATAAGGAACCTTCCTTAAGGAAAGAGGTTGTGGAGATCTTAGGTCAAGCATTGTACTATTAATGGTATGGTTTGTGAGCTAGCTCAAATGCTTTGGGTTAAACTTGATAAGGGGTGCATTCGCCAATAAGATTGATCTTATTGACTCTTTCATTGATAAGATCAAATTACCAAAAGATATCCTTACCCTTCTTTGGATAGAAGTTTTACAAGATTTTTGTGTTGAAAACATATTGTGGACTGCCAGATGGAGCAATTACACTATGGTCATACTTGTTTGTAAAGATTATCATGTTGTACTATTGGTTAGAATAAGTTGGTATATAAGCTACTATCCAAACAACATGGTGAGGTAGTTTGGGGGCATCCAGGATATAGTTCATAGGCTTTCATTGGAGCTATTTACCCTTAACCTCGAGGAGCCTCACTCCACATAAAAGATATCTAAGCTTTACAAGATCAAAGCTTGGTAGGATACCAAGACCATAAGCCTTAACATTGTTTTGAGCGAATTCATAGGAAAAGTAGACAAACACCGGGTTACAAAAGAATACTTATATGATCAACTTCATAAGGCAGGCATGATGTAGTATTGAACACCAAAGTTCTTTCAACTTCCCGTACGAATCCTAGCTCTGAAATGGTGACCTACATGGACCAAGTAAAAGCTTATGTGGAAGTTCTCTATGATGAAAAAATAGGTGGGAAAACCTCTTTTGGGAATCTAGGCAAAGATCGCGTGCCTTAGAACACTAGTTGAAGATGGCCTAGAAGAAAATCCAAGAATTTGAGGAAGCAATTGAGCATGGTCAAAAGCAGGGTAAAGTAGTGGTCGTTAACCAAAAGAAGAAAATGGCATCTGGCTCATAGAAGAAAAGAAGATTAGTCTTGATGAATTTGTATTTTTCTTTTCTTTTATGTAATAAAACTTCTAGTTGAAGAATAATAAATAACTTGTCGTTTTGTTAGTTAATCACCAATCCCCTTCGTTTCATCTGTATGGTACACTTGTATTTCATTCATTTATTTCAGTTCCATATCTTCAAAAATTAAAATATTCATGTGCTGACTTGTTGAGAAGTGATCTTAAACTAGGTCGCTAAGATAGCTCGCAAGCGTCAAACCTTCCAGAGAAGTCCTATCAAACCCACTCTCAAACTAGAATGGCTATCCAAGGAAACGACAACATCAACACCAATAACAATAGTGTTAACCTGGAAGTTGTTGACCTCATTAAGCTGAGGTTCTACTCTTTAGAATGAATAGTAGGTGTGACTGCAAATCAACTGAGGTTCTTTGTTGATAGCATTGCCTTACTTAGGTCCACAACTCTAGCAAATTGAGAAAATTCTAAAGCCTGGTATGGAAAGAAAGTTGAAGCTCCACTTCTTGAAGTAGAAGAAGCCTATCCCAAAGTTAAGCAGGCCTTTGAAACCTTTGAGATAGAAGGGGTCTTTCTAAGGGTCAACTTAACTTTTGAACCAAACACTTACTTGTTTCCAGTCAACTCAAAGCCTGAAGTTGATCAAGATAGATTGAAAGAACTTGAAAGGCAGTTGACCTAAGAAATCACAAAGAAGATGAAAATGCTCGAAAGGTATGATGGATTCGAGTAGGCTGGTATAATAGACTTCTTTACTTATGACTATGGAAGCTTTTCAGAGAAATTTAAAGTACTTCACTTTGAGAAGTACATTGGGATTGGATGCCCTAAATTGTACACCTAGCTGTACGTATGCAAGATGGACAAGTTTGTGCAATATGAGTAGCTTATGGTCTAAACTTTTTAGGATAGCTTGATGGTCCCTACTTTAACCTAGTATGCTTAATTGGATTTGAACTAGATAAACACATGGGAAAAGCTAGTTAGGGCATTTTATGAGCAGTATAGGTTTAATGTTGAAGTGGTGTCAACTATGATGGACTTAGTTGCCTTGAGGAAGAGGTGCAATGAATCTTTTAAGGAATATGTCAAAAGGTGGAAGTCCTTAGCTACAAGAGTGTCCACCTCCATGACTGAGAAAGAACTAACTTCAACTTTTATTAACACTCTTGAGAGACCTTACTTTGATCACCTAATTAAGCAAGCTACTTCTAGTTTTGCAGAAGTAGTAGCAATAGGGTATTGGATTGAAAGAGTTGTCTCCTCTAGCAAGTTAATGGTACCATCAGATAGAAGACCATCTTCTGCTAAACCTACCACTAACAAGCTTAGAGAAGCTACAATTAGCATGGTTAATTCAAATACTAGGCCTAATACTTGGATCTCTTTTAGGGCCAATCCTCTACTAGCTCAACAACAATTTAGAAGCAAATCGCAAGTTAGTAAGGCCTCAAGGTAGTTCACCAAAATACTCGTTCCTTTCAATTAGATACTTGAAAAACTAAGAAAAGATAATCTACTTCATTCTAAGGCTTCTAATGAAAGGTACATGCCAAGATTCTTTGATCCCAATGCAATGCGTCAATATCATTTGGGGCAAGTAGGCCATTCAACAGACTCGTGCTAGAAATTAAGAAATAAAATTCAAGATTTAATTGACAAAGGCATAGCCCAATTAGATTTTATAGAGGCTTCAGGTCCAAATTTCAATAACAACCCCTTGCCTAATCATGGACCCATCATCAATATGATATTTGATGACTTAGATCTCGCCATCAACATGATTGGTTCCAATCGAGAGACCAGGGTCTATAGATTTTACAAACAAGAGGAGAAGTGTATTCCATAGACCAAAAGGTACACCTTCCATGTGCCTTTAGCCCCTAAAAGTTATAAAATTGCCCATCTTAACTACTAAGCAATAAATCAAGGGCAATTGAGCTCACTTATGGGAGCAATTACCTGCTCTAGTAGAATTTACAACCCAAGAGAAGACTTGAAAAAGAAAGTTGTGTTAGAAAGGCCAAACAATGAACCTGCTGAATATGAAGAAGGATTGTTTGTCTTCACCAAAATAATCAAGTATAGTGAATATAAAATAATGGATTAGCTCGCTAAGATTCTAGTACAAATATCTCTCATGAGTTTATTAATGGCATCGGAATCGCATTGGGAAGCTTTATTTAGAACTTTAAGGGAAGTTAAAGTCCCTTGTGAAATACCGGTTGAAAGAATAGGGTCTATCACCAACTCTATCCTCACCATGGATCACATTTCGTTCTTTGTTGAAGAATTAGGTGAAGAAGGTAACGAACACATCAAGCCTCTCTTCATAATAGTGAGGGTAAACGACATCATCACAGTGAGAGTCCTCATTGACAATGGATCATCTTTGAATGTTTGCCCTCTTACCACCTTGGATCTATTGAGCATCAATACTACCATTGTTAAGCTAAGTTTGACGACAGTCAAGGCTTTTGATGGGTCTTGAAGAGAAATTATAGGGGAGATTAACTTACTGGTTGATATTGGCCTACATACTTTCAACATCTGATTCTGGGTGTTAAACATCCTAAGGACCTTTAACTTGTTATTAGATACATTTAGCAGGAGCCATACCTTCAAGTCTTCATCAAAAGGTTAAGTTCATCTCTAATAGCTAAGTCATAATGATTTTAGGTGACCGGGATTATGAAATATATAAGGAAATGGCTATACCCTATATTGGTACAGAGGAGCAAGAAGACTTTAGGCTCCAAATGTTTGAAGAGATGTACGTGATTATTGATCGGGAGAAAGATGGGAGGCTGAAATTCAAAGAAGGCCAGTTTATTACCTATGGGCTTGGTTACATCCCAACTTCAATGGAAGAGTTGAAAAGAATGTAAGCTAAGAGCGGAGGAGGTGACATGTTGTATCATGCCCCAATGACGTTCCACCATTGTTAGAAACTTTCATCTGGGTTGATGTCTAGAATTTAGAGCTTACTAAAGAGGACACCTCTAGTAGAAATAAAATAGCTAGCCCATCTAATAAGTCTCAGTACCTAAATAGCGATAAGTTTCTCTAGGGTAAAGGATGAATCGCGGTTTAGTATTTTACAAAGTTTTGTAATAATTACCTCTATTCTACAATATTGTACTCAAAAGAATTTCCTTTAAATAAGAATCAGTTTCCTTTCTCTTCACTTCTTCCTTACACTCATTCCTTTACATACTTTTCTTTTTCCCAGATCTAATGCTTCGAATAAAGGCCATGGATACCTTATGTAAATAGGTGATGAAAATGTTGATATCACCTTTGGCCCTACCGAGTTAGTTGTCGGGAGTGATGTCAATGACCATAGTGACATGTAAGAAAGCTGGCAAAAATACAAAATGAGTAGAATTTTCATTAATGAGCCAACTTAGATAGTTAATGTTGGGACTGATGACAACACCAAAATATTGAAAATTAGAGGGAATTTGAAAGAAGAACAAAAGACAGAAATGATTGCACTACCATCTGAATACTAAGATGTGTTTATATGGTCATATGAAGATATGCCTAGATTAGATCTGTTAATCATGGTTCATTGCTTACCCATATGAGAGGATATCAAACCTAAGAAGTAGAAGCTAAGAAGGTTCCAATTAGATGTCTTATTCAAAATTAAGGAAGAAGTTAGAAATTTCTAGAGGTTGGTTTCATTGAGATATCTAATTATCTCGAGTGGGTAACCAACATTGTGCTAGTAATGAAGAAGAATGGAAAAGTCAAAGTATGCATGATTTTCGAGACTTCAACTAAGCAATCCTTAAAGATAATTTCCTTTTGCCTCATATTGACATCTTGGTCGATAATATGGTCGGGAACCATCTTTTCTTATTCATGGGTGGGTTCTTTAGATATAATCATATTCAAATGTCTGAAGAGAATAAAGCTAAGACTACATTTATCACAACTTGGGATACATTTTGCTATAAAGTAATGCCTTTTGGACTTAAAAACGTTAGGACAACTTACCAAAGAGCCATGGTTGCAATCTTTCATGACGTGATACATAAATAAGTCGAGGTACATGTTGATGATACGATTGCAAAATCCAAGGAAAAAGAAAATCACATAGATAATTTGAGGAGATTATTTGATAAGTTGAGAAAATTCTAGTTGAAGCTCAACTCGGAGAAGTGTACCTTTGAAGTGACTTCAGGGAAATTATTAGGTTTCATAATCAGCCAAAGGGGCATCAAAGTAAACCTTGATAAAGTTAAAGCAATAGTTGATTTGCCTACCCCACCCCCCACACCACACTCAAAGAAATCAGAGGCTTATTAATCCGTTTAAACTACATAGCCCAGTTCATATCTCAACTCATAGACAAATGTCGTCCCTTGTTTAAGTAGTTGAAAAAGAATACTAATATCAACTAGGATGAAGAAGGCGAGCAAGCCTTTACAATGATCAAAGAGTACCTCATGAACCCTTTAATTTTGGTACCTTCAAAACTTAGGAAGCCTTTATTTCTATACTTGACAATATTACTTGAATCTATAGAGTATATACTTAGCTAGAAGGACGAGGAAGGGAAAGAATGAGCCATATACTACTTGAGTAAGAAATTTACTGAAGGGGAACAAAAATACTCAGAATTTGAAAGAACCTACTATGCTTTGGTTTGGGTAATGCATTGACTTAGCCAATACATACTCTATTACCAGATTAAGTTGTTGACTCAATACGATCCCTTGAAGTATTTGGCAGACAAACCGGCCCTAATTGGCAGAATCTCAAAATGGCAAATATTACTATCAAAGTTTGACATTACGTATGTGAACCATAATTCAGTCAAGGGCTAAGCTCTAGCAAATTAATTAGCAAAGAATACCTCTTATAATACCCCTTAAGAAGTATAAGTCAATTTCCTTAATGAAAACATCTTAGCAATTGAAGGAAGCTCTGATAAAGGAGAAGATGATGAACCACCGAAATGGAAGATGTTCTTTGATGGGGCAGCTAACAAGTTCGAGTGTGGAATTGAGGTAATACTAATATCCCTTAAAGGTATATAGTACCTTGTGGCTATAAGGCCCATTTTCCCATACACCAATAATATCACCGAATACGAAGCATACATCACAGGACTCAAAATAGCCTTAGATAAAGATATCCAAGAATTAAACGTATATGGGGACTCTTCACTCATTATCGACTAAGCTCAGGGAGAATACAAGATGAAAGATCCTAAACTAGTACCTTATCACCAGCACTTATTTGAATTGAGGGAGAAATTAAAAGAAATGACCTTCAATCATGTACTGAGGACTCAAAACCAATTTGCCAATGCATTGGCCACTTTAGCATCTATGATTCAAATTTCTGGTGGACTTGAGATTCAACCCCTCACCATTGAAATTGAAGAAAAGCCTGGCTTTTGTTCGACAATCGAAGGTATGAATGGTAAGAAGCCATGGTGCCATGATATTAAAATGTTCCTACAACAAGGCACATACCTTAAAGAGGCCGAGAAAAAGGATAGAAGGATGATCAAGAGATTGACTACCTAATTCTTAGTAAGTGAGTCCACTTTGTACTGGCGATCTTTTGATGGTACACTTTTAAGGTGTGTGAATGATAAAGAGGCAAAGATGTTGATGAAAGAAGTATACAAAGGAGTGTGTAGCCCTCACATGAACGGTTACATGTTGGCTAAGAAAATTATGAGGTTAAGGTATTATTGGTCAACAATAGAGAGCAATTGTACCAAATACGTCAAGCATTGTCACCTATGCTAACTTTATGCAAATAAGATAAATGCCCAACCTCAAGAATTATACGTACTCTTAGCACTATGACCTTTTTCAATGTAGGGAATAAACATCATTGGCCCAATTACTCTAAAGCATCTAATGGGCATCGCTTTATACTGGTTGCTATCGATTACTTCAATAAATGGGTTGAGGCCTCTTCCTACTTGAGCGTTACTAAAGGGCTCGTAGTTAAGTTCATTAAGAGAGATATCATGGCTTGATATGGGGCTCCTAAAATGATCATCACTGATAACAACACTAATCTCAACAATAAGCTTATGTTAAAGTTCTGCTGACAATTTAGGATCATCCACAAAAACTCTATACCGTATCAACCCCAAATGAATGGAGCCATTGAAGCAGCTAATAAAAACCTCAAAAGAATAATAAAAAAAATGGTTGTTACATACAAAGACTGGCATGAGATGTTGCCATTTGCACTCATGGCCTATTGAACTTCCATCAGAATGTTGATTGGGACAACACCTTACTCTTTGGTATACGATACTAAAGTGGTGTTACCAGTAGAGGTTAAGATCTTGTCACTTAAAATACTATTAGATACCCATTTAGATGAAGCTGATTGGGTAAAGAAATGCATCGAGCTACTGAATTTGATTGATTAGAGAAAATTAATAGTCCTATGTCATAATTAGTGTTATTAATAAAGAATGGCTTGGGCTTTTAACAAAAAGGTACAACCTTGGAACTTTAAGGAGGGTGATATGGAGGCCCTTATGTTGTGAAGCGAATATTATTAGGGGGGGCTTTAATTTTATCCTAAATGGATGGTCGAGAATTGAGAGACACTGTAAATGCTGATGTTGTAAAGTTGTATTACCTATGAGAAGTCAATGGAAATTTTTACTTAGAATATGAGAATGCTCGTCGTTTTGAATGTTATTGTAGTCTAATTTTCATTCTCTACAAGCAAAGCTCGTATCCTTAGCAGTTGTCGACGTTAGAATCATCACCCTCTTCGTTAAAAGGTCTAACTCCCTTACTTCATTTAATCGAACCTATACATTAAAAACATGAGAGAAGTTGAGAAGTGAAATACAAAACATTGGTAATTGATAAAACTCTTTAAAATACTTTATTACGGATTGATCCCCCTTGATGGGGACTTTTATTTTCTATTTTTGTAAGGAAATACAAAATCTAGATAAGCAATCACCTAATGGCAAACATTTATTTAGTCAAGAGTAAAGGCTTTGACTCATAAAAGTCTTAGAAAGACAAAAATAGTAGGTAACAGTCTATATTAGGTTAATTTCTGTGATTTCTCTAAAAGGTGCTAGCAAAGCCTTAGAGGTTTTGTATCAAGATTAGTTGGGTTCAGTTAGTCAATTTTGATTGGACTTTTCAAGAAAAGGTTTGATGGTTTGGGTGCTATCAATAAAAACCAAGTAAGTACTTCTATACAATATTAGCACATTGGTTTTCGAACATTGCATTTGCATTTAAACTATATGACCGGTTTTTACGATTCATACTCCTAACAATCTTTTGAGTTGGCCTATAAGGCATTCATCTTATTAATTCCTCTTAGCAATCCCATAGGGCGCTTTACTTGCCAATATTTCTAAGTGAGCCCACAGGGTGCTCATCATTATTTTCCCTTAGCGAGCCTATAGAGTGCTTCTCTTCATCCAGTTCTTAGCTGGCCTTTGAAGGTACTATCTTGACTCAATCTCTTTCTGATTTCTTGTAGCAAGCCCATAAGGCGCTTCTCTTCATTAATTCTTCTTAGCAAGTCCATTGGGTGCTTTCTTTTTAGTGAGCCCATTGGGTGCTTTCTTCTTTTAGTGAGCCCAAATGACGTTTCTTTTCATCATCGATTCCTTTGGGCGAGCCCATAAAGGCACTTCTTTTAAAAGTCAATTTAGGTTTACTAGTCCCTAAGAGACACTTTTGCCTAGGTTAGTGAGCCCAAAAGGGCACTACTAAGTTCTCTAGATTCGATTCTAACTTAGGTTTGCTAGTCTTCGAGAGACATACCCGCTTAGGTTAGTGAGCCTAGAAGGTTATAACCAAGTTTTCCTAATCGATTCTAGCTTAGGGTTGTTAGTCCTTGAGAGATGCTCTTGCCTAGGTTAGTGAGCTTAGAAGAGTATGACCAAGTCTTCCAAAATGATTCCAATTTAGGGTTGCTAGTCCCTTAAAGATGCTCTTACCTTAGTCAGTCAGCTTATAAGGGTACAACCAAGTTTTCAACATCTCTTTAGGGTCTTAGCCAGCTTAAAGAGCACTTGCTTGCTCAACTTAGTTTGTTAGCTCATAAAGGCACAACTAGACCTTAATTCCTTTGACAGTCTTTCAACCAACTCATAGAGCACCACCTCTCTCTCCACCAAATCCCTAGTGGACTAAGCCTAAGATAACTAACTAGCTGAAGTGCTTCTTAGGACAAAATCCACCATTAGGACAAAAATAGTGTCTCTTTTGTCTTTATTGTAAAGTTTTACTCAAACTTCACCATAAAGAGAGGCGGTTGTAGACACTCCCTTTTTTGTGCCCTTTATTTTTCAAAAATTTTCAGGATAGAGTAAAGGGTCCTAATTTAGAAAAAGATAAGAAATAGAAAATTTAGGAAAAATACAAAAAAAAAAAAAGACATCTAGAAAAAATACAAAAAAAGGAAAAATATAGAAAAATATATAGAAAATTAAAATATTAAAAAATACAAAAAATAGAGGATTTAAGGAATTTAGAAAATAATAAATTTTTTATTTAATAGAATATCATTTTTTTAATTTAAATAAAAAGTAGAGAGGAGACAGTTTGGGCCTGAGCTTAGATTTGAAACTAGTCTAGGATGATTTTGTCTATATGTGCAATTTAATTGCACATATAAGTGAGGTTAGGCCAATGGCTTAATGGTAAAACACTTGAGCATAACATTGGGTATAACTTGAAGGATTTGGGTTCGAATCTTAACAAAGGCATGGAAAGCCTTTTTATTTTTTAGAAGAGACATTGCTACATCATCCATAAATGGCACTGCCATGTGTTAGGGGTATACTATACTATGTACCTTGACATGTGGTGCCTTTAGATTGGGTGATGGCTAATGTAGCATGCTATGTGTGGTGGCTCTATGTGGCATGCTACGTCAACTACACCTTGCTACGTCAGCTGCCACGTATCATGTGAGGACATGTCTCGTGATGTGGTTAGATGATACGGCTGACATGGCGCCACATCAACATTTTCCTTTTCTTTCTCCCCTCTTTATTGCGATTTCCCATATTTTCCTTAATAAAACAACTTAAACCCCTTCATTTTAGCCTCATTTTTTTGTAGTAATCCCAAGCTTAATTACTTAGATTAGTGAGTGATTCTTGTCATACACTTAGCCTACTTTGAATTGAGATAAAAAATGTACCTAGATGTAGCTGTTTAATGGGTCAAATCGAGCTCTAAAATTCATGGAAAAACTGGAATTTAGCAATTTAGTATTCACTCGATTTCTGAAATTTCCAAGTCGGTTTAGCTTTGTTTTAGTATAAATAGGGGTCTTCTGTTTGTTTTACAATGGACACAATCCAGATTCACTCACGAACTCCCTCTCTCTCTTCCTTGATCTATCTCTACAGCTCACTTTCTCTTCATCATCACTCACTCACTCACTCACTCTCTCTCTCTCTCTCTCTCTCTACGATTCCCTCACTCTTTGATCACCTTCGAGCCACATTACCACCAAGACCAGCTTCCCTACTCCTTAAGCTCTCATTAGCTACCCATTTCGACTATTGTCGTACCTCTTAGTTGCACTACCACTAAAGCCCTCACACCATCGTAAGCCACTACGATAAAAAACTACCCTAATTTCCTTAACTCCCTTTAGTATCCTCCTTACCTCCCCTAATCTGATTTGAAAGTCACAAAAGTTCAATTTCCTGGTCAAATTAATACTTAGAATGGCCTGAAGCATCCCCTCTATGGTTATTGCATCATCTAACCTGAATTGCCTGTGTAAATTAACCTGTGCCCGACGATTTGACCCGCATGCTCTTCCAAGTCCAGCCTCTTCTTTCATTTCTTTTATTATGTCTGTATCTTTATTTATTTATATATATATTTTTAGTTATTTATTCATGAATGTAAATGCAAAAAAAAAAAAAAAAAGAAAAAGAAAGGGAAGAAAAGAAAAAAAGAAGAAAGAAGTAGAATAGCTCAGTTTTTATTTTTTATTTTTATTTTATTTTATTCACTTGCCCATTTTCGGTTAAGGCTTAAATAAGAATAAATAAAAGGATAAAAACTAATGAATAATAAAAGTAAAATAAAAATGAAAATAGAAAATAACTAAATAGATAAAAAAAAAGGATTTTGCCACTTAGAAACTTAAATTTTTGAAATAAACAAAAAGAAATAAATCATCCTTTTCAAATTTAAGACCCTTTCTTTTAGGATTTCCAAAAAATCTTATTTAGAATCCTTTTTTTAAAAAATTTTCTCAAATAAATTCAAACCAGTTTAGAAACGTAAACTCGACCACATTTTTAGATTAAAAGCAACTACCTGCTAAAGTTTTATTAAATGGAACTATTACATTTGATTCCAAAGAGCAAGTACGTAAGCATATATGGGGCAATGGTAAAAAATGAAAAAAAAGAAACCTATTTTTCCTTTTTAGTTTAGATTACTTGAGTTATTCAATTTCATTAATTGATAATTGAGTTTCGCTTTATAGAATAGTCTATTGAAAGGTGATTTTTAAGATTACGATTAAAATTAGAAAGTTAAATGGTACCTATAAGGGTTTAAAAATCCTAACCTTTGAACCCGTATCTCTAGTTTTAAAACCATTTTAAAAATTGGTTTTATCGTTAAATAGGTAACTAAGTTATAACCAATCCATCTCTTTTTCACGTCTCTGGTTGAGTGGTGACTTCAAAGTGTTTTCAAAAAAGTAAAAAACCAATTTTCTTTAAACCTTTGTTGAAGGTCAGTATTAAATGAGTAAGGGTTTAATATTGATTAGTTTAAAGAAGACTTAATTTATAAATATTAGGTCCAAAAAACCTAGCTTGACATTAGTGATACTTATTATTACCATTTGGCGCCTACCATTTACGTAAACTCCTTATCATGGTTAAGAGTAAGAACATTTATCCCCATCCATTACTCTTAGGTGGTGGCGAGCAGTCATTAACACCACCATTACCACCATAATAGAGCAACTACCATTGAAGATCGAATAAGTGAGGATAATGTTTTGCCGATTGATGAAGGCTAATAAAAAAAACCGTCTAAGACAATACAAATTGAAGGTAATGATTAACAGCCACTCAAAAACTAAAAGAGAAGGCTAACCTTGAAGATAGGGTCTACCTTGAGGATCTGTTTGTTAGCTCCTCTAGTAGATTTAGCAAATGCCCTAGGCATTCACCAACACCTATTCCGATAAACCTTGCACTCCTATGTGGTAGTACTCAATTCGAGCATTCTATGATAGAAGACTTACGTGATCAACTGAACACTAACTGCAGCATGGTGCAATGTTAGGGAGAATTGCTAGGCATGAGCAAGATACACAAAGACATCTCCCCTTATTGCTCACAAAAGCACCTAAAGGAGATGATGCCTAAGAACTTGACAAACACATTTGACGCGCCTTAAAGGGATAAAGCTATTAGAAGTATTTGAACTTTCATATTTTTTTTTTATTTTAGTACATCAACTTTAAACTTATTCATGTTAATATCCTAACTTTTCAAATGAGTCAAATTGGTATTTTTGTAATAACAACCGTTATAAATAATACTTATTTATAAAGTAGATGATAGGAATCAAGTTGTTGGACCTTTAACTCGCAACCGAGCCCAATGCCTAGAAGGACTAACAAGGCGAATTCTCTTGCTCTAGCCAACTCTTGTCGAAACCAAGTTGATCCTTGCTGCCGACAATCTTCTTATGTTGAGTCGAATAACCACAAATCTCTTAGAAGTCATGTGTTGACTAGTCGAATGCTTTATTGAAAACTTATCCCCTTATGCACCTGTTCGACCATGACTGAGCCGACCTCTAGATTGGCAAACATTGGTGCTAAGAAGCTGAGAGCTATAGCACATATTAGTAGCCACTCCTTCTTGGATGAGTCTAGGTTTGCTTGGCACCTCTACTTAGTATCCCTACTTGGTCCTCCATCATGACCATACTATTTTGTTTATTTCTAGTAGAAGCATCTTGAATATGTTGCTGTTATGTTTCCTAAACCTGTGTGAAGGAATCTATAGTGCTAATCATTAGTTTACTTGAATGATCATTTGTACCCTTGATTATTTTTTGTTCATTATTCCTTTGGGACATTACCCTTTTTGTCTTTTCCATTTTAGGTAGGTTGCCCTACTTTCTTAGTTATAAATACCTATTGTACATATAGCTGCATCATCAATTATCATCTTATCATCAATATACTGAATATACCTCTTCGTGAACATTGCTCCTGTTAGCTTATTTACTCTTTTCACACTTATTTTGACTTTTAAGAAAGGTTAGGTGGCGAGTAACCTCATCGGACGATCTCGTACATCATGTCGAGTTGTGCCATGAGTCTTCGAAAAATCCTTGGTGAGTCACATCATCAAAACTGTTTGTATGTTTGCTTACTTTACTGTTTTCGAACAATCCTACCACCTTCTTCAAGCTTTTGGCAAGCTTGGACCCATCCTTGCATATGAACTTGTTTGTCCTTGGCCTTAGTTCACATCATCTTGGTATTACAGCGGAGGTTTCGTTTGGCTAAGTTGTATTTGTGTTATGTGAAGTAATGTTTGCTGTAGTAATGTGTCAAAGTTGTGAAGAGAATCACCGAAGTGTTTGAGTAAGCAAATAGTATGGTAGTTTGTTCTTAAGTATACTTTAGTTTGCCCTATTTCAGATGTCTGAAAACAGAGCAAGTTTTCATGTTGTGATTTGTTTATTAGTATAGCTATTGTGTATACAGGTTAAGTGGATATATTTGTATGGAGGTTGTGCGTGTTGTCTAGTTTAGAGAAATAGTGTTAATTGTATATCAGATTTTGAGTTTACCACCAAATTTATTAAAGAAAATGATGGACCCAAATATTAATGCTAGTATTGGAAATGACAACAGTGATGTTGTTTACCATAGTCGATAACCCTAGGGCACCTGTAGAAGCATAGACAAGAGACTAGATGAGGTAGTTAACCCCTTAGCTGACCTAACTAAAGCTGTTCATGTAATGGCTTATTGGCCTGTTGAGGTTGTGTAGAACACTCCATAAGCTGCCTACCTTGTTAGAGGTCAGATCCCTACCTAACAAGTTGGAGGTGGAGGAGTAGGAGGACGAGTAAGGAGAAGGATTGATTTGGGAGATTTGGATGATGATGGAGAAGAAGAGTTTGAAGAAGAAGAGTGAGCTTGAGCACCTCGAGTTGCCAACCATGTGAAGCTTTAGATTCTAAGCTTCAATAGGTTTGGAAGTATAGATGATTATTTAGATTGGGAGGAAAAGGTTGAGTGTGTTTTTTATTATTACCAATATGAGGACCAAGAGAAAGTAAGGACTGTTGTTGTTGAGTTCTCAGGATATGCCGCCATGCAGTAGAAGAACTTCCAAATCATGAGAAGGCGAGAAGGATATAGAGAGGTAAGTACTTGGCCTAAGATGAGGAGAATACTCAGAAACAGATTTGTATTGGATACATATCTACAGGATACTTTTGCCCGACTTCAAGAGTTGAGACAAGGAGATTGAATCGTCGATGAATACGTTGAAGAATTTTAAATACTCGTGATTCATTGTAAAGTAGAAGAGATGTCAACATGAATAGTATCAGATTCCTTACTGGATAAAAAAGTGATATTTGAGACATTGTGGAACTTTAACAGTTCACCATATTGGATGAGACTATAAGGATAGCCTGATGAGTAGAGAGTTAGAGAAGGAGTTGAATGTCAACTTGACCTTCGATGAGTCGACTTGGTTAGTTGAGCCAACCTGTTTAGGGAAGTTACTAAGCTTAGTTAAATATTGAGCTGACTTGAAGGATAGATGCCCGGGCTAAATAGAAGGGCTAACCTAATGATGATGTGTTGACAAGATCATATGAAAAGGGATAAGGATCTGGAAGGAAGATGAGTTAGATTAAGTGGTTCAAGTGCCAAGGGTTTAGGTACATAGCCTCCTAGTGTTCGAACCAAAGGACCATGATTTTCAAGGGAGATGCCCCAAAGATTGAAGTAGATAGCACAAATGAGGAACCAGAAGAAGAGAGAGAAGTGGGAGAAGAGGCTGATATTAATGTTGACTTAATTGAGGAGGATGTGTTTGCCGAGGACTTAGATAAGCTGACTCTATTTGTCCAACGTACAATGAGTTTGGAACCTTTACTTGAGGAGGAGTAGAGGGAGAACTTATTCCACATTACTTATAAGGTGAAAGATTAGGTGTGTGTACTCATAGTGGATAGTGGGAGCTACACCAATGTGGCATCTACCAACCTAATCAAGAAGATAAAGTTGTCAACTATCACACATCTGAAGCCATGAAAGTTGCATTGGCTGAATGAGAAAAGAGCCTTACATGTCACTCAACGAGTATTGTTGTCGATCTCTATTAGGAGTTATTTTGACGAGATTCTTTGTGATGTACTACCCATGTATGCATCATACGTATTGCTTAGCCAACCATAGTTTTTTGATTGAAGAGTTATTCATGATGGTTATAAGAACACATATGTGTTTGAGAAGGATGGAAGGAAGATTACATTCTACCTTACGTCGCCGAGTCCAATTAGTAAGCTATAAACTAAACTTGCTCAAGGATCTAAGAAGACCTTGATCCTGAATAAAGCTGAACTCCGAAAAGCTATAAAGGTCGATGTGCCGACTTTTATGTTGGTTTGAAGGCTATTAGAATTAAAGGAATAGATTGAGCTACCCCTTAAGGTGAGATAGCTATTGGATGAGTATGCCGATGTGTTTCTAAAATAGTAGCCTAAAGGATTACCCGCATTCAGAAGCATTGAGTACTTCATTGGCGTAATACTTGTCGCTGCCTTATCAAATAAGCTAGTTTATCGAATGAATCCTAAACAGGCTTCTAAGCTACAAAGACAAGTTAATGAACTTCTAGAAAAGAGTTATGTAAGGGAGAGTTTCAGCTCTTGTATTGTGTCGGCACTCCTTATTTTGAAGAAGGATGGCACTTGGCGAATGTGCGTAGATAGTAGAGTCGTGAATAAGATTAAGATTAAGTATAGGTATCCTATCCCTAGATTAGATCACATGTTGGATGAATTGAGTGGAGCTAAGGTCTTCAACAAGATTGATCTAAAGTTTGGCTATCATCAAATTCAAATGAGGTTGGGAGATGAGTGAAAAACTGCATTTAAAACTCAGAATGGACTCTATGAGTGGATGGTAATGCCTTTTAGCTTATCAAATGCCTTGAGCACTTTCATGCGACTAATGAACTGTGTATTGAGAAATCTAATAAGGAAGTGTGTCGTGGTGTACTTTGATGACGTCCTTGTGTATAGTGCTAACCTTTTGAGCCACTATGAACATCTTTGTACCATGTTCGATGTATTTTGAGCCGAGAGGTTATTCGATAATCTTAAGAAATGTTGTTTTTGCTAAGAGGAAGTGGTATTTCTAGGTTATGTGGTTGGTGGAGGTAGCTTATGAGTGGATGATGAGAAGATCTAGGCTATTGTTACTTGGCCAACTCTAACCACTTGTACTAAGGTAGGAACTTTCCATAGACTAGCATCCTTTTATCAAAGGTTCATTAGAAACTTTAGTACCATTGTCGCGCCCCTTAACGAGTTAATGAAGAAGAACATTGAATTTAAGTGGGGAGAAAAAGAGGAAAGGAGTTTTTTTCACATGAAGACAAGGTTGACTTCTGCACCTGTATTAGCCTTACCAGGCTTCGAGAGGATTTTTGAGTTCGAATGTGACGTGTCAAGTCTTGGTATAGGCACTATCTTAATGCAAGAAGGCTAACCAATTGCCTACCATAGTGAGAAGGTCAGAGGACCTCAATTGAACTACTCCATATATGAAAAAGAACTCTTAGCCCTTATTCGAGTGCTTTAAGCGTGGTAGCATTATTTATTGCCGAGAGAAATGCAAGAAGGCTAACTAATTGCCTACTATAGCAAGAGGGTCAGAGGACCTCAATTGAACTACTCTGTCTATGACAAAGAACTCTTAGCCCTTATTCGAGCACTTTAAGCGTGGTAGCATTATCTATTGCCGAGAGATAATGTCATCTATATTGATCATGAGTCTTTGAGCTACCTTAAAAGTTAGACCAAATCGTTGAAGTAACAAGTAAGGTGGGTTGAATTCCTAAAAGGATTCAACTTTGTGATAAAGTACAAATAAGGAAAGAACAACATCGTTGTCGATGCTCTATTAAGAAGATATGTTCTTCAAATTAAGCTGTAGACCAAATTGTTAGGGCTTGTAAGCATTAGAGAACAATACCCTAAAGACCTACATTTCGGACCTATACTTAGGCATTGTACCAATGGAATAATGGTAGATGAATACCGTGTTGAGGATGGTTATCTTTTCTACGGTGGAAAGTTGTGTGTGTTGACCTATTTGTTAAGGGAGTTGCTTATCAAGGAAGCTTACAATGGAGGACTCTTCGAACATTTTAGAGAGAGAAGAACATATGAGCTATTGAATAGATGATTGTTTCGGTCGAGAATAGGGTGAGACATGCACCTAATTGTTAGGGATCTACTACTTACAAGAGGGCTAAATGCCAATGCAAGCAATATAAAGTAATGTCTTTGCCTATCTTAACCAGACCCTAGACTGAGTTGAGCATAGACTTTATCCTTAGATTACTAAGAATTACTTGAGGTAAAGATTCAGTGATGGTTATTGTGGATAGATTCAGTAAGATGTTATACTTTGTGCCCTGCTCTGAGACTAATGATGCTTTGGTTATTGCTTCTCTCTTTTTATAGGAAATTGTTCGGTTACACGGCATATTGAGCAGTGTATTCTTAAATAGAGATCCAAAGTTCTTGAGCCATTTTTGGAGGACTTTGTGGCATTAGATGGGGACTAAATTGCTATTCAACACTTCTTGTTATCCTTAAATTGATGGCCAAATAGAAGTGGTCAATTGTACTTTAGGATCATTGTTTTAAGCTGCAGTAGGGAAGAACTTAGTGGATTGGGATGTTTGTTTGCCTATGGTAGAATTCGCTTACAACCAAATAGACCCCCTTTGAAGTCATCTATGGCTTCAATCTTGAGCTGCCCCTTGATCATACCCCTATACCTATATTCGAGCAAGAAGACCCTAACGCAAGAGCGCGAGCATTGTCCTTACAGTACATCTATGAGAAGGTTACTTGGCAGATTGATCAAGTTGCCAAAAAAAAGCTAGAAAAGGTCAAGGGAAGGAAATCGGTATAGTTTCATCTTAGAGACTTAGTATGGTTGCACTTAAGTAAGGAGAGGTTCCTGAATAAGAGAAAGAACAAATTGTTTACCCAAGCCAAAGGCCCTTTCAAAATCCTTCAGAAGACTAACGACAATGCCTACAAATTGGAACTACCTGAAGATTGTAGAGTCTTTGATGCTTTCAACATTGATGACCTTGGTCCTTATCACCCTAAAAGAGAATTGAATGAAGACCAGCCGGATTTGATCGCAAATCCAAATCTACCAGGAGGGAATGATAGGAATCAGGCTATTAGACCTTTAACCTGCAACCGAGCCTAAGGCCTAGAAGGACTAATAAGGAGAATTCTCTTGCTCCAGTTGACTCTTACCGAAACCGAGTTGATCCTTGCTGCTGACCAACTTATTATGTTGAGTCAAGTAACCATAAATATCTCAAAAGTCGTGTGTTGATTGGTTGAATGCTCTACTGATAGCTCGGACCCTTATACATACTTGCTTGGCCATGACTAAGCCAACCTCTAGATTGGCAAACATTGCTGCCAGGAAATTAAGAGCTCTAGCACATATTAGCAACCACTCCTTCTCAAATGAGCCTAGGTTTACTTGGTACCTCTGTTCAGCACCCTTGTCTGTCCATCATGATCGTACTATTTTGTCTATTTCTAACAAAAGCATCCCCAAAATGTTGCTACCATGTATCCCAAACCTACATGAAGGAATCTATAGTGCTAATCACTAGTTTACTAAAATTTTCATTTGTACCCTTTATTATTCTTTGTACATTACTCCTTTGGGACATTACCCTTTTTGTCTTTTCCATTTTAGGCAAGTTACCTTAGTTTCTTAGGTATAAATACCTACTATACATGTAGTCACTTCATCAATTATCATCTTGTCATCAATATACTAAATATACCCCTTGGTGAACATTGTTTCCATTAGCTTGTTTACTCTTTTCACTCTTATCCTAACCTTTAAGCAAGGTTAGGTATCAAGTAATATCATCGGACCATCTCATGTATCATATCGAGTTATGTAGTGAGTCCTCAAAAGTTCCTTGGTGAGTTACATCCTCGGAACTGTTTATGGGTTTGCTTACGTTACCTTTACTATTGTAGCACAATCCCATCACCTTCTTCAAGTTTTTAGTAAGCTTAGACTTATCCTTAACTGATCTTGTTTGTCCTTGGCCTCGGTTTGCATTAGTAGAAGTATTAAAATGAAATAAAAAATAAACTTTGAGCATTAAAATGGAAATAAAATGAAACTTAATGTACTTAAATTATTATTCTACTGTTTTATAATAACAGTCATTATAACAAAGATACTGATTTATCTTATTTAAAAAATTAGGTTACTAAAATGAATAAGTTTAAAGTTTAGGTACTAAAATGGGAAAAATATAAAAGTTTAGGTACTCATATTAGCTTTATCTCACGCCTTGAATCCTCTGCTTGCCAAATAGGCATTACGGTTAGTAAAAGCCCATTCATAGTAGTCATCTTAGAGGAAACTCTCCTAGAAGGTGTGCTACTCCCTTATCTCAACATGTACGATGGCTTGGGTGATATAGACGACCACTTGGCACATTTCGACATAATGATAAGCTTACATAACTTCTTTAGTACCATTATGTGCAAAGCATTCCTAAGCACCCTTACTAAGGCAGCTTTAGTATAGTTCAACCAACTCCTAGATGGTTCCATCTGCTTGTTCAACAACCTCGCCACTAGATTTCAATAATACTTCTTTAGCAGTAAGGTGCCACGTAGGGACTCATCTATGCTATATGACGTTCCACAACACCTCATAAGACCTTATGAGCTTACCTTGAGCTCTTCAACTGCACCAAGCTCTTAATCCCTAAGGTTGATACCGGAACAACTCTCTAGGCCATCATTTATGACCTAGACCCTAACAGCAAAATCTATGAAGCTATAGCACTGTGACGTCTGAGCACCGTTGAGGAGTTCATAATTACTACTAGGTAATATGTCACCTAGGAAACCCCATCTAAGCATGACTGGAAAATAACATATACCTAAGCTCCTCAATAAAGGACTGCCTCAGCCCTTATGAAACCAAACTTCATCATCTAAAGACCTTAGAGAGAGGTAAAAGTAAAAATTTGTTGATTACTCTAACTACACTCCATTAACCCATCCTCTGGAAGAAGTTCTCTTCGAGGCTCACCAATAGCACCTTGTACCTTACATATCGGGGAAACCCTCGAGGTTACTACCTTGAGCAAATGCTATGATTACCATGGCAATGCAACCACATACTAACGAATGTCGCCATATGAAGAATGAATTTAAAAGCCTTGTTCACAAAGGCTGCATCGACCACTTCGTTGCCAATGAGCGAAACCAATTGTAATAAGTCCAATGTTACTAAGTCGAAGGATGGCAACAACTATTACAGCAACAACAAGAATTTACCTGATGATACCTACTATAAAGGCCGCTGAGGATAGATACAAACTATCATTAGAGGATCGGGATTGTCAAATGATGAACACTCCTCCTAACCTTAACATGAAGTACTCTTTGTCCGAGTAAAGAAGCCTAAAATCGACATGACCATCTCTTTCTCGAATAATGATAAAGAAGGCATTGAGTACCCCCACATTGATCTGCTTGCATCAATGTCGAGATAAGGTACTTCGACATCTTTAAAATCTTCATAGACAACGGTAGCTTAGCAGATACCATGTTTTACTTTGCTTATGGGCAAATGAAGGACAAGTTGGAAGAAGAGCTTTGACTATACAAGCAAAGTCTCATTGGCTTTACTAGAAAGACAATCCCAGTAAAAGGCTTTGTTACACTTCCCATTTGGCTGGGTAACAACAAGCATAATGCCTTACAGTTGATAGATTTTGTCATTTTCGATCATTGGTCCCCTTATAGTGTTATCTTAGGGTGACCTAGCCTCAATAAGTTTGATGCATACATCAGCTAACAATGCCTTATGATGAAGTTCCCTACCTCCACATGGGTTGAGATTGCATGCGGCAATTGGAAGTTATCACGAACACTTTACTTGAGTGACATCTCGCATGACAAAATCATGCACATTACGTCTGCCCTAGAGAGTACACAAAACTCAAGGGGAAAATTGGCAGAAGACACCGAGGACATCTAATATGGAAACTGCTTGGATAAAACCACCTAGATAAGAACCTCCATATCCTTAAAGGAAAGAGAAAACATCACCGCTTTCCTCTGCTCCAACTCAAACATCTTTGTGACATCTCTAGAAGAAATGCTCGGGATCATTGGCATACTCGAAGCAACATACCATCTCAAGGTTGACCTTCGCGTGTGCCTTGTGTAGCAGAAGAGAAGGTACTTCGCATTCGAGCAACAAGCCAACATTGAGTAAGAAGTGTAAATGCTATTGTGAGATGGATTCATAAGGGAGGAATGCTATCTTACCTGGTTAAAAAACATTATCCTCATGAAAAAATACAACAGAAAGTGGTGGATATGCATCGATTACACCAACCTTAACAAAGCTTACCCCTGTGATTGCTTCTTGCTCTTAAGAATTGAATGGCTCATCGATTCTACATCTAGCCATGTGAGACTCAATTTTATGGATGTTTACTCTGGTTACAACCAAATTCGCATGGCCTTCGATGACTAGGTTTACATCTCTTTTTTTACTGACTTTAAGACATGTGGCTACAAGGTAATGCCCTTCGGCCCTAAAAACGTCGGGATGACATATCAAAGGTTAGTAATAGCTATCTTTAAGCCTCAAATTTGGAGAAACATAGAAGTTTAGGTTGACAATATGATCATTAAAAGTAAGCACAAGGCCTAGCACATTAACGACTTACGCGAAACCTTTGACGCATTTTGAAAGTACTAAATGAAGCTCAACCTTTATAAGTGTGTCCTTGGTATAAGATCTTGCAAATTCCTTACGTTCATGGTTACAAAGCGCGGTATAGAGGGTAATCCTAACAAAATTAAAGCAATATAAGATATGAAGGCCTTGTAGAAGATCAAGGACATGCAATGCCTTACAAGCAAAATTGTTGCACTCAATTGGTTTGTCTCTAGAAGTGTTAAAAAATGTTTCGAGTTTTTTAAGTTGTAGAAGAACCCATTAGATTTCAAGTGGATGAATGAATGTGAGGTTGCTTTCAATAAGCTAAAGCATTTTCTTAAGAGCCCATTGGTGCTCTCTAAGTTGATACTCATGGAAGAGCTATACCTATATCTAGTCATAAGTGACCGAACCTTCTCTTCAGTGCTCGTTCGAGTAGATCACATGCACAATCTAATCTATTACATCAACTATATTTATAGGGTTTAAAAATTAGATACATATGGGTTGAAAAATTCATTCTCACCATGGTTATCGATGCTTAGAACCTAAGACCATACTTCTAAGCATATTACATTGTTGTTCTTAAAGATTAGATGATATGGATTACAGACCAATCACTGGCTTTCGAGCTCGAAGGCTCACTTATATGGTTCATTAAGCTATCTAAGCGAAGTTGAGCTCATGAGAGTAAGGCATTCTCTAGTCCGACCTACTAAGATACTCTGCCCCAATCTCCTTTTATCTCATCGAAAAGATTCTTAAGGTGTCGAACCAGTTATTGAGCTAACTACTTATTACCATGCCAAGACCAAACATTAGATATATACATTATCAAGTTAAAGCACATCTGAGGTTAAGTTTTCTACTCCTAAGTCGACCATTCGAGGCTAACCAAACAATGGGCTACTCACTGGACCAATCCTTCCTCAACCTAAAACATCTGAGTAGCCGATGCCGATCTACTTTGAATGTTTTATACTGGGCAAACAACATCATTGGGACCATAAAATGGACAGTTGACAAGTGCCCCATTTTTTGACATCCATACTGCCCTTTTGTAATAGAATGACCTCATGAATTATGTATTTTTCCTTTTTCTAGTAGGAATCTTTTTGTAATTTATGAAAACTTAAGACTTACCCTAATTGGGTCATATAAATACTTATAGAATGTAATAGCCACAATAGAATAGTGACATTGAATTGTTAGACATAGTTCCTTTTGTGAGCTAAGTGTCTTTTACTTACTTTTGTTTACTCTTATTTAGTCTATTGTGAGTTTGGATTAATGGCGAGTACTTCTAGGCACACTTATGTATAATATCAAGTGCGACCTAAGCTCGTGCTAGGTGTTGATATATCATATCTACCATTGGTGCATGAGAACCCTTGCTTTACCTTTGACTACCATTTACTCTTCGGACCATCTCATGGTTTGGACTTACCCCTAGTTGCCGTATGTTTCCTTTGTGGTGATCCATATTATCTTGGTATCAAAGCTTATAGTATGGACAGTAGCCAAGATAGACAAAGCCGGTTGCAAGGGAGGGTCCAAGCTTACCAAAAGCTTGAAATGAGTGATGAGGGAGTGCATGAAAGAATAGAAACGAAAGAAAGTAAGCAAACCCATGAATAGCTCTAAAGGATATGATGCACCAGTGGAACTTCCAAAGACTCATGTCATAGCTTGATATGATGTATGAATTGGTTTGGTGAGGTTACTTGCTACCTAGCCTTGCTTAAGGGATATGATAAGAGTAAAATGAGAGTGAATAAGCAATATTTACAAAAGAAAGATTCGGTATATTAATGATGACGATAAGATGATTCGTAGCTACATATATAGTAGGTATTTATACTTGAGAATTTAGGGAAACTTGCCTAAAAAAGGAAAAGGCAAAAAGGGTATTGTCTTGAAGAGGTAATGTACAAAGAATGCAAAGGGTAAAAATGAATATTAAAGGAAAAATAATTAGTATAGCAAATTCTTCACATGGTCCTAGACACATGGTAGTAATGCATGGGTGAGGCCATTGGAAGATGTAGACAAAACAATATAATCTAGTTGGGTGGTTAAAGGTTCATGCAAGGTCGATATCTTGACCTCTCAGTACCAATGTTGCTGAAGCAAGTGGTCGATTTGGTTATGGTTAAGCAGGTGTGCGGTGTTTGGCAATTATCAAGGCATCCTTCTGGCCGGCATATGATTTCTGAGAGATGTCCAGTCACTTGGCTTAGCATTAGGTGTTGATTGACAGTCATGATCATTTCGGCTTTGGTAGGAGTTGGTTGGAGTAAGAGGATTGATCACATCAGACCTTCGAGGCCTCAGGCTTGGCTGTGACTTAGGGTTTTGGTAGCTTGATTCTAATCATTCCTTCCTAGTTGATTTAGATTTAGGATCAAATCCGATTAGCCTTTGTCCAATGTTCCATTAGGGTGATAGGGGTTGAGGTCGGCAACATTGAAAGTCTTAGAAACCCCATAATCTTTAGGTAGCTTTAGCTTGTAAGCATTGTCATTAACTTTTTGTAGGATTTTAAAGGGGCCTTTGGCTCAGTCCAACAATTTGTTCTTTCTCTTATTCGAGAACCTCTCCTTGCTTAAGTGTAACCATACCAGGTTTCTAGGCTAAAACTGTATTGACTTCCTTCCTTTGGCCTTTTCTCACATTTTTTGGTTGCTTGGTCAAATTACTGAGTAACCTTGTTGTAAATGTGTTGTAGGGACTAGGCTATGCTCTTATGTCAGGATCCTCTTGTTTGGACAAGGGTACAATGGTGTGGTCGAGAGGTAATTTGGGTTTAAAACCATAGATGACCTTGAAGGTAGTCTGTTTAGTGGTGTCATGCTTCGTTTGGTTATAGGTGAATTCTATTATGAGTAGATAGACATCCAAATAAGTTAAGTTCTTCCTTACTATAGCTTAGAGCAATGATCCCAAAGTGCAATTGACTACCTCTATTTAGCCATTAGTTTAGGGGTGACAAGAAGTGCTGAATAGTAGTTTAGTCTCCATCCGACGCCACCGGGTTCTCTAGAAATGGTTTAGGAACTTTAGGTCTCTATTTAGGACTACACTTCTCAACACGCCGTATAACCAAACAAACTTCTACAAGAAAAGAGAAGCAATAGTCGAAGCATCATTAGTCTTGGAGTAGGGCACAAAGTGTACCATCTTATTGAATCAATCCACAACGACCATTATAAAATCTTTGCCTTAGGCTATTCTTGGTAATTTGAGGACGAAGTCTATTCTCAACTTAGTCTAAGGTCTTGTCGGGATAGGTGATACAAGGCAAGTGCATCTATCAGTTTTAATACAGTGAATGTGAGTCTGAGTCGATCCCTCAGAGACTTCGAGTACTAATATTAACCTTAGCTCTATTATCTAACCGAAAAATTGTAATAGGTTGAATGAATTAAAAATACTAAAATTAACAAACTAACCTAATTATGAGATTTGATTAAGCAATTTAGAAAGTGATAAAATTAAGAACAACTTCAAGAAAGCAAATAACGTATTTAGGAATTATTTCCCCTAGTGTTTAACATGTGACCACTTAAAATGTATCCAATTCAATCTCTATTATTTTTGACCGGAGGGATTTACAATTAAAGTTAACACCTTTCTCAAGCATATTAACCTTAATCCTAAATTATTTACCGGAATCTCTTCACTTAGTAATATAATTTAGAATCGCATTAATGTATAATGAATTCCTACACAAAAAGATCACTTTCCAGAAGAAACATGTGTCTTATCTCTAAGTACATATGTAATTCTCTCCAATTATGTCAAGATCTCATTACACATGTGATTTCTTAATCATCATGCATAATATCATAGATTGATACTCTAGAAATATCAATTAACAATTAAATAACATAATTGAATCAAGAAAAGATAGAAACTTTATTGAAAATTATCAATCAATCTAATAATCACATAAAACCCTAGGCTCCACAATCCTAAATACAAGAATCTTAAGCTATCATAATGAAACTAAAAACGACTTGCAACAAAATCAAGAAATAAAACATGAAAAACCCCTTTTTGTTGATGAAAAATCTCTTCAATCTTGAAGTTAGGTGTTGCTTTCGCCTTTTGCTCCTCCTTCTCTTCAAGTCTCTTCACTTTTGAATGTCTAAAAATTGTGTGTGAAACCCTAGTAAGTCATTTTATAATGTATTGTAAGGTTTCTTTTTTCGTCACTAGACATAGCCTGGGACATAACTGTGTAACTTTCTGACCAAAATTTCTATTGTTTATGTAACTTCAAAACTTCATAACTCATTCATTTGAACTCCAAATTGAGTGAAACTTGATTCCTTTTCTTTGTTTTCAATCCAAGAATGCGCTCAAACCTTGAAATCAAAATTTTACTCAATTAAGTATCAATTTTTGTAAAGATAACTAAAGATAGAAGGGAAACACTATAAAATCACCATGTGAAATGTATTTAAAATGAGAGTTATCAAACTTCCTCACACTTGAGCATTTGCTTATCCTCAAGCAAATAAATCAAAACAAAATTTTCGGGACAAGAAACACTAAACAAAATTTATCACTATTTAGGAAACTAGTAAACGAATACACTTGACCTGAAGAAAAGTAAGAAAATCATTTTCAATTAACTTGTAATAATAAAGTCAACCAATTTCACCCTTAACAATGTCATAATTTCACCTGACCATATTCGAATGCTCCAACAATACTTAATTCTAGAGTTCATTAGTTAATTTATGGAAATCAAAGTTTACTCGAGTCATTTAACCAAGGATTCTTAAACTAGAAATTAGATTTAACATCTCACCAACTAGGAAAGAGTCATAAAAATTTTGTCCATTTGACTAAAGTGTATACAATTCTCTCTTCAATCTCACTAAGTGCCATAATCCAAAACAAACACATTTTAGATCCACTCATTTTCTGATCATCCCCCTAGTTCATGCTTTTGTTGGGAGGTTTTTTTTTTTTTTTTTAAATTTACTTTATTTAAGCACAATTATGTTGGTAAAGGGAAAGAATCTTGCTCTTCTGACAAACCAAGACCGATTTATACCAACTTATCCCTTATATTGATAGCGGAAAAGAATCATGCTCTTTTGATGGACCAAGGCTGATCCATACCAATTTTTTTCATTAATATTGGTATTGGGACTCAATCTCGCTCTTTTGATGGATCAAGATGAATCCTTACCAATTTTTTTTTCTATTCATACACTTGTTATTATTTTTTACCTCCAGTCATTGTGATTTTTCAGGGGTTCTCAAAAGAAGAATTTCATTTGTTTGTTTGCTAAAAATTATAGGGCTTTAAAAATTTCTAAGAGAAAGGTATACATAAAAGTAAATTTAAAAATAACCATGACTAACTCTCAACTAGTGATGTTGTTCCAATCTCAAGTCTTAGAGTCCTAAGCTAAATAACTCGTAACTTTGCCCTCCATAGATTTGACTAATTAATTCTAGTAAAGTATAATAAGATCAATAATGATCAAGATGACATAGTTAATTTGGCCCAACACTTGTTAATTACCTATTGCAAGTTAACTTAAAAATTAATTGGGTTAAATGTAAATAATTGGTCTCCTAAATAGTAACAAATTCATATATATCCTTTGCCCACACTTAATAACGTACATTGTCCTCAATGTATGACTAAGAAAGCACAACAGCAAGATATGAAACAAGAAAAAACATCATAGGGAAAAAGGAAATACATGTATTGAAAAAAAAACTAATACTTCCTTGCCAGTCGAAAATAATGTAAAGAAGTCCATAACTAGGAGGCTATCGTCATTACATGTCTGATTGCACATGCTTTGGCCAACGAAAAACAAAAAAAAAAAATGAACTAAGAAGAGGGATCGGAATCTATCTCTCCATCATCTTCATTAGATGGTGCATTCGCCATGGTTTCATCATCATCTTCTTCACTACCCTTGGCATCCTCTTCACTACCCCTAACTTCTTCTTCCTCACTCTCATTGTCCTCATCATTTGCATTCGACTCTTTCATCTTGAGAAAATTTTCCAATTTGTCTTGGCGGATATGAAGTTTATCCACACTTTCTCAGATATAACGAACCTTAGTCATCAAGATATCAAATTTGTCCTCAAAGCTTGCTGAAGACGTCTGTCCTTTAGAGGGGGTTCGTGAGTGTCGACCTTGACATCCCATTGGTAAAAGGTTCATGAGTCAAAATGAGTTAAGTCGCATAGGAGTGACTTAAGTAACAAAGGTAAGCAAGGGCCAAACTACAACCTTAGTTTGCATGGCCTGCATTAGTAAGGTAATGTAGGAGCCACAACAAATATACCCTTTCTTCCGTGTAGTGGTTGCTTGGTGGCTGAAAAGTTCAACTAGCTCAATGGCTAGATTGATTGGGTGTTTATGAATAACACTATACAAGTAGAGACAATCCTTATTGGAAACTACACTGGTGCTTAGGCCTCGGTCGGTTAATGTATGTGCAAAGAGCCAATGAAGAACACGATATTCAGGTTTGACGAATTGAGAAGCCTTACTCTTTGCTGGGTCATAAGCATCACCAACAGTAATTTCATTCCAAAACGTCCCTAGTGTTATTCCACATGGAAAACGGCATGTTAAACGTTGGAACTCTTTTGTATGAGTGAATTTATCCTCATAAAGACCAAGATATTTGCCTAATTGAGTTATTGTCATGTGGAAAGGTTGGCTACTCAAAGTGAAATGGAGTTTGCGTTTGGGGCCCATGCCACTAACACTTTCTTTATCGAGTTTATATGTGCATAAGAACTCTAATGTTAGCTCCTTATAAATTGGAGCTTTAAGAGATAAAAATCACTCCCAAATGGTTCCTTCTAATAGTTCCTTCATTTCCGTTGTTAGCTCCAATTGGGCGAGAATATCCCAATCTAAACGAAGGGTGTTGCTGAATGGCTTGTTCTTAAATAAATTATAGCGAGTCAACTGGTATTCCTCTTTGAATTGAAGCATTGGGTGCTTTATTGGAGGGAGAGTGGCCAATGGTTCAACAATGGCACCTTCTTGCGTTGAAGATGATGTTGCATACTTGGATTTTCTTCGAACGGTAAGCTTTGTGCGATTTGCCATTGACTACTTGAGAAGAAACACTACACCAAATCAAAAATGCGCATCTTTGCCACACTTAGTTCAAACTACGACAGAGTTATAAAGGAGTAGAAGTGATGGATATTAAAAGAAATTTCATTGGGACATTTGAACAAACATGTAGAGTGCATCCACAAAACTAGTTGGTGTAAGAGAAATGGCTAGCAAATTCATCCAACTAATTATACATTAGACTTAGTACATTACAATCTTCTTGAAAAGAAGGCATCCCAACACGTCAAAAACTCTAAATGTCCCAAAATCACTCTCACAATTCTAACCCTAATTGTCGTGATTGAATAGTTATCATTGAATTTGCAACTAGAATTCGTGTTTGATAGATCATAAAATAATATCTAGCCATAAGGGGCATCATAAAGGCATGGAAATCTATCAACACAAGGCAAATGTGTATGTCTATCATAAAAGAATAAAAACCAGTAAATTCTCAAACAAAATGCATGTACCAATTCACAAAAGACCTAAATTTCGGTTACCTAAACATGCCTAAGTAATGATGAAAACAAAGCATGAACAAGAGAGGGCATAAAAAAAATGAGATGAACTTTCTTAGATCGAGTTGGATTTGATGAAGAAATGTGCTGATGAAAAGTAAAACGTGAGGAGAGGGTGGAAAGAAAAAATGAAATGTGAAATGAAGTTGTGTGTGTTGATGCTGTGACAATGTTATGCAGGACGTGTGGATGCTGGGCAAACATGGGCTGGAACACGACCGTGTCCCACGCTAGTGTAACTTTCTGTTTTGGGTGCCTTACCTGGGCAAACACGGGCTGGGACACAACTATGTCCCACGCCCGTATAACTATCTATTTTGAATGCGTGTTGCTGAGCGCACACGGGCTGGGACATAACCATATCCCACGCTTGTGTAACTTTTTGTGGGTGGTGCATATGGTTGGGTGCACGCGGGTTAGGATACAGTCGTGTCCCACGCCCGTGTAACTTTCTATGGTAACGGTTCATTGAAAGGGCCTGGATGGACATGGGTTGGGATACGGTTGTGTCCCATGCTCGTGTAACTTTCTATTTTATTTATTTATTTATTTTTTTTCCTAGCCTAAATTCATGAATTTAAATAAAAACTAAAAACTAAGAAAAGAAAGAAAGAAAAAAAATTAAATTAGATTGAATAGATTAAAGAAGGAATGCTAAGTTATAAATAAATAAATAAATAAAATAAAATAGAATGGATTAAAAGAACTAGAGTGCAATCAAAGAATATTAAAGCAAAACATTAATAAAAGAAGAGTTTGGCATGGGTTGTCTCCCATGAAGTGCTATAGTTAACGTCGATAGCTCGATGGGATACGATTATAGCTTACGATTGTTCTGTCGGGTGGAGGTAGAATTCCTCTTGTCCACCATGCTCCAAATTTCCACTCAAGTATAACTTTAATCGTTGTCCATTTACCTTAAATGTGCCTTTTTTCGGGTGTGTAACTTCAACAGTCCCATACGAGAAAACTTGTGTAATTGTAAATGGTCCAAACCACTTAGATTTCAACTTACCTGGGAATAAACGAAGGTGAGAATTATACAAAAGGACATGATCGCCTTCTTTAAATTGTTGACTTTGTTTGATTTACTGATCGTGGTACTTTTTGGCCCTTTCTTTGTATAATTTGGAGTTCTTATATTCTTTCGCTTGCCATTCCTTTAGCTCATTCAATTGAAGCTTCCTATGAGAACTTGTATGCTCAAAATCAACATTAGCACTTTTAATTGCTCAATAAGCCTTCTGTTCAATCCCTACCGGTAAATGATAAGCCTTCCCATATACAAGTCGGTAGGGTATGGTCCCTAATGGGGTTTTGTATGCAGTTTTGTGTGCCCATAGAGCATCTTCCAACTTTTCTAACCAATCTCTCCTATGATACTCTATGGTTTTTTCAAGAATTCGCTTAAGATCGCGATTAGCAACTTCCACTTGGCCACTACTTTAGGGGTGGTACAAGGTGGCTATTCTATGTGTAACGCTATAACGTTTCAACACTTGGTCGAGTTGGGCATTATAAAAGTGTGTTCCCTTATCACTTATAATTGTCCTAGGGGTGCCAAATTGAGAAAATAGGCCTTTCAAGAATTTTTTTACTACCCTAGCATTATTAGTAGGTAGGGCTTTAGCTTCTACCCACTTAGAGACGTAGTCAATAGCTACTAAGATATATTTATTTCCATTAGAGTTCGAAAAAGGGCCCATAAAATCGATCCCTCACACATCGAATACCTCGACCTCAATGATGCGGTTTTGTGGCATTTCATCCCTATGAGATATATTCCCTACTCGTTGACAATAATCACAAATCTCAACATATTTCTGGGCATCTTTAAATAAGGTAGACCAATAAAATCCAGCCTCTAAGACCTTATGGGCTGTCTTATTGGCATTGTGATGCCCACTCGTAGGCCTTGAATAATAGTGGCTCAAAATTCTCCATCCTTCGAGGTGTGGTACACACCTTTGAATAACATGATCTGTACATACTTTAAATAGGTAAGGATCATCCTAAAAATAATGTTTCACATTAGAAAAAAATTTCTTCTTTTGCTGGTGTAGAAGTCCTTTCGGTATAATCTTGGTAGCTAAAAAATTGGCGATATCCGCAAACCAAGGAATTTCCATATCACTTACTTGGTCGATAGCATAGAGTCGCTCCTCAGGGAACTCATCTTTGATCTTATTCTCGTTAAGCATTTCCAAGTTTAGATTCTCCAATTGAGATAGGTGATCTGCTGCTAAATTCTCAGCGCCTTTTTTGTCTTTGATCTCCACATCAAACTCTTATAGCAACAAGATTCACCTAATCAATCTTGGCTTTGCATTTGGTTTTGCTAACAAGTACCTAAGGGTAAAATGATCAGTGTAAACAATCACTTTAGATAGAAGCAAATAAGAGCGAAACTTATCAAAGGAAAAAACAATTGCTAGCAACTCTTTTTCTGTAGTAGTGTAGTTCTCCTGAGCATTATTAAGAGTTTTGCTAGCATAGTAAATTGGTTGAAAGTGCTTGTCTCGTCTTTGCCGCAACACTACCCTTACTGCAGTGATCACTTGCGTCACACATAAGTTCAAAGGGAAGTGCCCAATCAGGTACTACCATGATTGGGGCATTGGTCAGTTTCTCTTTAAGGATATTGAAAGCTTTCAAACACTCTTGAGAGAAAACATAAGGTACATCCTTCTCTAATAACTTAGTCAAAGGGCGGGCAATTTTCAAGAAGTCCTTAATAAATTGCCTATAAAAACCTGCATGCCCTAGAAAGCTTCTTATGGCCTTAACCGAAGTTGGAGATGGGAGTCTTGCAATAGCGTCCACTTTGGTAGTATCAACCTTAATTCCTCGATATGAGATCTTATGGCCTAACACAATACCCTCTTATACCATGAAGTGGCACTTCTCCCAGTTGAGTACAAGATTGGTCTCTTCATACTTAGTAAGTACCCTGTCCAAATTATTCAAACAATGGTCAAATGAGTTGCCAAAAACTGAAAAATCATCCATAAATACCTCCATTATGTCCTTAATCAAATCATTAAAAATGGCTAACATGCATCGTTGGAATGTAGCAGGTGCATTGTAAAGACCAAAAGGCATTCTATGGTAAGCAAAGGTGCCATAAGGAGAAGTGAAAGTGGTCTTCTCTTGATCTTCCGGTGCAATAGGTATCTGAAAATAACCAGATAAGCCATCTAGAAAACAATAAATCATATGTCCAGCTAGTCGTTCTATCATTTGATCAACAAAAGGTAAGGGGAAATGGTTCTTACGTATAGCATCATTTAACTTTCTATAATCAATACATACACGCCAACCTGTTACCGTTCTCATTGGGATCAATTCATTATTTTCATTAGGAACTATTGTCATCCCACTTTTTTTTTAAACTACTTATACTGGACTCACCCATGAGTTATCAGAGATAAGATATATCATACCTACATCAAGGAGTTTGATAACTTCTTTTTTGACTACCTCTTTCATGTTTGGATTCAAGCGTCTCTAGGGCTATACAATCGGCTTATGGTCTTCTTCCATTAAAATCTTATGAGTACAAAATGAGGGATTGATACCTCGAATATCGAATATTTTCCAAGCAATGGTCTTCTTATGCTCCTTAAGTACTTTTAGCAACCTTTCTCTCTATTCTTCTTCTAAATTGGATGCTATAATTACCGGTAATTTGGAGTCCTTTTCTAAGAAGGCATATTCTAAGTAATCGGGTAATTGCTTTAACTCTAATACTGGTGGCTCCTCAATCAAAGGTTGTAACTGTGCTTCCTTCCTCTTTTCAAACTCTTCAAACCCTTTCTCAATAGAGTTAGGTTTATTTGCCTCCAGTTAGGCTACCACCTCGGATTTGATAGGATCTTCCAAAGCTTCTTCCATGCCTAATTGCAAGTAACTCTACAATGGATCCTTAAAAAGAACTTTCTGCATATAACTTGAAACAAAAGTGTTAGTAACATCCAAAAGGTAGCAAGTATCATCCTAATCAACAGACTTTTTCATAGCTTCCAAAATTTTAAACATGATCTCTTCATGTCCTACTCTAAGAATGAGCTTGCCATCACTAACATCAATGATAGCCCTAACGGTAGCTAAGAATGGTTTACTTAGGATAAGGGGCAACTAAAAATCTTCATCCATATCCAATATCACAAAGTCAACTGGAAAAGTAAATTTACCTACTTGGACTAATACATCCTCAATAATGCCTCTAGGATATGTCACAGATCTATCAACTAATTGCAAGCTCATGCGTGTGGGTTTAGGTTCCCCTAATCCTAGCTTCTTAAAAAATTTATAAGGCATTAAATTAATGTTAGCACTAAAATTAGTTAAAGCTTTGTCAACTAATAAGTTATCAATATGACAAGGAATTATAAAACTTCCTAGGTCTTTTAGCTTCTTGGGCAACTTATTTTGCACGATCGCTGAATATTCTTCACCCAATATGACTGTAGAAAGCTCCTCAAGCTTCCTTTTGTTGGATAACAAATCTTTCAAGAACTTAGCGTACTTCGGCATCTGTGACAAAGCATCAACGAGAGGTAAGTTAATATGCAGTTGTTTAAAGAGATCAAGGAACTTATTGAATTGTTTGTCATTGCGATCTTACTTGAGTCTTTGGGGATATGGGATGGGTGGTTGATATTCCTTCACCTTAGATGACTCTACGTCTTCCTTTGCTTTCATGCCCTCATTGCTCTTATTAGTCTCCTCGCTAACCTTCCTCTTAGCATGCAACTCTTTCCTACTTCGAAGTGTCACTGCCTTGACATGTTCCTTTGGATTGGTTTCTATATTTCTCAGTAGTATTCCTCGTGGTCTTTCAGAGATTAGCTTCATAAGTTGACCAATTTGGTTCTCAAGGTTGCGATTAGACGCCTCTTGATTCCTCAACGATGATTTAATGTTGGATAAGCGAGCCTTATTGCCTTGAATATATTTTGTGAGAAGTTCTTTCACACTAGACTTCTTTTCTTGAGGAAGAGGAGGTGGTAATGGTCTTTGAAATCTAGTTGGGCCAAAATTGGTCTTTTATCGGCCTTGGTTTTGATTTGCCCATGAGAAATTAGGGTGATTCTTCCATCCGAGATTATAAGTATTGCTGTAGGGGTTATTTTGTTGCCTGGGTAGATTTCCTAGATAATCTACCTGTTCCAGTTGTTCTTGTGCTCCATAACCTTGCATGCCAAAGTCACTTTCATCTGATTCTACTTGTTGAGGGCCAACAGAGAGTGTATCAATCTTTTTACTCAATAAATCCACCTTAGCGGCCAGAGTAGTGGTCAAGTCCACATCATAAATTCCCATAACCTTTTGCTTGGCTCTAGTGCTTTCCCACTGATAATTGTTCATCGCTATTCCTTCAATCAGGTTTTGTGCTTGCTCGGGTGTCTTTGTGTTCAAGTACCTCCTGCGGATGCATCAATCATCTGTCTCGTAGATAAATTGAAACCATTATAGAAGGTCTAAATCTACATCCATAGTAGGAGGCCATGATGTGGGCACCTCCTAAGTAAGTCCTTGAATCGCTCCCAAGTGTCATATAGAGTCTTCGCTTCCAATTGGGCAAAACAAGAAATGTCTCTACCAATTCATTCCAAGTTGTGATTGAATTTCGTGGTAGAGAGTTCAACCACCGCTTTGCTCTACCCCTCAAGGAAAAAGGCAATAGTTGCAGTCGAATGGCATCATCCGTAGCTCCATTGATTTTAAATGTATCACAAATCTCTAGAAAGCTAGAGATGTGGTCATTAGGATCTTCATCTTGGAGACCATCAAACTGAACATATTGTTGCACCATTTGTATGATGTTAGGTGCAATTTGGAAGTTATTAGCCGCGACGGTTAGCCTTGTGATACTAGAGTCAGCTCTAATAAGTGTAGGCCTTGAATAGTCGGACATAGTTCAATTTGCTTCATTACCGTTGTTAGCCATGTGTGGTGGATCTTCTTGATTGATGAATTGAGTGTTGGCCTCTTCACCTTCTTCCTTAATCTCAATGATTGACTTGTCTTCTATGGTAGCCACAGTTTGTCTAAGTCGCAATCTCAAATTTTGAAGGATAGTTCTCTCAATTTCAGGATCAAGTTCTACCAAATCTTTCGAGTTGCTTCGGGTCATGCACTACAAGGGCAAGAAATATAGAATCAATTGCAGCTCTAGGTAATAAAAATAAACAATGAAAACAAAAGAGAAAAAAAAATGGTCAAAGTAATAAAGCAACTAGTGTTCTTAATATCAAAAGTCCCCGGCAACGGTGCCAAAAATTAGATACAAGGCAAGTGCACCTATCAGTTTTAATACAGTGGATGTAAGTCCGAGTCGATCACTCAGGGACTTCGAGTACTAATATTAACCTTAGCTCTATTATCTAACCAGAAAATTGTGATGGGTTGAATGAATTAAAAATACTAAAATTAACAAACTAACCTAATTATGAGACTTGATTAAGCAATTTAGAAAGCGATAAAACTAAGAACAACTTCAAGAAAGCAAATAACATATTTAGGAATTATTTCTCCTAGTGTTTAGCATGTGACCGCTTAAAATGTATCCAATTCAATCTCTATTATTCTTGACCGGAGGGATTCACAATTAAAGTTAACACCTTTCTCAAGCATATTAACCTTAATCCTAAATTATTTACCAAAATCTCTTCACTTAGTAATATAATTTAGAATCGCATTAATGTATAATGAATTCCTACACAAAAAAACCACTTTCCGGAAGAAACATGTGTCTTATCTCTAAGTACACATGCAATTCTCTCCAATTATATCAAGATCTCATTACACATGTGATTTCTCAATTATCATGCATAATATCATAGATTGATACTCTAGAAATATCAATTAACAATTAAATAACATAATTGAATCAAGAAAAGATAGAAACTTTATTGAAAATTATCAATCAATCTAATAGTCACATCAAACCCTAGGTTCTACAATCCTAAATACAAGAATCTTAAGTTATCATAATGAAACTAAAAATGACTTGCAACAAAATCAAGAAATAAAACATGAAAAACCCCTTTTTATTGATGAAAAATCTCTTCAATTTTGAAGTTAGGTATTGCTTTCGCCTTTTGCTCCTCCTTCTCTTCAAGTCTCTTCACTTTTGAATGTCTAAAAATTGTGTGTGAAACCCTAGTAAGTCCTTTTATAATGTATTCTAAGGTTTCCTTTTTCGTCACCAGACACAGCCTAGGATACAGTTGTATCCCCAGGTCGTGTAACTTTCTAACCTTGGCAAATCTTCTTGGATGGACATAGCCTGGGGACATAGTTGTGTCCTAGACTGTGAAACTTTTTGACCAAAATTCTTATTATTTATGTAACTTCAAAATTTCATAACTCATTCATTTGAACTCTAAATTGAGTGAAACTTGATTCCTTTTCTTCGTTTTCAATCCAAAAATGCACTTAAACCTTGAAATCAAAATTTTACTCAATTAAGTATCAATTTCTATAAAGAAAACCAAAGATGTAAGGGAAATACTATAAAATCACCATGTGGAATGTATTTAAAATAAGAGTTATCAACAGGCAAAGGCATTGCTTTCTCTTATTCGAAAAGGCATTTAGCCCTCTTGCATATGACATAGCATTCGATAATTCAATGTATGTCTCACCTCATCCTTAACCAAAAGAAGTGCGTACTTAGCAGCTCATACATCCTTCTCTCCTAAAATGTTTGAAGAGCCCTCTATTATAGGCTTCCTTAATAAGTAACTCTCTTAGAGAACAGGTTAGCAAGCACAATTTCCCACTTCAGAATAAGTACCCATCTTCCTCGTGATATTCGTCTACTATTCTTCCATTGATACATTGCCTACTTAAAATGTAGGTCCAGTGGATATTGTTCTTTAATACTCACAAACCTGAACAACCTAGTTTGTAGTTTGGTCAAGAGCGTATGTCTTCTTGAAAGAACATATGCAACTACATTGCTCTTACCTTGTTTATACATGATCACAAAATTGAATCTCATAAGGAATTCAACCCATCTCGCTTGCCGCTTCAATAGTTTGGTTTGACTTTGAAGGTACCTTAGAGATTCGTGGTCGGTATAGATAACAAACTCTCTTGGCAATAGATAATACAGCCATACTTGGAGCGCTTAGATGAGTGCTAAGAGTTCTTTATCGTAAATCGAGTAGTTTAGTTGAGGTCCTTTGAGCTTCTTACTATAGTAGGCAATCGGTTAGCCTTCTCGCATTAGGATAGCACCTATACCTATGCTTGACGTATTACACTCCAGCTCGAATATCTTTTCAAAGTCAGGTAAAGCTAGTATAGGTATGGAAGTCAATCTTTTGTTTACTTTGGAAAAATTTGTTTCTTCTTTTTCTCCCCATTTAAATTCGATGTTCTTCTTCATCAGTTCCATAAGGGGTATGGCTATGGTGTTGAAATTCCTTACGAATCTTTTGTAAAAGGATGCTAGTCTATGGAAGCTTCTCACTTCAACATAAGTGGTTAGAGTTGGCCATTCGATAATTGCCCGGATCTTCTCATCATCTACTTGCAAGCCTCCTCCACTTATTACATAGCTTAGGAATACCACTTCCTCCTGGTAAAAGCAACACTTCTTTAGATTGCCGAATAACCTCTCGGCTCGGAGGACATCTAATACTGCACGAAGATGTTTATAGTAGCTCGACATGTCAACACTGTACACTAGGATGTTGTTAAACTATACCACGACACACTTCCCCATCAAATTCCTCAATACATGGTTCATCAGTTGCATGAAAGTGCTCGGGGCATTTGACAAGTGATCACCTCTAAATAGAGCTTCCGAGTTTTACAATTTATAAACTGATATCCTATCCTTAACTCGGTTCAACAAGCAAGTGTACCTATTGTTTATAGCACGGATGAGTATAAGGTCTTCTCTATTGGGAACAGTTATAAACATTAGTACCAATTAATCTTCCTATTATCTAGCAATCCAATTTATCAAGTAATCAATTATTAAAACTTTAAATTGCTGACTAAACTACACTTATCCACAAATTAATGCCACTAACACAATGGTTACAAAACAATTACTAACAACACATTTAACATGTAGACTTGCTTTACTACTTAGTATGATCCTACTAAAATATTTGTTGTCTTAATACTTGTTATCTACGGGAAATTACCGTATGTAAGAATTCCTCTCAGAACTACTTACTTCTAATCCTAATTGTGTCTATTGGAATCTCTTCCTAATTAACAACTAACTTGGATCGCATTAATGTCATATTAATGTATCGATTCCTTAAGGATGCAACAACTTTCCTAATAATATCTCTATTATCAAGAATTAACAGGAGTAAATTATTCCAATGAACTAGATCTATACAATAGAATTGTCTCTTGACATATTCTATTGAAATCCGTCCTAAGTCAATGTTGTGCATTATACCATACTTAGATTCATTAAGTGCAACTCATCGGAATTAACATTTATCAAGAAACCACTATTTCATGCACTTGATCATACTAAATGATGTAGCAAGTCCTAAGGTACTACTCACACATAATGAAGAAACAAAACATATCAATAAAATGTAGAAATAACAAAGAAATTAAAATAGAACAAGTAGAAGAATACAACCTTCTTTTGAATTCCACTGTATAAATTTGATAAATACACGAACAATGAATTCCCATCGTCTCTCTTGAGTAATTTTGGGAAAGGTATAAGGTACAACACTTAGAAACTATACTAAAAGAAATTAATAAAAAATACAATGAGTACAAAGATGTATGAATGGATGTATGATCTAATCTCCCCTTTTGTTTGAAAATTCTAGTGTATTTATATTCTTCTCATCAAAAGGCTTGAAATACACCACTTCAAGACACCCCTTAGCATTTAGACTCGTTGTACGCACCAATTCATGTGAAATGATTTAAAAAGAATCGTCGTGTCTACTTCCATCATGCCTGTGACATGAGGAGTGATCCTCTCGTCGCAAACATTCCACTTAATCACACTCGTGATTAAGGGCGTGATCATCATTCTAAGGTGGAGTCATGACGGTGATGAACAGGTGGAAAAGTAGCTTTCGCCTTGGTCACTCCCTTGATCATGACTGTGATGGAGGGAGTGACGAGCACTGAACACTCAAATTCTTTTTTATCATACTTGGGATGAGTCTTAATTGATCCTCCTTTAGCATTATTCCTTTATCACGGCTGTAATAGCTCTAAATCTCCTTGTTCTTGTCGAATTTTTCCTTTTGCTTTTGAATAATCTAAAATTGATATATTACACAATGAATTACCAAGAACTTGAGAAATAAATACAATTATGGTCAATTATACCTAAATGTGCTTAAAAAGTGTAGAGTGATTTATACTTATCAACAAGCCAAATGGCATTACCATCCACTCATAAAGTCTATGTCGAGTTTTGAATGTTGTTTTCTATTCATCTCCTAACCTCATTCGAATCTGATGGTAGCTATACTTCATATTGATCTTGCTGAAAACCTTAACTCCACTCAATTCATCTAGCATGTCATCTAACCTAGGGATCAATTATCGGTACTTAATCGTGATCTTGTTTATGGTTTGGTTATCAACATACATTCGCTGGTAACATTCTTTTTTGGCACTAAGAGTACCAGTACAGCGTAGGGATTTTAACTCTCCCTTACATAACCTTTCTCTAGGAGTTCATTGACTTGTTGATGAAGTTCAGAAGCTTGCTTAAGATTCATCAGATAAGCTAGCTTATTTAGTAAGGTGGTGTCGGGTATCAAGTCAATGTAATGTTTTATGCCATGGAAGGGGGTAATCCTTCGGGCAACTATTTAAGAAATAGGTCGGCATATTCATTCATCAACTCCTTTACTTCCAAGGGTAGCTCACCTTGCTCCCTTAACTCTAATAATCGCTTAATTAACATGAAGATCAGCATATCGGCTTTAATAGCCTCTTGGAGCTCAGCTCTACTCATTATCAGAGTCTTCTTTGATCTTTAAGCAAGTTTAGCTTGCAATTTGCTAACTTGACTCAACGGCATAGGGTTTAGCGTAATCTTCCTTCCATCTTTCTTGAACACATAGGTGCTCCTGTATCCATCATTTATAACCCCTCGATCATAAAGCCAAGGTCGGCTAAGTAGTACTTGTAAAGCATACATGGGTAATGATAAGGATTGGAGGAACAAATAGCAGCGGATCTCGAAAAGGCAAAATGGGTCGAATGGGTATGACAAATAAGGAGTGAGATGATTAATTTTAATAGTGAGTATGGATAGATATCACACACTAAGATACAAACACTATTAAGGGTTCAAGCTTGAAATAGGATTCGATACAACTCATAAACACTAAATGTTGCTTTGGATTCAAGTGAAGGTTAGATGCAACTCACTAATCGGTTCAAATGAAGGGGTTCGCCACAATCTCAAGGTTAAGATCAATAAGAATGCGAGAGAGATTAAAGAGCTTAATCTATACTCGATAATCCGACAAATGCTAGCTTAAGAGTAGCCTTGCTCAAAAAGGAAAAGATTCCAAGCACAGGAATATACTTTTCTATTTGATTTCGTATATTGACTTCTATCTCTGTATGTATATCTTTGATGTTTACAGATGTTGCTATTTATAGTAAGTCCTAAACCTTAGTAGCAAAACTGTAAATAATGTACAAGGCCTTAAACCCTAAATAATTGGGCCCATAAATAAAACGAAGGAAAACATGTACAAGAATACAAAACTGTGTGTTTTATAAGGGAAGTTGGCATGTCTTGGAAGGAGTAGTATCCAAATTGGATAAGGTTGGCAGTTGGATGTATGGGTTCAGGAAGGAGTCCTTGAAGTCTTATAGTGTTTGGCTAAGACACCAAAAAGGTTGGCCCATAATTGTCGAGTTCTAGGATCATTCGGCATGAGTCTTTTGGTGTTGTGCCGATTAGTTCTTTGGTCTCGAATACTCGGCCTTATGGTATCTCGTCTTCTTTATAGACAACAGACTTGTTGCCAAGTAGCTCCTTTTCTTCCCCTTAATCTTTTATAATTTGCTCATCCTCGGCGAAAGTTGTTTGGCCTCGGCCTTGAACTGTTTAGCCTTGGGTTAGCATAGGTCGGCATCGACTTCAGATAGGTCGGCTTTGGCTTGGAAGTAGTTGGAGGTTGATTCCCATCATTACCGTAGGTTTGAAAGGAAGTTATCCTTGACATTAAGCATTGAGCATGGGCTGGGATGTCAAATAAGCTCCTTCTCCCCTTTTGTTTTACCATGGGTGATAAGTGCTTCTAGATTTCCTTAATGCTCACTAGGGTTAAGAGATGGCTCTTCCCATCCTTTCGGATAGTGTAAGTGTTGAGGAATCCATCATGGATCACTTTCTGATCAAACTCCCATAGTTGGCCAAGAAGTAAATTTATAGCATTCATTGGAACCACATCGAAGTCAATCTCGTCCTCATATTGTCCTACCTTGAATGTGATTCGAGCTTGCTTATGCACATGGACCATACCTTTGTCATTAAACCACTTCAATCCATAAGGTCAGAAGTGCGGGTAGGTTGGCAATTTCATCTTCTCTACTAATTTGGTAGAGACGATATTGGTGCAGCTTCCTCCATCGACAATCAGGGAATAGGTCTTCCCATTCACTAGGCACCACATATGGAATAAGTTGTCCCTTTGTTCGGGATCTGCCTTCAGTTTGGCTTATGTTACCATAACTAAGAGTTTATCTAGGTCTTTGGGATAGACATCTTCTTTGATCAATCCGTCTTCTAAACTCCTGTCACTTTGACTTTCTACTTGGGCATTGGGTCCTTTGCCTTTCAAGACCATAACCCTCTTATTCAGACATTGAAAAGCAATTTGACTATAGACTAAGCATTTGAAGCAATTCACTTCTCGAGCCTTATTGCCGGATGCGTTCTCTTTCTTGGAAATCTTTTTCTTGGCATGGGCGGGTCGGCTAGGCTCTCCTTTCTCTATCTTCTTTTCTTACCTTCTCTTGACATATCTCTTAGGCTTAGGACTACCTTGTTGAGGTTGGCTAGTCGGCCTTTGATGCCTTCTTCTCCTTTGTCTCTCCACTCTTAATGCCAAATTAATTAGCTCGTCTAAAGAGTTGAATGGTTGTAATTTAACTATGTCGGTAATTTCATCTCGGAGTTCACTCAGGAACTTAGCAGTGATGTGGTCCTATGGCTCGACAATCTCACATCTCATCATAAAGGTCTTAAACTCTTGCAAATACTCTTCAACAATATTTCAACCTTATCTCAAGTGTTGAAAAGTATGGAGCATCTCTTACTTGAAGTAAGTCGGCTCGAAGCGCTGATTCATCAACCTCTTCATAAGCTTCCATGTTCTAATCGACTCTTCTCCTTCAACATCTTGCTTGGCAACCAACTTATCCTACTAAAGGCTTGCATACTCAATAAGGGATAATGATGCCAGCTTAATGTTTGTTCGTTCATCACACTTATAGCACTTGAACAACTTCTTAGGAGTGTGTTCATCATTATCAAGCTCATTGGAACCACTTCCACTTATGGGAGTGTGTTCCTTTCTTTCTTCTCGGCCATTACGTCTATGGCCACTAATTGAACTAGTAAGCTCTTGGATAGAATCGATGAGATTTTGGATTTGATATTCCACATTATCAACACGTTGTCTCAAACTTTCACAAGGATCACCAATGTTGTCGACATTATCCTTTGACATTTTTTTTTTGTACAGCAATTTTCTAAAAAATTGAATAAACAACAAAACACAATTATAGTAACCCAGAAACAACCGCTACTCAGCTTCTATAGCTACTTCTATTGACAAACAACTACCATGAATAGCTTACTACACTACAGAACAATGATTAATAGAGAGGTACAAACCATGAATCAAACTTTAAAGAACACTAACACACGTATCTCCCCAAATCTCTGATACTAAGATGATAAGGATTGAAGGAACAATTAATAGTAGATCTTAAAAAGGTAAAATGGGTTGAATGGGTATGACGGATAGGGAGTGAGATGATTAAATTTGAGGGTAAATGTAGATGGATATCATGCACCAAGACATAAACACTATCAGGGGTTCGAGCTTGAAATAGAGTACGATACAACTTATGAACATTAAATGTTACTTTGGATTCAAGTGAAGGTTAGATACAACTCACTAATCGGTTCAAATGAAGGGGTTCACCATAATCTCAAGATTAAGATCGATAAGAACGCGAGAGAGATTAAAGATCTTAATCTATACTCGATAATCTGACAAATGCTAGCTCAAAAGTAGCATTGCTCAAAAAGGAAAAGATTCCAATCGCAGGAATATACTTTTTTATTTGATTTCGTATATTGACTTCTATCTCTATATGTATATCTTAGATGTTTACAAATGTTGCTATTTATAGCAAGTCCTAAACCCTAGTGGTAAAACTGCAAATAATGTATAAAGCCTTAAACTCTAAAGAATTAGGCCCATAAATAAAACAAAGGAAAATATGTACAAGAATACAAAACTATGCGTTTTATAAGGGAAGTTGGCATGTCTTGGAAGGAGTAGTATCCGAATTGGACAGGATCGGCAGTTGGATGTATGGGTTCAGGAAAGAGTCCTCGAAGTCTTATAGTGTTTGGCTAAGACACAAGAAAGGTTGGCCCATAATTGTTGAGTTCTAGGATTAATGGGCATGAGTCTCTTGGTGCTGTGCCAATTGGTTCTTTAGTCTCGGATACTCAGCCTTGTGGTATCTCGTCTTTTCTATAGACAACAGACTTATTGCTAAGTAGCTCCTTTTCTTCCCCTTGGTCTTCTATAATTTGCTCAGCCTCGGTGAAAGCTGTTTGGCCTTAGCCTTAAACTATTCAGCCTTGGGTTAGCATAGGTCGGCATCTTCTTTTAGAGGGTCGACATTGGCTTTAGATAGGTCAGCCTTGACTTGGAAGTAGTTTGAGGCTGATTCCCATTAAGTAGTATGTTATAGAGGATCTTGTTGAAATAATTCTTGATTGAAATTGGTAGTAATGCTTGCCGTGTGACATGTAGTGCCCCCTTCTCATTCAGCCAGTGCAACTTGTACGCTTCAGATGTGTAATAGTTGGCAACTTTAGCTTCTTGATCAGATTGGTAGATGCCACATCGGTGCAACTCCTATTATCTACAATAAGTATACATAGCTGATCATTCACTTTGTAGGTAATATGAAATAAATTCTCTCTCTTCTCCCCCTCATGCGAAGTGGATCGATTAATTGAAGTCCTTGGTAAACACATCTTCTTCAATCAGGTTAGCATTTACATCAGCCTCTTCTTCCACTTCTTTCTCCTTAGGTTCCTCATTCGTATTGTTTACTTCAACCTCTAGTGCATCTCCCTTGATAATTATCATCCTTCGGTTTCAATACTGAGTAGCCATATGTCTAAACTCTTGGCACTTGGAATACTTGATCTAACTCGTCTTCCTTCCAGATAGCTGTCCTTTCTCATATGTTCTGGTCAGTACATCACCATTAGGTCAGCCTTTCTGTTTGGCTTGGACATCCACCTTCTTAGTCAGCTTGGCATTTAGCTGAGCTCGATAACGTCCTTGATTAGGTTGACTTGGTGGAGGTTGGGTTGGCATTCTGTTTCTTCTCTATCTCTTTACTCATTGGGCTATGCATATGGCCTCATCCATTGTAGTAAATTGTTGGAGTTCCACAATATCTCGGATATAACTCCTTAACCCAGTAAGAAACCTAAAGATTATTTGTGTTGATGGTTCCTTTACTTCATAGCAAATCATAAGCATTTGGAACTCTTGGACATACTCATCAAAAGTTTCGCTTCCTTGCCTCAACTCTTGAAGTTGAGTAAAAGTGTCTTATAAATAGGTTTCCGGCACAAATTTGTTTCTAAGTACTCTCTTCATCTTAGGCTAAGTATTAATCTCTTGGTATCCCTCTCGTCGTCTTATGACTTGAAAGTTCTTCCATCATATGGCGGCATATTTTGTGAACTCGATAGCAGTGGTTCTTACCTTCTTTTAGTCTTCATACTTAAAAGTTTTTGGTACTATTCATATGTTAGCTATTAGCCATTTTGGTACTATTCATATCTAGGTAGGCTAAATAAAATTTGATTCTTTTATTAAACAAAACTCAACAACATGTATCAACAATTAATCCAAGTTAAACAAGCATGAAAACGACCAGAAATCATGCTTCACACATAATCCTAATCTATATACATTCCTTCATAAGTGAAATACATGTTCAATGCTTAAAACCAATAACCCATCTAATACACAATCACAATAAATAACATAAACACCACATATTAATCCATTAACATTAAAAGATTCATAATCTTCATGAATACAATGGGATTACAAAGTTAAACAACATCCCTAAACAATAATAAATTGGGTAGAGAGAGAACTCACCTAACAAGAGGAGTTCCAATTTTCAATCCAAGTTGGAATGATGTTTTTCGTGCATCTCGAGGTTGGAATCTGCTAAAACTAACTTAATCTAAGATAAATCTAACCTAAAATAACCTAGGAAGTTGAAATCCTAACAATCCTAGAGAGAAAAGAAGAAAGGAAGTTGAAAAAGAAAAAAAAAATCGCATCCCCAAATGAGTTGTGAATTACAGCTTTCTATATCAAGGGGTTACCATCTTGAAGGTAGTTGGGAATACTGGCATTCCAGCAGATACCATCATGATGATATTTGGGACTATCGTTAGGACAGTATAGTCCACTCTTTGCAATACTCGTGAAGGTTCTGTTCTGAACATCGACTTGACTATATTTGGAATTACTGTCAAGCCAGTAGTTCCTACTCCATGTCTTCATCTCTTTTTTTTTTTTTTTTTTTTGGCTTCTCGTATTTGGGCACGGTAGCCTTAGGACCTATAAGAACAAGCACAAAGAGCTTAAATTATTCAAATAAACATATCTTTTGATCACTAAAACATAAAAATATGAATTGTACTTATGTTAAGAAATTATATGTGATTTTAATGAAAATTCATACACTTTTGGCCAAAATTCTATTAAATCACATATAATTATAATAGAAATCCTTTAGATAAATGTGTGGTTTTGCACACTTATCAATAGCTTGGGATGCTTTAACTCGCTCTTCTTCTTCTTTGTACTCTTCTTCAATGCCATCCAATTCTCCCACGTCAATCTTTCTTCTCGTTCAACCACCTACTCCTCTACCTCGAACTTGTCAAGCTAGGTTCTATCCTTTAGCAAGTCGAACAGCTTGTGGGGTATTTTGTACGGCCTTAGCAAGTCAATAGGCCAATGCATGAATTGCTTTGGTTAAATCAACTAGGAGGTTGGCCACTTCATCAAGTCTCTTACTCGTACTTCTAGAGGTGCCTTAGGATTGTTGACCATGGTGGACAACACCACTATTGTCATCCCCAATACAAACATTAACACTTAGGTCTATCATTTTCCTTAGTTATTCCAAATTCAACCTTTAGATTTGAGCTACAATTGACACTATTTCTCCAAAATCTAACAACTTAGCACAATCTTCATACTAGTAGCTAGTTATGCTGCAATACAGTAGCAACACTGACGAATAATCCACTAACATAGAACTTGCTCTATTTTCGGATGTTTGAAATAGAGCAAAATAGAGTAAACATAAAAAGAAACCACTTCACAAATCACAAGCACAACTTACCCAATGGAACCTTCACTTTGATACAAAGATGGTGTGGACTATAGCCAAGAACAAATAAGACCACTCACAAGGTTAGGTTTAAGCTTGCCGAAAGCTTGAAATGAATGATGGGGAAGCGTGCGAAAGAACAAAAACAAGAGCAAGGAAGCAAACCTGCGAACAACTCCAAAGGATATGACGTACTAGTGGAACTTCTAAGGACTCACGGCGCAGCTTGATGTGATGCATGAGTTGGTTTGATGAGATTACTCACTACTTGGCTTTGCTTAAGAGATAAGACAAGAGTGAAATAAGAGTAAACAAGAAATGTTTACAAAGGAAAGATTTAGTACAATAATGACAATGATATGATGATTTGCAACTACATGTACAGTAGGCATTTATACCCGAGAATTTAAGACAACTTCCCTAAAAATGGAAAAGACAAAAAGGGTATTATCTTAAAGAGGTAATGTACAAAGAATGCAAAACGTAAAAATGAATATTGAAGGAAAAATAATTAGTGTAGCAGATTCTTCATATAGTCCTGGACATGTGGCAGCAATGCATGGGTGATGCCATTGGAAGATGTAGACAAAACATTATGATTTAGTTGGGTAGCCAAGCAAGGGTAGTTGAAGGTTCGTGCAAGGTTGATATCTCAGCCTCTCGGCACCAATGTTGTTGAGCATGTCATCAGTTTGGTTAGGGTCGAGCATGTATATAGAGTTTGGCTGTTATTAGGGTATCCTTCCAATCGGCATTTGATTTTTGAGAGCCATGTAGTCACTTAGCTCGGCTTTAAGAGTTGATCGGCTATTATGATTAGTTCAGCTTTCATAAGAGTCAGCTAGAGTAGGAGGATTTGCAGTGTCAAACCTTTGAAGCCTCGGACTCGACTGTAAGTTAGGGGTCCGGTAGCTTGATTCCTATTAGCTTGGTTACATTCAAGTAAGTTTTTGTTACTTAGTGCTTTAAGTGGCTTACTAATGCTGTAAGTGTGTTCTAGAAGTCAGTTGTAGTTGTTGTGAGTGTTTACTACTAAAGAAATTTAGTACTCTATTTTCCCCTATTTCTTGTTTGTGAAATAGAGTGTGTATCAAATTGGTTTATTGTATGAGGATGGAATAGCTATGGGAGTGTTAAGTGTTGTTCCGTCATTGTAATTTGTGGGAAGAACTTTGAATTGTTTTTTAGTAGTTAGTCTCTTATAATAGACAACAATGTCTGATTCTAGTGTTCGGGGAACTCTAGGTAACCAAGAGAGCAGTGCTCGAAATGGCTAAGGTCAACAAGGAAGTTTCACACCCTTGTCTATAGATGATTGAATGGATAAACTTATTGACCTAGTGGTTAGTCTGGTGACTTCTATAAATGAAGATAGGTAACTAGCTAGAAATGATCCTTATAGAGGAGGAGCCAATGAACAACCTGAGAGAGGCAATGACTGCTACATCTAAGCTAATGCCTTGGTTCAACCACATCGAGTTAGAGGAGTATGTAGAGTTGCTAGATGCAGACTAGCATTAAAAGAGATCAAAGAAGAGGATGAGGAAGTAGGTGATGAAATAGAGGAGTATTATGAACCAGAGGGGAGGAATGTTTAAGCTCCTTAGTTTTCTAGGGAGTAGTGATGTTAAGGACTACTTGGACTAGGTAAATAAGATTGAGAAGTAGTTTGAATGTTATGAGGTACTTGATAACACTAAGGATAGACTTGTTATATTGGAGTTTATTGGTTATGCTGCCTTATAGTAGAAGAATTTATAAGCTACCCGAAGAAGAGAAAGAGAATGTGAAGTTAGGCATTGGGATGAAATGAAGAGAGTCATGAGACGAAGATTTGTTCCAAGTTATTATTTATAGGATGCATTCAAAAGGTTATAGGAGTTGAGATAAGGAGGATCAAGTGTTCATGCTTAGATGAAGGAAATTTAGCTATTGATGATTTGTTACGAAGTTATCAAGCTTGAGGACCAAACTGTATTTTGATTAATTAGTGGGTTAAAGTATGAGATTGGAGATATTTTAAAAGCTATGGATATTGGTTCACTTGATTAAGCTATTCGAGTTACCTAGAGAATTGAGAGGTGCCGAGCAAGAAGATTTGGAGCTCTTGTTAGTCGACTTACCATTAAATAACCTATTTGAAGCATACCTATGTAATCAGAACCTAGCAAAGTTGCTAAAATCTGATCTGCTCAAACTACTTGAGTAGAGGAAAAGGAGATCCCAAGGAAATTCGAGAAAGGCTAGAGCTCAAGAATTAATATGAGTACAATAAATTGCTTCAAGTGTTAAGGGTTTGGATACATGGCTGCTTGGTGTCTGAATAGAAGAACAATGGTGATTTGAGGAGAAGCACCGACCATTGAGGTAGATAGTACTAATGAGGAAGTAGAAGTGCTAAAATAGACTAGACAAACCAAACTGTCTAAGGAGGAGTAAGTCATATTAAGTGAAGAGGGTAATTTTATGCTTGCAACCTTAGTATTGAGGAGAATAATGAGTATGAGTCCTATGCCCAAGGATGAGTAGTGAGAGAATTTATTGCATATAGGTTGTAAGTTAAATGGGTCGTTATGTATATTGATTGTTGATAATGGTAGCTGCACCAATACTGCATCCGCATTCATGGTCCAGTAATTGAAGTTGTTGACTAAGCCTCACTCTAAGCCTTATAAACTACATTAGCTTAGTGACAAGGGAGCCCTACAAGTAAATAAGCAAGTGATTATGTTGATCAGTATTGGAAACTATTGAGATGAAGTGCTTTATGATGTGTTACCCATGAGTGCATACCATATTCTTCTTGCATATCCATGGATGTCTAATTGAAGTGTGATAGAGGATAGAAGGAAGAAGATGTGTTCCTTAGAGCATGACTGTTAGAAAGTGAAGTTAAGTTCTATGACTATTGAACAAGTTAAAAGCATGTAAACTCAATTGAGCCAAGTTTTGAAAAAAGAGGCTTTGGTGATGACTCGAGTTGAGCTAAAGGGAGAAATGGGGTGTAAGGAGTTGACCTATTTGCTGATTAGAAGGTTGCTTGAGGTGAGAGGATCAAAAGAGGAACTGTTTCCTGTAGAGGTGAAAACCTTACTAAGTGAGTTTGTCGACCTACTCCTAAGTGAACTACCAGAGGGTTTACCCTTAATCCGAGGCATTAAACATGTAATAGACTTGCAGCGAGGAGCCGCCCTACCAAACAAGCCGACCTATGGGCTAAATCTTGAGTAAGCTGCCTAACTGTAGAGATAAGAGATAAGTAGATGAGCTGATTAAGAGAAGTTATGTGCAAAAGTCCCTAAGCTCATGTGCCATACCAACTCTATTGGTGCCAAAGAAAGATGGAACATGGAGGATGTATGTAGATAGTTGAGCAGTCAATCGCATTACCATCAAGTTTAAGTACCTTATACTAAGGCTTGATGACATGCTTGATGAATTAAATGGAGCAAGAGTATTCTCTAAGATTGATCTCAAATTTAGATACCATTAGATTTGAATGCAAGGAGATGAGTAGAAAACCGCGTTTGAAACTCACCATGGTTTGTATGAGTGGCTTATGATGCCATTTGACTTGTCAAATGTCCCAAGAACATTCATGAGATTGATGAACCATGTGCCCCTAGAATTCATTAGAAAGTTTGTTGTTGTGTGTTTCAATTATATTCTTATGTATAGTCCTGATTTGGAAACTTACCGCGAGCACTTCTAAATAGTCTTTTCTAAACTTCGAGCTAAGAAGCTTTATGCTAACATAAAGAAATGTGACTTTTGATGACCTGAAGTAATCTTTCTAGGATTTGTTGTTAGTAGTGGTGGTATATGAGTCAACGATGGGAAGATAAGAGCGATTATTAGGTGGCTTGTACCGACCCATTCAACTGACTTACGAAACTTCTACGATTTGGCATCCTTCTATTGTTGATTTATAAGGAATTTTAGTATAATTGTGGCCCTACTCATCGAGCTGATAAAGAAAAATGTAAATTTCAGGTGGAAGAGAAGGAGCAAATGAGTTTTGAAGAGGTTAAGGAGAAGCTGACTAGCACCCTATCTTAGCTCTACTGAGTTTCGACAAAGTATTTGAAATAGAGTGTGACACATTCGGACTAGGCATAGGTGCTGTGTTGGTGTAGGAGGGCCAACCTATTGCCTACTTAAGTGAAAAGCTTAGAGGAACTACACTTAACTATTTAGTTTATCTACTACCCAAAGAATTTGTGATTTAGATTGATCATGAATCTTTGAGATATTTGAAGAGCTAGCTCAAATTGCCTTGAAGACAAGCTAAATAGGTTGAGTTTATGGAGGGATTTTCTTATGTCTTCAAGTATAAGAATGGCAAGAACAATGTATAGGCGATGCCCTATTGAGACGACATTCCTTCTTAATTGAGCTACAAACCAAATTACTTGATTTTCTATGATCAAGGATTTGTATGCTGAGGATCTACACTTTGGATCAATCTATGCCAAATGTGAAGAAGGCCGAACAATAGATGATTACCATTGGGAAGATGAATACTTGTTTAAAAAGAGGAGATTGTGTATCTCGACCTATTCTATGTAAGAATTGTTGGTGTGTAAGGCACATGGTGGAGGATTATCTGGACATTTTGGTAAGCACTGAACTAATGAGGAACTAACCTCTAGATTCTTTTGGCCAAAGATGATGAAGGATATCTAAATCGTATGGGAAGGAAAGCTACCTACAGAAGGGCGTACTACTTATAGAAGGGTAAAGAGCTGAGTCGAGTAAGGGCTATATTTACCTTTGCTAATCCTAAGTAAACTATGATCTAAGCTAAGTATGGACTTTATGTTAGGGTTGTTGAGGATGTCCCAAGGGAAGGACTCCGTCATAGTGGTCATGGATCGATTTAACAACATGGCATACTTCGTTCCTTGCTCTAAGATTAACGATGCTTCAGCTTTCTCTTTTCTTTTCTTATAGTAGGTCATCAAACTTTATGGAGTGCCTAGGACCATTGCTTTAAACCGAGACCTAAAATTCATGAGCTACTTTTGGAGGACATTATGGAAGTAAATGGGAACTAAATTGTTATTCAACACATCTTACCATCTACAGATCGATGGACAGAATTAGGTGTCAATAGAACTATGGGAACTTTACTTTTAGCTACTATTAGTTGAAACATGGCAAATTAGGATCTATGCCTGCCCATAATTGAGTTTACAGACTGCCCACAGTGTCATGAACATGTCACCATTTGAGGCCACCTATGGATTCAACCTTGAGCTCCCATTAGACCAAACACCCCTTCCAAGCTAGAATGATGATTAAACATCTATAGAAAGATTTGAGGGCATAAGGGCAATGCACCAGAAGGTTATAGAACATTTAAGTCGAGTTGCTACCAAGCTCGAGAGACGAAGTCGAAGATGAAAGGATAGAGAATTCCAACCAGGTGATTTAGTCTAGATCCACCTTAGTAAGGACCGATTTCTAAATTTAAAGAAGAATAAGTTATCTCCTAGATCCAATAGACCTTTTATAGTGCTAGAAAGGATTAATCCTAATACCTATAGGATTGAATTACTTGAAGGTTGTAGGGTCTCAAACTCCTTCAACATTGCTGACCTCCATCTATGTGTTCTCGAAGAGGAGCAACATACAACCAAGCCAGATTTGATCTTAAATCTCAAACAGCTTGGAGGGAATGATGGGGATCATTGAATAATCACTCGTTCTTGAGCTTGAGGCCTCATTCATATGGTTCGCCAAGCTATCCAATCAGAGCTAAGCTTAGAAGAACAAGACATTCTCTAGTACGACTTATTGAGATACTCTAACCTGACCTCTCTTTATTTGATCAAGAAGATTCTTGAGTTGCTTAACTAGTTACTGAGGCAACCACTTATTGCCATGTTAAGGCCAAATGCTAAATCTATACATTGTCCAGTTGAAGCACATCTGAGGTCAAGTTGCCTACTTTCGAGTCAACCACCCGAGGCTAACCATACAATGAGCTACCCATTGGACAAATCCTTCCTTAGGCTAAAGCATTCGAGTAGCCAAGCAGCTAATGCCAATTTATTTTGAACCTTTTCTACTCAGCAAACAACATCATTAGAACCATAGAATGGATAGTCGACACATGCCCCATTTTTTGACATCCGTATTGTCCTTTTATAATAGAATATCTTTTTGTCCAATTACAAATTTATCCTTAAATTATGTATCTTTCCTTTCTCCAGTAGGAATCTTTTTGTAATTTATCCACTTATCCTAATTAGGTCATATAAATACTTGTAGAATGTAATAGTTGCAATAGAATAGTGGCATTGAATTTTCAAACATATTTCCTTTCGTGAGCTAAGTATCTTTTGCTTACTCTCGTTTACTCTTATCTAGTCTATTGTGAGTATAGGTTAGTAGTGAGTACCCTCCGGCTACACTTAGTGTAACCTGAGCTCGTATGAGGCGTTGGTATGTCATATTCACTATCGATGCACGAGAACCCCTACTTTACCTTCGATTACGATTTACTCTTAGGACCATCTTATGGTTCGGACCCACCCTTGGTTTTGTGATATTAGATGCTATGTGTTCCCTTACTGGTGATCCATATCACTAGCCATTATGAACACTTCTGCAAAAGTCGGATGCATTAAGATGGATGGTCAAATATTCCTTGGAACTTAATGTTCATGTTGTTTAGTTCTACCCTAGGTAAGCCACTAAAGCATAAGTCATCGTAGACTTCATTACCGAGTATACTGGAGGGGAGGAGGCATTAACTCTCATTGACATTCTAGTGTGGGCTCTACACATCAATGGATCCTTTTCTTGGGGAAGGAGTAGAGCAAGGATAATCCTATAAGGACCCTATGGCACTAAAGTCCTATATATGCTTAAGTTTAGATTCCTTACAAATGACAACAAAGCTGAGTATGAGACCTTTATTGTACGACTTAAGATCGTAATAGATGTTAGGGTCGAGAAGCTTAACATCTACTTGGACTCCATGTTAGTAGCATAGTAGGTTAAAGGGGAATACGGGACAAAAGTTAAAGCTATGGTAAAGTATCTTTAGGTAGTATGGGACCTCGTCTCCAATTTCACCTCTTAGAGCATCACCAAAATTCCCTAAATAGTGAATTTAGAGGTGGACAAACTATCCAAGCTTGCATCCACAACTATGCCTCTACCCCTATATGAACAATAAGCTAATTTTTCTCTAGTATGTACTACAGCAGACTATTGATGAGCAGCCACAGGAAGTTCTCTAGATTTGTTCCACATCATATGAGCCATCTTGGATGGACCCCTTCTTTGACTACCTCAATATTGGTGCCTTACCTAGTGATAGAATGGTGGCTAAGAGGTTAGCCTACAGTATGACCAATTATACCATTGTTGATGACGTTCTCTATTGATGAGAGCACAGCATGCCCCTTCTTTACTGCTTGAGAAAAAAAGAGGGCCTTCATGCCCTTGAGCAACTATATGTAAGAATTTGCAGTAACTACAAACAAGCTTAAGCTTTGTATGTTTGAGCCCTTCACCTTAGGTACTAGTAACCGATAATGAAGGAAGATGCAAATATCTTGGTGTAGCAATGTCATAGCTATTAGAAGTATGCTCCCATTAGCTACACCTTGAGCATAGAACTCTACCCCATGACAAATTTATGGCCTTTTGTCTAATGGGGCCTTAATGTCCTCAATCTATTCCCAATCGAGGGACAACAATTCATTTTAGTTACTGTGGACTTCTTTACAAAGTAGGTAGAAGAGCAAGTAGTTACAAGCATCATTATGAGGATAGTAGAAGGGTTTGTTTTGACTAATGTCTTCACCGGATTCAAGGTACCTTATGCCCTAATTATAGATAATGGTAAATAATTCAATAATGCATGGTTTAGGGAGTTCTATGACAAACACCATATTTGACTCTGCTACACCTCGGTCTCTTAACCTTGAACCAACAAGTAAGTCTAGGCTATCAACAAGATATTCCTTGGTAGCTTGAAGAAGAGGGTAGAACGAGTGAGTGGACAGTAGATGGACTAGCTCTCCATAATCCTTTGGGGATATAGGACCATACATTAGACAACTACGGGAGAGAACCATTTTCATCTAACACTTAGATGAGAGGCTATTCTACCAATTAAGCAAAAATTCCTAACGATTAGAACCTAAAACTTTGATGTTAGCATTAATAAGATAGCCTTTCAAGCAAGCCTATAGGCGCTCAATTTTTGGCCTCTTTATTTTTATTTTTATTTTATTTTATTTTTCTTTCTTTTCTCAATAGTATTTAAATTAGGAAAAATACAAAAAAAGGATATTAAAGAAAACCACAAAAATGAAGAAGTTTAAAAAAATAAGAATACAAAAAAAATATATATAAAAGATAAGAATAATCACAAAAAAAATAATAAGAAATTTGGAAAAATATCAAAAATAGAAAGTCTAGAAAGAAACCCAAAAAATAAGAAATTTAGAAAATAAAATTTGAAAAAAGTTAGAAAATTGAAAAAATTATAAAAAAATAGAAAAGTTTAAAAAAAGTAGAAGATTTTAGGGAATTTAAGAAATAACATTATATTGTACATATGGACAATGCACAAGCTAACGGCCTAACAGATAAGCACTTGGACTTGGTATTGGGTATGAGTATGAGGTTAGGGGTTCGAATCTGAGTGGGAGCATACAAAGTTTTTTCATTTTTTTCATGACATTAGGGACTACTACGTATCAGGATCTCATTGCACCACGTGTCCTGACATGTGGGATGCCACATCAACTGCCATGTGGCATGCTACGACAGCTGCCACGTGCTATTATTGTTACGTGGCATGTTGTGATTTGTCGGTACGGTTGATGTAGCGCTACGTTAGCGCCATGTCAGCTGATTTTCTCTCTTTTTCCTTTTTTCCCCCCTCTTTCCCTTGATTTTCCTCTAGTTTCCCTAGTGTTTCCTACGTTTTCCTTCTTGAATAGTGCACTTTATAGGCAAATTTGATCCCTTTTTCATTGTAATTTCATCAAATTTGTGATGAAATTGCAAAACACACATGGCCTAGTGTTAATAATGATTAAGAATGTGTACAATTTTGGTTAATTACACATTCAAATCAAGCTTTAAAAGTTAGAAAAAAAAAACTTAATTTTTGGGCATTCTCAATTAATTTGAATTCGAGCTTTCCTCATGTGTTTGATGAATTTGTATATAAATAGGGGGCTTATGAGGATCCACAAATATAAACAACCTCACATGGCTGTTGAATCAACTTATAAGCTCTCTTTCATTCAAATCACACACTCTCGCTCTTTACTGAACTCTCTCTCTTTGAATCTCTCTCTCCCGAGCTTACCACCACGACTGAACACCCTAGGAACATTTCCCATACCACTAGCTAACCAACCTAGCCACCTTTGATTGCTATCGTGCCCCTATCGATCACCACTAAACCATCGCCGCTAAACCCTAACCACCATACCCCTTCTCTTCAAACCACCTCTTCGACCTAAACCAACCACACACACGTACTCTTTGTACTTCAAAACCCCCCAACCCAATCAACCACTTACACCTAACAACCCATACATGGTTGAAACCACCACCACCTACTGCTAAACTTCCACTACCCACCAAATGAGCTCCAAACACTGTGGCATAAAAAATACCCCTCCATTCTCTAATCTAAAACACATAAAACACCACTTTCCCCTTTAATTCAGCAACTAAATCAAGCAAAATCAACCCAAGTAGCTATTGTTTCTTCTTCTCCAATTGGTGACTCGAATCCAACCCGCCTAAACTGACTTAGATCTACAATCGAACCACTCCAGGTCCAACTCGCTAGCCCATTGTAAACCCCTAAAATTTTCGATCTTGCTTTTGAAGTAGAATAGAGTATGTTACATAATCTAAGAGTTGACAAGGCTAATGAAAGTGAAAACCCTAAAATACCTAGTCAATCGTGTATAAAGTTTTTCTACCCTAAATGTGTGTAAATACTAAAGATTTCATTCGAAAGTGATAAAAACCCAAAAATTATAACTTTAAAGACATACGAGCACTAATTCATTATGATATACCCTAAAACCCTAATTGATAATATAACCTTCATATTTTGCCAAATTATTAATGAAAGATTAGAGATAACTTTCAATCATGCATATATATTTAGAATCCTTAAGTAATCCTTTAGAAACAAAGATATTGCATTATAGATCACATTTATCTTCTAAGTATATAATTAGGATAGTAATACATAGAGTTAGGGGTTTAGTTGATATTTAGGTTACATGTAGTAAACTTTAACACCCTAATTGATACTTCTCATATTAGTTATACTAAGTAGCCTACCAAATGATGTATATAGGATATAAATATCTAAAGTAAGATTTCATCATCTATTTTTACTAATCAATTCACCAAATGTCTCATTTCCTTAATTTTTCTCTTAATTTTCCTTAATTACTACATTATGTATACTAAATGACATATGCTTTTGAAAAGTTGACCAAGTCAACATTTAGAAAAGTCAACAAAAGACACTTACACTTTACAAAATATCTAAGTCATCGAATGATTTCTTTTCTTTTCTTTTAGCTTTTCTTTCCTTTCTTCCCCTTTCATTACCGTCCACTTCTTTTCCTTCTAGACCCCACCATCTTCTTCTTTTCAAACATAACACAAAACAAAAAAAATCAAACCCTGACCCTACCCCATTGCTGTGACCTTCCCTTTCCCTTTCATTTTCCAAATTTTTCCAAATTTGCCTCCATATTTCAAGAACAAACTAAGGTATGTTATTATGTTATTATGTATTGCTTTATATTATTTACTAGTTAGGTAAAGAGGTAGATTAGATGAGTAGTTATGTGTTATATATATATATATATATTTATTGAAAAAGGCATAAAGTTTCAATCTTTAGGTTTAGAAGAGTAGAAATCATGGTGAAGTGGAAGAAGATGCAAGTGTATATGTCTTTAAGTATATGTACATAAGGGTATATTAGGGAAATACAAGTATAGAGACCTTTGTACATAAGTATTCATTATGTACATAACCTAAACTAAGACATATACTAACCATACATACCTATACCATGCTGGATACACTCTTAAAACACAAAAAGAATGAAATCAGAGAAGCCTTCTTAAGAGGAAATTTAGGTATACGAAATTTGTATAAAAATACGTATGTGACTGTATATATATATATATATATATATATATAGGTATATGTATAAGTATAAGTATATGTATGAGTATACTAGTATACACATAAGTAGAGTAATGGTATAAGTATAAACTTAACATATGTATAAATGTACATAAGTGTACATAATACACTTAGGCATAAGGTAAGGCTTATGTAAGCAAAGGATGAGGTAAGCAATGATGCAATTAAAAGATGACATAAGCCATGACATAAGAAAATGATGACATAAGTGATGACACAAGCGATTGATGGTGTAAGCGATGATTTAAGCATAAGTTTATAAAATAAGAAATAAGAAGAGTATATAAGAATTAGGTACATAAATTAGTAAACCCTAATACACTTCCTAAATTAGATTAAACTTAATTAAGTACATAAATTAGTAATATCAAGGTAAAATTCTCTAAGTGTAAGAATCTAAGGGCTAACTAAATCATTAAGTACAACCAAAGGATATAAATATAAGCAATAAGAATAATTAAGTTTCCATAGTTAAAAATTTCCATAAATTTAGTCCATATCGTAAAACATGGGTCTTAATGTCCAAAATGAACATCACCATGTGAACGTGCATCCGAAAACGATGAAAAACGACTATTAATTCATAAATATGAGAAATAGAATGAAAAAGTTACATAGGATTAGTGATAAAGTCTAACTGGATAAAAGTTGATAGTAATCTAAGTAGAATTAGGTAAATAGATATTTAGAATTACTAGTTAATTCAATTACTTACTAGCATTATTATATCATAATGATCAAGTGATTCCGAGGTGGGCGAGGATCTCTCGATTGATTACTACGATTAGAGCGAGTAGTTATGGCCGAGTGAGTATTTACCTTATGATTCTATGCTTGTATGTGATTATAGATAGTGGACCTAAATGTTATTGTTAATTGACTATTGTGTGGGGTTGGGAAATGCTTGTATATGTTATTACGTGTTGAGTTGTGAATTTACTTTAAATATAGATAATACTTTGTTTGTTGCAAGGTAGTATAGAAAATGATTGTGTGTACTATTGAATAGTTACATCATAATCGGACATAGTTATACTCGGCTCATAAGAAGAAACTGGTACATGTATCAACATGCATTGCATAGACATAATTCCGACTGTCACATTACATGGAGCTAAAGAGAGGCTATTCGGGGGTGGTTATTATTAAGTTATTTGTTTTGTATGGTGCATTCATACAAAATGACCTTACCTTGGCCCGCGGAAATACTAGGTGTTGGAGGCACCAACCGCTTAGTTAAAGGTCGAGTCTAGAGGCCTCTATTTAGGGGTGAGTGTGGACTACGAAGACCCACTCACGATTATACTAGAACTTGGTTTTTATGAAAATAAAAGACTTATTTGATTTAAGCACGGAACGTGGAGTTCCAGAGTAAAGTCCTAGTATAATACCTGGATCTGATTGGTGCCGTGTGTACTCCAACCTTGACTTCAAAGGGCATTAAATTTGAGTTATGTATATGGACTAGTTAACTATACGTATTGTTTGGCATTCTATTTGATCATTCATTCGTATGCGTGAATATAATGTATTTATAACTTGCTTGTAGTATGGCTGAAGGTTTCGCTCACTAAGCTTAGGCTTATACCCTCTTAGACTTTTGTTACAGGATAACTTGTTTGTAGAGGCTGACTGGGAGATACCACAGGTTAGCTTGGGGACTTGGGCAAGAGCGAGCCATCCTGTGTATTGAGAGAGAACAGATTATGTAGACTCTTACTTATGTACTTTTGTTTTAGCAGTAATATAGACCTAGATGTAATAAATTATTGTGTATTTGTAAACGTTGTAATTTAAATTTTATATAAATATATTTGTGTGATGATATCATATAGATCTGTATGTTCTTGGAAAACTAGTAGTTGTAGAGCATTGTATATTGTGTGAAGAGTTCATGATTAGAAGGGTAACCAATAAGTGGTTCTTTGTGCAATATACGGTGTCTGTCATGACTAGGCCGTTCTCAGTTCGTGACACCTGCTACATCTAAAGCTTTTTATTTTTATTATTTTTATTTCCTTTTATCTTTTAGTTGTTGTTGTTGTTGTTTGATTTTATTTTATTTTATTTTTTTTCTTTTCTTTATAATTGTAAATGTAAATAAAAAAAAGGAAAAAGAAAAAATAATAACAAGAAAAGAAAATAAAAGAAGAAAAAATAGTTTATTTATTTATTTTAGTATAATGGAAATAGATAAAAAATAAAAAAAAATATAGGATAAAAAATAAATAAGGAAAAATAAAAATTAGTAAGTTGGTAAGTAAATGATTTATCACTTAGAAAAGCGTTTTTTCAAATAAGAAAAAATAAACCAACCCGTATTTAAATTTAGGACGTTTTAGAATTTTTTTTTTCCAAAAAACAAAGAGTTCCAATTTAGAACCCCTTTTTTAGAAATTTTTCTCAAATAAACCACATTGAATTAAAGACGTAAATCTGGTGTATTTTCATAATTAAAATAAGACTAACTCACTAAAGTTTTTACAAGAAAAAGAATTATATATGTCTGATCTTAAATAGCAAGTACATAAGCACACGGAGCGATGATGAAAATAAAAATTTTCCTTTTTTCCTAAATAACTCAATTTATCCAATTAGAGTAATTAACAATCAAGTTTTTATGAAATTAAAAAGGTGATTTTAATGGTTAAGGTTAAATTTGGAAAGTCAATGGTACCTATAAGGGTTTAAAATTCTTAACCTCTGAATCCTGATCTCTAGTTTCAAAAATCATTTTTTTTAAATTGATTTTTATTGAAAGACTAGTAGCTAAGTAATAACTAATACACACAATTGGTTATAACTTAGCTCTTTTTTCCTGATTTTGATTGGGTAGCGACTCTAAGGTATTTTTAAAATACAAAAAGAACCAGTTTTCTTTAAACCCTAGTCGAGAATCAGTATTAAATGGGTAGGGTTAAGTATTGATCGATTTAAAGAAGACTTAACTTATAAAAAGAACCGGAAGGTGAAAAAACTAAGCTTGGCAAAGCCTATACACTATTGATGAAGTAAGGGACGTTGCATAGACTTGAGTGTTGCCTACTAGCAACGGGGGGCTAAATACTACAACAAAAAGGTCAAGCATAAAGTCTTTTGACCTAGAGACCTGGTTTGTCGAAAACTCGAAGCTACTGAATCGTGAGAAGGGTAAGGTAAGCCATCCTCAAATTGGGAGGACCTTGTTCAAGTTAAGGAAGATGTAGGCAATGGAGCCTATAGTTTAGAAACCATGGATGGAGAACCCACCCTTAAGATGTGCAATGCTGAAAACCTTCGGCCTTATTTTTTTTATAGTATGTATGAGGACTCAAATGTACTTTATAAAAACTACAAAAAGTAATGAAAAAGAAGCTTTGTACTTATCCTCCCCTCATGCTTACTCTACAATAGTATGGCTTGGCAATCATCGAGCCTATCCTTTATTTACTGATAAGGGTAAAACATTGGACTAGGTTGAGTTAATCTTAATCCTCGGCATTTGGACATTCTCACTGGCTACTTCACTCAAGAAGCTTAAAGCCCTGAGCCCTACCTTGAGCACTTAACATGTTCTTACACTTAAGGGGCCATATAGGGATGAAAACATAGATTGAGTCTATAACATTCAACCTTCCACCTAAAACAAGACTCAGTATACTTGACGCCCTTGATTGAGAAGCACTTGGATTAGGATTCCTAAGCCTATGTATGATACCATGTCACGGGAAGTAAAGAATTGATGATAGTCATATACTTGAAACAAACATAGTGTAAAAATAAATAATAAAGGATGCACAATGAGGAGTAAACTACACTTGTTGAAGTTTCATTGATATTGTTAATCATGATTACAAAGCCATAGGATTAATATCCTAGCCTATCTACATAAAAGAACAACAAAATATCAGAAAAGAACTAAAAAAGAGAAAAAAAATATCGATAGCCTAGCTACAAATACAAAAAAAAAAGGTCCATGAGATCATTTACCCTTAGCATCTTTGAGCTCAACATCACTTGCATCATCCTCTTATCCACTATCCTCTTCTACTGCATCCTCAGTAGCTCTATTGTCGTTTGAGTCAACTCCTTTGTCTACTCCTTGGTTACCTACTAGGACCTCCTCTTCCAACTAGCCCAAGAAGTCAAGATTGAGGTAAGGATATACTCCTTTAACTAGCTCCCTTACCAGCTTCATCTTGTCTTGCCTAACCTTATAGATAGCGGCCTTGAAGTTGTTGCCCAACTTAAACTTAAGGAATAACTTATCTATATTTTCCTTGATTAACTCCTTCCCATCTTTAAGCTTGCCCTCTAGACTTGAGCCTCCTCGAGCTTCTTCTTTGCAGTAATGGCCTTCCCTTTAGTTACCTCCGCCTTCTTCTTAGTAAACTTGGTTTCCTCCCTTATCACTACCGCCTCCTGGCTAGTGAACTTTGATTAGTCCTTTAGTGCTCCATCCACCCATGTGGCATTTATGACCTCCTTACCCCCTAGGCACCTAATTAGCCTCAGCAAGTCTCTCCAACTCTTTCTCAATAGGTACCTTATGCTCGGGCACCACCACCTCCAAAGCATTACCTGTAACCACGTGCTACTTGGCAACAAGTCTTAAGGGTACTGGTTGGAAGATCTTCATACGTGGCCCTTAGCTAGAGTAGTATGCCTAATCCTCTTGCTTACCCTTTAACTGGAAGAAATGATGAAAAAGTCGAACTGTTGGCCTCTTCATGTGAAAGATAAATATGGCCTTGAAGGCCACTAACATTTGCCATGTATTTGGGTAGAGAGAACTCAATGACACTAAGAAGTAGTTGAACACTTCTAATTGGAAAGCAGTGAATGGCAAACGTAGCCCTATGTTAATTGCCTTCTAGTATAGATAGGATGTGTGCTTATACCTATAGTTACATGCCCAATCACTAGCTTCGAGCTTCTATACCTCCTAGATATCGGTATTTTATGAGACCTCCTGACAAACCTGACATCATCGATTCTCATCATTTTCATAATCTACCTCAGTTATGATTTGACCTTCCTCTTTGCTCGGCCATAACCTTACTACCTTCTCTAGCTTCTTAAGCACATACTTTCCTTGAGGTTTATCTTTTGCGATCATCTTCCTTATCTCTTATGAGAAGCTCACCATCGATTGCCATCATTGCTATCTCTTTGGGGGGGGGGGGGGGGGGGGGGGGGGGGAGCGGGGAGTAGGTTTGTACATACCCTATCCTCGGTCCTTAGAATTGGGTGCCTCACTTACGAATCTTTTCTATTGCTATTCATCTACCATTCCTTAGAAGGTCCTTAGGAAAGGGAAAGAAAGTGAAGGAAACACTCTGAAAAGATTTTAGTAGAGTCTTGATAAAGTGAAAGTGAAAATGAAAAGTGAACTCACCTTAAAGGCCCTTATATAGGTAGGCATGAGCAAGCGAAGCATCGCTTCAATTAATGACCATTATAGATGCCTATGTGTCACGATTAGAGAATTGATGGTCAGGATCCATTTCATGAGCAGATTCCCAACTTAGCATCTATATGCACTTGTTAAATGGCTTATGCCCTTTGAGGACCTTTGGCATCCCAACGGTTACGTCAATCACACTAGCGGTCACATATCTCTAATGGGTGGTCGACGGTCATGATTCCCGAACATATCCTTAGATGCTCAATAGCTCTAACATACTTAAGCTCGAGAAAGCACCTTACAAGCTTAAAAAAGAAGTAAAAGTGCTCGGTTATGACCCCAAGCACCAAACAAGCAACCATAAAAGAATAGGCGAAGCAATGAACATAACGAGAAGCAATGATGAGATAATAAGATTAACAAAGAAAAGAAGAGAACAACAAGTGAGCATATTCAAAGACTTTATTTCATTTACATCTAAAATTCTTACAAGGCTTTAGGGGTTAGCATACTAACCTTAAGTATAAGAAAAAATAAATACAATTACAATAAAGAGCAAGAGACCATCTTAGTTTATTGCTTGATATTAATGTCAGCTATTAGCTTACAACTTCAAACCATCCACATGGAAAGGATTTCTACTCAGGCTAGTCAGCTTACAACTTCAACTCAACTCCCAACCTTACCTAAGCAAACCATAACTGGTCTTTCAATCTCTAAACAAGTTGATGGTAGTGGTCTTTAAGAATCATATAAGGAGCATCCTTCTACCATCGTAATCACTGCTAAGTAGAGTTCTAATCTCATCCAACAAGATGTAGTAGTAGGCTCTTCCTTCATCGTGCCTAAACCAACTATGTTAGCCTTAAGACAAATAACCTGTCTATCAAAATGATTAGGGGAAACTCAACCTATTTAGAATATGTAGTCAAAACCTTAGGGAAGATTCTAGTTCAATAAAAGCTACCTGAGCACTCAAGCGTATGCATAGTGGCTACCATTGAACAGATATTACGAGGGCATATAGACTTATACAAGCCAGAGGTAGAAGTCTACTCACCCCCATCGATAGTTGCCATGCTCCTGTACCTTAGAACCCCTTAGGAGTTGTAAGGTTGATTTAGGTCGTGCACCCCTAAGTCCTAAGGTACTCCTTCTTAGCATCAGAAACATCATAGACAACAGGTAATATACGGGCTTCTACTATGCGTGTAAGTATGCTTATCGTGCTAACGCTACAATGATTGGAGGATGTACCCCTAAGCGCCCTTCACTACACGAACCTACCTAACTTGGTGAAGGATGCCACCAAGGAGCCCATGTATACCCCTCGAGCGGTACTCAGAGGCTATCGCCAATCACTAGGTAACCTATTACATTCCTTAATCGATACTTTAGGGCTTACAATTGAAGTACAGCTTGAGTTTATATACTTTCCTCCACAGTCTGATCCTCTTTAACTTAGACATTTCTTACAATGTTAGAGAAAGTTTTTCCACACTTTTGGAAGGTTTAGAAATGGTGAAATGGAACAATGTAGTAAGAACGAAGGAGGAAAACCCACACCAGACCTTTATATAGCCAATGAAGGAGAGATTTAAGCCACAAATGTATCACTACTAACCTATTTAATGGTTAGAGAAAGACAACATTAAAGGATCACCATTAATATGGTCATTATTCTATGATTATGGTGTTTTCAAGGTGCATTAATGACCACGTATACAATACACTGCCCTATGTGTTGCTACTATGCTTAGGAAAAGGCTTTATTGGAAAAGACCACCTGAAGTAGTCGCTTTAATAGTCGCGTCAAGTAAGCTCGCAATGGTTCCTCATGCCCTAACCATTCAAGACCAACTGCACCTCTCCCTAGAGTGTACTTGGTTAAGGCCTTAGCCTCTTAAGCCTGAGTATGCATTACTCTTCTTGCCATTTCAATGCTAAGGAGAGTAAGGGGCAAGTATTAATGGTCACCTTTCGGCCTAAGGCTTTGAAGACCTAATCTTATAACTAAGCTTAACTGACCCATTTAGGAGCCCTTCATGCCTTTGCTAGGTGCTTCTTTTCACCAGGTACATGGGATAACTTAGATAAGTGCATTGGTGCTGCCCCCTAGAGCTTGCAGTGTGGGTGAAGACTCTGGATAGCTTTTAGTTACCTACAGCCCCTTGAACTACCCTTTAGGTGTACTTGACCGGAGAGCTTACGTGGCCCTTCAAAAGAACTAAGACTCTGAGTACTCCTAAATTGAGCTTCGGGCACTTAAGGCTTCCTTTTAGAGACTTAGTGTTTCACTTTCAAACCACCAGAGGAGAGTGCACCAGCAACTTGGAGTGGCTTTTGTGAGGAGCATAGCCTAACATGGCTAGACTTACCATCTTCCTTACTTCTTTCTCTCTCCTTATTAAATGTTGAATGATATCTTAATGCATAAACCAAAGGTTTAGCCATCAAGCTATGGTGGTTGCCTATGCCGATATGATAAGCTCAGTCCCCAAGCTTCTACCATCATTAGAAAGGTGGAAGTCATTTCTTGTACTAACAATGTTACATCCTTGGATTTTATCTTAACTAATCCCATCTTGCCACGTGGCTAAGTAGGTTGGTACCCTTACCTATCAATAGGAAGGGAAGTACTAGGTAAGGAGGATGGAATTCCTTTAGGAATACTTCTTAGCTATCTCTCTCCCTCTCATCTTCTCTTAACTCTCAATGCTCTCCTTTCTAAATTTAGCATCAGAGTGCCTTCACTGGCAACATCATAAGGGGCTTCTTGTAGGCTTACCACCATTAGCGATTGTTATACTACCAAAAATTCCACCAACATCCATGGTAGTTCAATTTAAGGTTTAGTTTAGGGTTTTACTAGGAAATTTGAGTTTATTTAGAAAAATTAAAGGAGTTAGGCATGATTTCTACTGAAATTGATTGAGGGCTTTTGAAGATTAGGAAGTTAGGAGTTAAGAACCACCGTCATCTCACTGGAAATCGCTTGAAAACCCCTTGAACTGGCTACCAATTTGTTGCTGCATGAGGTAAGATTTTTGAACTTTGAAGTTTGTTCTTGTGTTTTATTAAATGTTGGTGGATGATGTACATAATTAACACTTATAACTTTGTTATGTATATTAAATTCGATAATTTGATATGTAATTTGTGTTGTTCTTATTGTAATTCTTGTTTGAATATTATAGAGACCCATGGTTTGATGTTCTTGTAATCTTAATGATTTAAAAAATTGTGTTTGTTCTTATTGAAATAAAAAAGGATTGTGATATTATGGAGGATTTGATGAATGAGTTAATTATAATTCTCATTTGTATAATATAGAAGCCCATGAATTAATGTTGTCTTAATGTGTAGTTAATCTTGATGTAAGATATTATTCATGATCCTTGTTTGAATAAAGAGGGTTTTGATTTGTAAAATACTTGTTTGCGATGTGTTTGATTCAAAGGTGTTGTTGGTTGAGAATGGTGTGTAGCTTAGATCCTATAAAAGAAAGAAAGTTAAGCTAAGGGGGGTGTTGAAGCTAGTCCAGTGTAATCACTTCGATGCTTAAGTTAGTGTATGAATAAGGGACTAAATGAGTGAGAGAGTAAGTGTTTAAAGGTTGTAGAGAGTTCTTACATTGTTTATGCCTCCATATTTATAGGCATTTGTTTGATAACTATAGTGTTAAATCACTCTTGATCATAGATTACATGGTGGCTTGTTAATTTGTGCACATGCCTAGAGACATAAAGTAGTCGATAGTTGTATGGTTAGGTCATGCAAATGCTTAACTATCGATGCCTCTTTTCAAATTCAAAGTACTTGAGTGAACAGGTTGGACTCTTTGTCCTATCAAATTTGCCAAGCCCTAAGGCTCCTAAGATGTTAGGACAGGTTGCATTGTCAACCTTAACAAAGCTGGTTAGCTTGGCAGGTAAAGATCTGAGCTATAATTAAGGGCAAGATTGCACTATCATCATTTGCCCCCTTGATTCTCGTAGGCAAGAACTTGACTATGGGAGTATGTGTGGGAGTGTTGCCTAATATGCTAGGTCAGCAAGCAGGATATTCGAGAATGGTGCTTATAGTTGATTGTGTAGTTGCCGAACAGTATTGCTGTGCATTTTGTTTGCATTCTCATATTTTATCTAACATTCACTAAGACATATTGTATCAGTTCTTAACCTAACCTAAAGGTCACAACTTTCGACTTTCTCACCTATTGATTTTTTGTATTCATGTGTGGGACAACTATCATATCTGTCATTATTACATTACATGCTTCAATAATTTTTGTTGTTACGGTATTCGTTGGATCTCTGTTATCAAATGTATATCTTCCATTTGCACTTAGTAATCAAAACATGTCCCAAATCTCGATTAACCTTATTTCCATTATCTAAAATGGGGATTGTCAAGATGAATAAAACTCTTGAAAAGCTTCCTTAGCAATTTTCTACTTCTCTTTGCTCTTTGTTCTTCTCTATCAAAATCTTCTTTTTATGTGAAATTTCCCAAATCCTTCCCTTAACTCTTTCCTTCAACTTTTCTTACTCAATCAATTTTCAACACTTAGTTAGGTATGGCTAGGAGCAAGATCGATTCTATTATTCTTACTAATTTTAAGGCTTCTTCCCCCTACGAGGCAACTTGATTAGCTTCAACTTCTGATAGCTTGGTAGATAGTGTAATTAAAAGGTCGAGAAGCTCGCCTGCATAGAAGCTCTTTTAGGGATATTTATCCAGAAGATAAAGAAGATGAGTTACTTGTGAAGTACTTTTATGACAATCCTATTTGCAACATCGATTTACTGGATGGAGTGGTAAGTGGTGCGGCTAAGCTAGTTGTCGCAAAGTATAATAAATATTTTCAAGATCCTCCATTTGAATGTCACTTGCATAGGCTAAGGGAAGATGAGAGGGTGTGTCTCCCTATCAAGTGTGAAATCTACCTTTACTTGAAATATTTCAATTTTAGGTTGCATTTACCTTTTTCTTCATTTTAGAAGCAAGTTTTCAATTATTTGCGTATGCTGCCGAGTATGTTCTCTTCGAATACATATAAGCTTCTTGTTGCTTTTGAGATAATCTGTGGGGAGCTTGAAGTCAGAGCTACACTACAATTGTTCAGATATTTCTTTATGATTAAAAGACAACTTGATGGTTAGTTCTATGCGGTAGCATGCTATGACCACAAGTTCATGGATGGTTTGAAGTTTAAGATCCATAAATGGCATGATAAGTACATTTAAGTTAGATTAGACATGGATATAGACTTTTAGAGCAATTAGACATAACCCATTCAAACTAAAGATATAAGGTGATTGCCAAATTATACTATTACTGCTAAGAAGATTCAAGATAGGTGGCACAACAAGATGCTCTTTTGGGATGCTGAGAGGATTATCATACGATACTAGAAAGGGAAGCCTATATTCTTTGATAAAGAATATGGGGTTTGATTTACCCACCGTACTAATCTGAGCTACAAGAATGACGCCAATCTTTGTGACTTATGGGGGGAGATTTATTGCCTTTGAGCTTCGCTTAGCATGAAATTGAAAGTTTCTCTTATTACCTTTATTCTAACAGTCTCCTTTTTTGCAGACATAAGTGCAGGCATTGTTATCAAAATCGTGATTTTACTCGTGTGATTCTACAAGTTTACAATTTTAGGTGGCTCTTTTGAGTTAACTCAAGTGTAGAATCTTTTTTTGTATAGAAACTTACGTTTTTAATCGAGTTTACATATAAACTCAATAGAAATTTAGGTTTTTGATTGAGTTTACTGACTACATATCTGACTTGAATGGACTAAAAAGGTTAAAGAAAAAAAATAAAACTAGCCTTTTACAAGCCATCAATTATTAAAGCAATATAACGTTTATCCTATCCTATTCCAATTTTTTACCTCTTTCCTTCTCTCTCAATCTCTTATTTTATATTCATAGTTTTTATTTACGTTTTAGCTCCAATAACAAAGTTTATAAAGAAAACTATATATTTTATTTTATATTATTAATAATTTAAAATGAGTTGAAATGTTTGGTTCTTTTTAATTTACAGCATTTTTGTTTAAAAAAAAAATTGGCAAAAGTTTAGTTTCAACTCTATTTATCTTTCTTTCGTACATGTTAGATTATATATTAAGAATTTTGTTTGGAAACAAAAACTTAATTTCTTTTTTTTTTTTTTATTTCCATAATTTACTTCAAGTTTTGAATAACTACTATAAGTATATTAATAATTTTTAAAGCTATTTTACATAAGTTGTAAAAACTTATGTTTCTATGTTTTGATTTTACGTTTCGATTTTATGTTTCGATTTTATAGATCCTCCAACGATTCTAGGTAAAATTGCGAGTTTGATAACCTTGACAGGTGACATAAACACTAAGAAGCTATTAGCCTAAGCTAAGGTTGAGAAATAGAAGTTGGAGTGGTGTGCTGCCAAAGTTGTCGTAAGTCAAGTCATGGTGAAGAAACAAGTGGTTGAGGAACATGTCATCAAGAAACCAGCTAATCAAAAAAAGAAGAGGGAGACTACCTATCATGAAGGTGGATAGATAATATGTCAAGAGGTAGCTCTTGAAACAATTCAAGGTGAGGCATTACCTACAATAGGGAACACCACAGAGGGGAAACCATTCGACGAACCTAATTAAGTTGTTGTTATTGATGATATTATGGAGACTGCTCCACCTGAGGTTATGAATAGCTCGATAGAGTTGAGGTCTATGCTAAGCCTAAAGAAAAGGGAAGGGAAAAGAGCACGGTAGGGAGCCTCTATCTTAGAAAAGCAAAGAAATAGATGAGAGCACCATAGCTATTCTAAGAGAGAAACCTCTCGGCATTAAGTCTATCGAGTTTATTCCACAACTTATGGAGAGTTGCTATTATATACTATGTTGGAGTCATACCATCTTAGATACCGATTTTGCTTTGGGTGATAGGATAAGATCCTTAGCCCTATTAGAAGGAAGTATCCTGTCGAAGGATCAAGAGATCGTCAAAAGGGATGTAGATAAAGGTGGTGCCAGTAACAAAGTCCACATTGTTATGAAGCTGTATGATGTAAGTTCTTGTATAGGTGTAGTTTGTCTTAACATTCATTGTTCATTTCACTATTGACCTTTTAGTACATTATAGATCAACGGTCACATCTTGATGCCCATTAATGAGGCTAAAGAAGAAATGAGAAAGGTATGTTTGACCATCTTTTATATGTTCATGTAATCAAGAGTCAATTAGCTTATCATTTAATGTTTTGTTGTAGAAGGTGGAGAAGGCTTACAACTCCTTCGAGGCATAAACTATAGTGGCTGAGAATGCTAGAATAAAGGCTAAAATGGAAGTCTAAAAGTTGTAAGGGGAGCTTGCTACAGAGAAATTGGTATACTCTTTGGTAGTCGATGAGGTGTCAAGCTTAAAGATTAGAAATAATGAACATTTTAAGGAGGCCGAAGAGTTAAAGAAGCAACTTTGGGATAGAAAGGAGAAATCTTAGAGTCTGGGGCAAATGATCACCTTAATGAGTGAAGAAGACGACAAATTAAGTGTGCAAATAAAGGATTTAGAGATTAAGAACTTTAAACTTGAAGCATATGCTATTGAACTAGAGGAAGCTACAAAGGCTATGCCCTTTGTGGAGGAAGCGTTATTGATTGTTACTCGTAGTAGGCAATACAAAAAGTTGATTTGTAAAAAATTTCTAGAAGTGGTTTAGCTAGCTAAGGCAAAAGTTTTAAAGGTTCACTATGGCTATGAACTTTCTTGTCTTGATTTTGTTGACGTTGATAATGAGGACACCAATAGTGACAACAATGAAGAGGTTGATGATGAGGAAGGAGTAAAAGGTCAAGGGCAAAATGATAATCAGCTCACCAATGCTAAAGCCCTTACAACTATTGAAGAAACAACTACAAAGGAAACCCTGTATATAAGAAAGTAGGGTTGCAAATGAGCCAAGCTACTTGCGAGTTACTTGAGCTAGGTTTGGCTCAAGCTTGATTAGTAAATGAGCCAACTTAAGCTTAAGATGAAGTATGTTTACCTAAACGAGCCGAGCTCGAGCTCTAGCTTAAGCTCACGAGCTTACTCATCGCGAGCTAGTTCGTTTAGGCTCATGAGTAGATTTATGAATTTTATGTATATTACAAATATTATAAATTATTAAAATTTAAAGGCTAATATATATATATATATATATATATATATAACATATAATATATTATAGAATACTATATAATATATAATCCAATCCTTGTTCACTATCTATTAATCTATTTATTTCTTAATTTTGTAAGCAAGCTCATTAATAGGCTCGAGATCAGCTCATTTAAAGCTTGGCTCAGCTCGAGCTCAATTAGTAAACGAGTTGAGCTTAAGCTCAAGATAAAGCTTTTTTATTTAAACAAGCCAAGCTTGAGCCTCAATTTCATGCTTGATAAAAAGCATGACTCAAGCTTGAGCTCGATAATTTTTAAAAAAGCCGAGCCCGAGCCTAAGCCTTTAGAAGCTTAACTTAGCTCAATTCGGCTTAGCTCATTTACAACCCTATAAGAAAGGAAGCCTCTAGCACTCCAACCAAAGAATCAAATNTTTTTTTTTTTTTTTTTCAGATCCAACAACTCGAATAAAGGCCATGGATACCTTGCACAGATAGGTAATGAGAATATTGATATTACTTTCGGCCTTACTAGGTTAGTCATCGGGGGTGATGTTGATGACTATAATGACATACAAGAAAGTTAGCAAAAACATGAAATGAGTAGAATTTCCATTGATGAGCCAACAGAGATAATTAATGTCGTTACCAACAAAAACCCTAAGATATTGAAGGTTAGGGGAAATTTGGAAGAAAATCAAAAGATAGAGATGACTACATTGCTATCCAAATACCAAGATGAATTTGCATAGTCTTACGACGATATGCCCGGATTAGACCCATCGATTGTAGTCCATCACTTACCCACACAAGAGGATATCAAGCTTAAGAAACAAAAGTTAAGAAGGTTCCGACCAGATATCTTGTTAAAAATCAAGGAAGAAGTCAAAAAATTATTAGAAGTCGACTTCATTGAGGTATCTAATTATCCTCAGTGGGTAGCCAACATAGTACCAATTATGAAGAAGAATGGGAAAGTTAGGGTATGCGTGGATTTTCAAGACCTCAATCCAGCAAACCCTAAAGATAATTTTCCTTTGCCCCATATCGATGTATTGGTCGATTATACAGTCGAAAACCATATTTTCTCTTTCATGGATGGATTTTTCGAGTATAACTAGATTCGAATGGCTGAAGAAGATAAAGCCAAAACCATGTTCATCACAACTTAGGGCATGTTTTGCTACAAGGTGATGCCTTTCGGACTCAAAAATGCTAAAGCAACTTACCAAAGGGCCATAGTAGTAATTTTTCATGACATGATGCACAAAGAAGTCGAGGTATATGTCGATGATATGATTGCTAAGTCGAAAGAAGGAGAAAATCTTATGGAAAATCTAAGGAGATTGTTTGATAGGTTAAGAAAATTCCAACTGAAACTCAACCTAAAGAAGTGTACTTTCGAGGTAACTTCAGGGAAGTTATTAGGTTTCATAATCAGCTAAAGGGGCATTGAAGTAGACCCTGATAAAGTTAAAGCGATAGATGACCTACCCCTACCACGCATACTTAAAGAAATCAGAGGTTTGTTGGGCCGTTTAAACTATATAGTCCGGTTCATTTCCCAACTCATAGACAAGTGTCGTCCTTTATTTAAGTTGTTAAAAAGAATGCTAAGATCAATTGGGATGAAGAGTGTGAGTAGGCCTTTACAGCAATCAAAGAATGCCTCATGAACCCTCTAATTCTGGTAGCTCTGAAACCTGGGAAGCCTTTGTTCCTATACTTAACAATATTACTAAAGTCCATAGGGTGCATGCTCGGCCAAAAAGATAAGGAAGGAAAGGAACGGGTTGTATACTACTTGAGCAAAAAATTCACTAAAGGGGAGTAGAGATATTTAAAAATTGAAAGAACCTATTGTGCATTAGTCTGGGTAATGCATCGGCTTAGACAATATACACTCTACTACCAGGTGGAATTATTGACTCAATACGATCCCCTGAAATACTTGGCAGACAAATTGACCTTAATTGGCAGAATCTCAAAGTGGCAAGTGCTGCTATCAGAATTTGACATTAAATATGTGAACCAAAATTCAGTCAAAGGGCAAGCTTTGGCAGATCAATTAGCAAAATACCCCTCTGATAGTACTCCCCAAGAAGTACAAGTCAATTTCCTCGATGAGGGTATCTTAGTGGTCGGAGGAAACTCTAATAAAGGAAAGGATGACGAGCCACCTAAATGGAAAATGTTCTTCAATGGTGTAGCCAACGTATCTGGATGTGGAATTGGGGTAATACTAATATCCCCTAAAGGTACTCAGTATCCTGTAGTCATAAGGCTCGTTTTCCCATACACTAATAATATTGTTGAATATGAAGCATGCATCATGGGACTCAAGATGGCTCTAGAGAAAAACATTCAAGAATTAGAAGTGTATAGGGACTCCTCACTCATTATTGGCTAAGCATGGGGAAAGTACAAAACTAAAGATCCCAAGCTGGTGCCTTACCACTAGCATTTGAAGGCATTAATGGAAAGTTTTATAGAAGTCACCTTTAATCACGTACTAAGGACTCATAACCAATTCGCTGATGCTTTAGCTACGTAAGCATCTATGAGCTAGATATCTGGTGGAGTCAAGATTCAGCCCCTTACTATTGAAATTGAAGACAAGCCTACCTTCTGCCTAATGATTGAGGGTATAAACGACCAAAAACCGTGGTATCATGATATTAAGGTGTTCATATAACAAGGTACATACCCTAAAAAGGCCGAGAAAAGAGGCAAAAAGATGATTAGGAGATTAGCCACTCAATTCTTAGTAAGCAAGTCCACCTTATACCAACACTCATTTGACGGTACACTCTTAAGGTGTATGGCTGACAAAGAGGCTAAGAAGTTAATGAAAGAGGTACATGATGGAGTATGTGGCCCTCACATGAATGGGTACATGTTGGCAAAGAAAATCATGAGGCTAGGGTATTATTGCTCAACAATGGAAAGTGATTGCATCAAACATGTTAGGGATTGTCATTTATGCCAAGTTTATGTGAATAAGATAAACGCCTCGCCTTAGGAATTGCATGCCCTCTCAGCACCATGGCCTTTCTCAATGTGGGCCATAAATATCATCGGCCCTATCACTCCATGAGCATCTAATGGGCATCGCTTCATATTAGTCGCCATCGACTACTTCAACAAATGGGTAGAGTCTTTGTCATACTCAAATGTTACTAAAGGGGTCATAGTTAAGTTCATCAAGAGGGACATCTTAGCTCGATACAAGACTCCTAAAACAATCATCACTGATAATGGTACCAATCTCATCAACAAGCTTATGACAGAATTATACCAGCAGTTCCAAATCATTCATAGGAACTCTACTCCTTATCAACCCCAAATGAATGGAGCTATCGAAGCAACAAACAAAAACCTCAAAAGAATCGTTGAAAAAATGGTTGTTACATATAAGGATTGGCATGAGATGTTACCCTTCACACTCATGGCCTATCGAACTTCCATTAGAATGTCGATTGGGGCAATACCATACTCTCTAGTATACGGCATTGAAGCAGTGTTACCAGTAGAGGTCGAAATCCCATCACTCAAGGTGCTATCAGAAATTCATTTAGATGAAGTCGATGGGTAAAGAAACGCATCAAACAACTAAATCTTATTGATGAAAGGAGATTAACAACCCTGTGTCGTAATCAATGCTATCAACAAAGAATAGCTTGGGCCTTCAACAAAAGGGTGTGACCTCGTAACCTCAAAGAAGGAGATTTGGTGTTAAGAAAAGCTCTCCCCAATGCACAAGACTCTAGAAGGAAATTTTCCCCCAATTACAGGGGTCCTTATGTCGTGAAGCGAGTATTATCAGGAGGGGCTTTGATTTTGTCCCAAATGGATGGTCTAAATTTAAGAGACCCTGTAAATGCCGACACTGTAAAACTGTACTATCCATAAGAAATCAATGGGAATTTTGCTCAAAACACGAAAATGCCAGTCATTTTGAATGTCATTGTGGTCTAATTTTCATTATCTACAATTAAATTTGGTATCCTTAGCCGTTGTTGTCATTGGAATAATCACCCTCTCCATGGACAGGTTTAATTCCCTTGACCTCATTTAATCAAACCTATACACTGCAAACACGAGAGGAGTTAAGGAATGAGATCTAGAACATTGGTAATTAACAAAATTCTTTAAATACTTTTTTACGAATTAACCCCCCTCAATGGGGAGATTTATTGTCTATTTTTTCAGAGGAATGTGAAACTCAAGTAAGCAATCATAGTAGATGCCCTAAATGGATGGTCCAAATTTAAGAGACCCTGTAAATGCTGATGCTGTAAAATTGTACTATCCATAAGAAATCAATGGGAATTTTGCTCAAAACAAGAAAATGCCAGTCATTTTGAATGTCAAATTGGTCTAATTTTCATTATCTACAAGTAAATTTGGTATCCTTGGCCGTTGTCATCATTGGAATAATCACCCTCTCCATGGACAGGTCTAATTCCCTTGATCTCATTTAATCAAACCTATACACTGTAAACACGAGAGGAGTTAAGGAATGAGATCTAGAACATTGGTAATTAACAAAATTCTTTAAATACTTTATTACAGATTAATCCCCTTCAATGGGGAGATTTATTGTCTATTTTTTCAGAAGAATGTGAAACTCAAGTAAGCAATCATAGTAGATGGGAATGAGGCTTTTGGGTTCATAAAAGTTCTAAAGAAACAAAAATAGTGGGTGGTTTTCCTGCATCGAGCTAATCTCTATGATTTCTCCAAAAAGAACCAGCAAAGTCTCGAACGTTGTATGTCAAGAACATTTGGATTGATAACAAGGGACTAAAACAAGAGTCAGTAATTTTCCAATGGGGGCTTTTCAAAAAAGGTTTGATAGATTGGGTGCTATTGACAAAGACCGAGTAAGTATTTCTACAAAGTGTTAGTACACCAATTTTTTCTTGCATTTAGACCACTTTTACTCCCAACAATCTTTTTTAACTAACCCAGAGGTGTTTACTTTCTACATTTAGTATTTGGCTAACCTATGAAGACACGATCTTAGCTCAGTTCATCCTTCCAAATTTCTTGCAAGCAAGCCCTTCTCTTCACCAAGTTCTGTAGGGCACTTTCTTTCACCAAATTTCTCTTAACTGGCTCGTAAAGCAATTACCTTCATCATTTTCTTAACTAGCCTTTCAAGTTTGCTCATTCTTTTTAGGTTCTTAGCTAGCTTTAGGAGCATTTTGCCTACCTTGGTTAGTCAGCTCATCAGGGTACAACTAAGTTTGCTCATTCTTCTTAGGGTCTTAGCCAGCTCGAAGAGAGCTTCGGTCACCTTGGTTAGTTAGCTCATCAGGGCACAACCAAGTTTGCTCATTCTTTTTAAGGTCTCAACCAGCTCTAGGAGCGCTTTGCCTACCTTAGTTAGTCAACTCATCAGGGCATGACTAAGTTTGCTCATTCTTCTTAGGGTCTTAGCCAGCTCTAGGAGCGCTTTGCCCACCTTAGTTAGTAAGCCCATCAGGATACAACCAAGTTTGCTCATTCTTTTTAAGGTCTTAGCCAGCTCTAAGAGCGTTTTGCCCACCTTGGTTAGTTAGCTCATTAGGGCACGACCAAGTTTGCTCATTCTTTTTAAGGTCTTAACCAGCTCTAGGAGTGCTTTGCCCGCCTTGGTTAGTTAGCTCATTAGGGCACGACCAAGTTTGCTCATTCTTCTTAGGGTCTTAGCCAGTTTTAGGAGCACTTTGCCCACCTTGGTTAGTCAGCCTATCAAGGCACGACCAAGTTTGCTCATTCTTCTTAAGGTCTTAGCCATCTCTAGGAGCGCTTTGCCCACCTTGGTTAGTCAGCTCATTAGGGTACAACCAAGTTTGCTCATTCTTTATCGGGTCTTAGCCAGCTTTAGGAGCACTTTGTCCACCTTGGTTAGTCAGTTCATCAAGGAATGACTAAGTTTGCTCATTCTTCCTATGGTCTTAGCTAACTCTAGAAGTGCTTTGCCTACTTTAGTTAGTCAGCTCATCAGGGTACGACCAAGTTTTCTCAACTCAATTTAGGGTCTTAACCAGCTCAAGGAGCGCTTAGCCCGTTTCACTTCACTTTGTCAGTTCATAAGAGCATGACCAAACTTTAATTCTTCTTTTTATCTTTCGGCCATCTCTTAAAGCACCACCCTTCTCTTCTCAAAATCCCTTATGGATTGGACTTAGGATAGTAAGCTAGCTATAGCGCTTCCTAACATAAAATCCATTCTTGAGGCAAAAATAGTGTTTGTTTTATCTTTGTGGCAAAGTTTTGTTCAAACTCTAAACTTTACTATAAAGAGGAGTAGCTATAGACACCTAATTTTTATCTCCTTTTATTTTTCAAATTAAGTTATAGAGTCCTAAATTAGAAAAAGTTCAAAAAAATAGAAAATTAAAGAAATCCCCCAAAAATGAAGAAATTTAGAAAAATAAGAATTCTAGAAAAACATAAGAAAATAGGAAAAAGCACAAAATATAAGAAATTTAGAAAATACAAAAAAATAAGAAATTTTGAAAAATCACAAAAAAAAATAATAATAATAAATAAATAAAATATTTTAGAAAATAATATTTCATTAGATTAAATTTTTAATTTAGGTTTAGAAGTTGGGCCATTGAACCTGTGCTTAGATTTAAATCTGGCCCAGGTTGATCGAGTTCATATGTGCAATTTAATTGAACATATGGACTAAACACAAGCCAACGGCTTGACGATTAAACATATGGACATAGTAATAGCATTAAGCATGAGGTCTTGAGTTTGAAACTTGGCAAAGGCAGGGAGGCCATTTTCTCATTTTTTGGTTTTCAATCACATTAGGGATTGCCACGTGTTAGGGTTTGATTGCGCCATGTGTCCTAATACGTGGCATCATCGAATTTAATGATTCGCTGACGTAACACCACATGACATGCTACATTAGTTGCCACGTGGCACGAAATGACACGTGGTAAGCCAGGGTTAGTCGGCACGATGCCACGTTAGCTACTTTTTCCTCTCCTTTCCTTTTTGTTTCCCTTCATTTTCTTATCTTTCCCTTGGTTTTCCTCCATTTTCTCCCGATTTTCCTCCTATTTCCTTCTCAAGAATAGCCTACTCCCTCTACTTTAGCTTCAATTTCTGCAAAAATTCCACACATAGGCTCATAGTTTCTTACATCAATCCCGTACTAGACATAGCCTACTATGAATCGATATAGAAAATGCATCCAAGTTTGGTCAATTATGCATTCAAATCAAGCTTTAAAGATTGGAAAAAAAAACTGAAAATTCGACCATTCCCATTAACTTTGATCTGAGCTTTCCTTTGTTGTTGGGTTGAGATTCAAGTATTAATAAGGACGTCAATGAGCAAAAGAACCATTCCCGAGCTTCAGAATCAACTCCCAAGCTCTCCTTCTCTCTCATGATTCTCTTTCTCTCTTTAACTCATTCTCTCTCTCTTCGCATCTCTCTTCTTTGAGCCCACCACCACAACCCAATACCATGACCGTGTCCCCCAATCCATTAGCTCTCGAACACGACCTCCCTCGACCTCCACCGTACCCCCTAGCAATGCCACCCAAGCACCACCTCCGACCGCCACCTCCGACAACTGTTAAATGACTACCCTAGGCCACGGCACTTAGCCTACCCCACCCTCCCCCCTCAAGTCCAATCCCAAACACACAAACCTTCCCTCACCCCTAAAGAATTCGATCTAAATTGTCTTCAACTGCCCCTATTTGACATTGCTGAAGAAGAATTGCAGGCAACCTGGCCCAATTCAACGACCCGACCCACGTTCCGATCCGTAACCCATGACTGACCCTACTTACACCCTCCAACCTAATTCGAACCTTTACCAGATTTCAATTTTTTTTTAAATTTATTTATTTGTTCCTTTTATTTATTCCATCTAAATGTAATCAAATAAAAAAAAAAAGAAAAAAAGAAAGAAAAAGAAAAAGAAAAAAAGAACGAAAAAGCAAAAAAAGAAAGAGAAGAAAAAAACAAAAAGAGGAAAATAAAAAAAAAAGAAAGGAAGTGATCTATTTATTTACTTTAATAGAAATAGATATAATAAGTATAAAATAAATAAATAAATAAATAAATAGGTCAGTAAACAAAAATCGTTTTCACACTTAGAAAAATTAAGCTTTTAAAAAATAAATGAAAATAAATAGACCTTTTTTCAAATTAGGACTATTTTAGAGTTTCCAAAAATAAAACACCAATTAGGACCCTTTAAAAGAATTTCCTTGAATAAATTGAATTGGATAAAAACATAAATGCAATCCTTTTTCAAAAATTAAAATCAAACCACCCACTAAAGTTTTTTATAAACGAACTACGGAAGTTTGATCCCTAATAACAGGTGCAAGTACAAGGTGACTTAAAATATGGAAAGTTTTATTTTTTCCATTATTAGATATTTATGTAAATTAATCAATTTAGTCGCATGTATCATAATTAGATGTTTTTAGAAATCAAAAAGAGTACATTTGAAAAACAAAGTTAAATTCGGAAAGTAAAAAGTGGTACCCATTTAGGGTTTAATAAATTAGCTCTCGGATCTAGATCTTTGGTTTTCAAAAGGTCATTTTATAAATTGTTTTTTTAATCAATAGACTAGTAGCTAAGTTATAACCAATTCTACCCAATTAGTTATAACCTAACCCCTTTTCCCAACTCCAATTGGGTGGTGACTCTAAATCTTTGTAAGTTGAAAAAATGGTTTTCTTTAAACCCTAGTTGAGGATCAGTATTAAGCAGGTAAGGTTTAATACTAATCGGTTTAGAGAAGACCTAAAACCAGGCTCGATAGCTTGGCGACTCCACTAGGGACCGTTAAGAGGGCTAACCACTAAAAAACATTTCGAAATTAAAATCTCTTTTCAAATTACTCGCATTATTTAGTTATTTATTTATTTATTTCTTTGTATATTGATTTGTTTATTTATTGTTGGCTTCATGCATATATTTGTTTTAATTAGCATATTTATTTTGTAAATAGCATGCACTGAGGCATAGAGATTTATTTTACTACATCATAAATGCATAATAGATATGATCAAACCCAGGCCGTCATAGGACCTTTGGACGGGGAGCCATTATGTAAAGTCTCGGACGTAGAGGGGCAATTACCGTTCGGGGCCAATTAGGCTACCCCACTTAGACTTCGATGTGACCAAAGAACCATTTCTTTGTAAACGTGTGAGGTCACAGAGTTTATGAACCATTAGAACCTAACTTTCTTGCATTACACTTCATAGGGTCAACAAATAATTAACAAAACAGCAATGTTACGTAGAAAAAGAAAAAAAATGACAAAGATTCCGAAGTTTTTCCCTATATTCTTCTTAGAATTGATGTACATAGGAGGTCTTGTATATTTTCTTCTTGTAATTAGTCTTTCCCTTGTAATTTATGCTTTCTTTGTAATGTTTCAGAAATGGCCAGCTCATCTAATGCCAGGGTTCTCGCCAAAGAGATACATGTCCACAAACCTGCAAACCTAAAGCCCATATTCAGCCAATGGTTTCAAATCTTCAACCTGAGAGAGCAACAGTTCATTACCAACAAAATTAGACCTATACTCTCATTAGCCAAAGTGAAGGTTAACATCGTGCTAATAAGGGCCTTAGTCCATTTCTGAGAGCCCAAAGAAGTTGCTTTTCAATTCGGACCACATCTAATCAACCTAACTTTAGAGGAGTATACCCAACTGCTCTAAGCACCTCCTTTGGATGAAATATACATCCCAGAATTCAATTTCGGCCCAATATATATATTCTCAAAATTCTTAGGAATTCGTAAGACTAAGATAAATGAGGCCTTAAATGACTGCAACAAATACACCATCAAGATATGGGATCTAGTCCATTAGTTCCAGAATGATCCCAGCTCTAACAATCAAGTACTGTTTTTTGGGAATTGGAGAGAAAATCGAATTAAGGCCTATGTGCTAGTTATGTTCACCACTATCTTATTCCCAAGTGGGTCTCTTCTTATACACTTTAGGGTAACAGAGTTAGTGGCTCAATTCTGGGAAGGTAAATCCTACATTCCTACCCTACTTGTTGAGTAGATAAGGAATCTTAATTTCCTTAAGGAAAGGGGCTGCAGAGATCTCAAGTCAAGCATGGCACTATTAAAGGTTTGGTTCGTCAGTCACATCAAGTGCTTTGGGTTGGACTTATTAAGGAGAGCATTCACGAATAAGGTTGACCTTACTGATCCTTTTGTCGATAAGATCAAATTACCAAAAGATATCCCTACCCTTCTCTAGATAGAGGTTCTACAAGATTTTCAAGTAGAAGACATACTGTGGATGCCAGGTGGAGCAATTACATTAAGGTCATACTAATTTGCAAGAATTACCATGCTGTAACACTGATCAGGATGAGCTAGTGTACAAGCTACTATCCAAGCAACATGGTTAGACAATTTGGAGGGATCCAGGACATAGTTCACAAACCTTCATTAGAACCATTCACTCTTAATCTCGAAGAGCCTCACTCTATAGAAAAGGTATCCAAACTTCACAAGATCAAAGGTTAGTGGGACACCCGAACCATAAGCCCAAACATCAATCTGAGTGAGTTCATAGGAGAAGTGGACAAACACCAGGTTACCAAAGAGTATTTATACAATCAACTTCACAAGGTAGGCACAATGCGATATCGAGCACCAGAAGTCCTTCAAACCTCCCCTGGGCACCCTAACTCTAAAATGATGACCTATATGAACCAAATGAAAGCACGTATGGAGATCCTCCATGATGAGAAAGATAAATGGGCAAACCTATGTCAAGAATCTAAACAAAGGTCGCACGCCTTGGAACACCAGTTGAAAATAGCTTAGAAGAAAATTCAAGAGTTTGAAGAAGTAGCTAAGCATGACTAAAAGAAGAAGAAAATGTCATCTGGCCTACGAAAAAAAAAAAGGAAATTAGCATAGATGAATTTGTACCTTTTTCTTTCTTTCATGTAATAAGACTCCAAGAATCCAAAAATAATAAATAACTTATCATTCTATTAATCATTTGTCAATCTTCTCCTTTTCATCCGTATGATTGACTTGCCTTTCATTCATTTGCATTCTTTTTCAAAATATCCCTATGCTAACTTATTGAGAAATAGTTTTCGCTAGGTCACTAAGATAGCTCCCAAACGTCAAACCTTCCAGAGAAGTCCTATCAAAACTCGTTCTCAAACCAGAATGGCCAACCAAGGAAACAACAACAATAATGGCAACAACAACCCCGAGGTTATTGACTCCATAGAGTTAAGATTCCAATCTTTGGAATCAACAATGCGAAAGATAGTAGATCAACTGAGCTTCCTTAATGACAGCATCTCTCTACTTTAGTCTACAACCCCTTAAATGAAGAGCACTCCAAAGCCTAATATAGAAAGAATATTGAAGCCCTATCCCTTGAAACAAAAGAAGCTTTCCCTAAAGGCAATTAAGGCTTTAAATCCTTTGAAACTGAAGGGATGTTTCCAAAGGCCAACCTAACCTTTGAGCTGAATACTTACTCATTCCCAATCAACCCGAAGCTTGAAGTTGACCAAGACAATTTAAAGGAGCTCGAAGAGCAGTTAACTCGACAGATCACCGAAAAAATAAAAACACTTAAGGGGTGTGATGAATTTGAGCACGCTAGAATAACAAACTTCTCTGCCTGCGATTATGGAAGCTTCCCAGAAAAATTCAAAGTACCTGACTTTGAAAAATACAACGGGATTGGATGCCCCAAGTTACACACCCAGTTGTATGTACATAAGATGGGCAAGTATGCATGGTATGATCAACTCATGGTCCAGACCTTTCAAGACAGCCTGATAGGCCCTGCCTTAACCTAATATGCCCAGTTGAACTTAAATCAGGTGAATACATAAGAGAAGCTAGCTAAAGCATTCTATGAGCAATATAGATTTAATGTTGAAGTAGCACCAACAATGATGGATTTGGTTGCCCTAAGGAAAAGACATAATGAATCCTTCAAAGAATATGCTCAAAGGTGGAGGTCCCTAGTTGCAAGGGTATCTATCCTTGTGATTGAAAAAGAGCTGACGATAACTTTCATTAACACTCTTGAGAGGCCTTACTTCGCTCACCTGATCGAACAAGCCTCTTCTAGCTTTGCAAAAATAGTGGTAGCAGGGTACCAAATTAAGAGTGCCATTTCCTCTAGCAAGCTACAAGAAATAGTAGATAGAAGACCACCCTCTGCTAAACCCACCACCAGCAAGCCTAAAGAAGCTACTGTCAGCATGGTCAACTCGAACGCAAGACCTAACTCCCAAGTTTCTTTTAGAACGAATCCCCCGCCAGCTCAACTACGGTACAAAAGCCAACTATAGGCTAACAACACCTCGAGACAGTTCACCAGAATACCTATTCCATTGAGTTAAGTGCTCGAGAAGTTAAGAAGAGATAATTTGCTACATTATGAAGCTCCCAATGAAAGGTATAGGCTGAAGTTCTTTGATCCCAATGCAAGATGTCAATATCATCTAAGGCAGGTAGGCCATTCAATTGATTCATGCTGAAGGTTAAAAAACAAAATCCAAGATTTAATTGATGAAGGTACAGTACAACTGGATTTTGTGGAGGCTCTTACCCCAAATGTCAGCAACAACCTACTGCTAAACCATGGGCCTGTCATCAATATGATATCTGACCACCTAGAATCTACCATCAACATGATCAGTCGAAACCAAGAACCAAAGTTTTATAGGTTCTACAAAAAAGAAGTCCCACAAACTAAAAGATACACATTCTACGTACCTGTGGCCCCCGAAAATTATAAAGTTACCCCCTTCAATTACCAGGCAATAAACTAAGGGCAATCAAGCTCGCTTGTAAGGGGGATCACTCACTCCAGCAAAATCTACAATCCAAAGGAAAACTTAAAAAAGAAGGGCATATAGGAAAAGCTAAACACCGAACAAGCTGAACATGAAGAAGGATTGACTACCTTCACCAAAATTATTAAGTCTAGTGAATACAAAATAATAGACCAACTCACTAAGACTCTGGCACAAATTTCCCTCATGAGTCTATTGATGGCATCAGACCCACATCGAAAGGCCTTATTCAGAACACTAAGGGATGTCAAGGTCCTTCATGAAATCCCGGCTGACAGGATTAGCTCTGTCACCAATTCCATCCTCATCATAGATCAAATTTCCTTCTCCACCGAGGAACTAGGTAAAGAAGGTACTTAATACATAAAGCCTCTATTTATAATAGTAAGGATAAATAACATCATCACAATAATAGTCCTCATCGACAACGGGTCATCTTTAAATGTTTGTCCTTTGGCTACCCTAGATCTATTGGGCATCGATACAATTGCTATCAAACCTAGTTCAACAACGGTAAGAGCTTTTGATGGATCTAGGAGAGAGATAATAAGGTAGGTGGAGTTATCAGTTGATATTGGCCCACAAATGTTCAGCATCCCATTCCAGGTCTTGGATATTCTAAGGACCTTCAATCTATTATTGGGAAGGCCTTGGATACATTCAGCAGGGACCATACCATCAACTCTTCACCAGAAAGTTAAGTTCATCTTTAATGGCCAGGTAATCACAATTTTGGATGACCAAGATTATGAAATCTATAAAGAGACGACCATACCCTATATCAGTATATAAGAACAAGAGGACTTTGGACTCTAGATGTTTAATGAGGTGTGCATGATCACCAATCAACAGAAAGAAGAAAGGATGAAATACAAAGAAGGCTAGTTTGGGTCCTATGGGTTTGGGTACATTCTGACTCCGACAAAAGAATTGTAGAGAATGCAAGCTAGGGGTAGAAAGGTTGACAGGTTATATCACACTCCAATGAACTTCCCACCTTTGTCAGAAACTTTCATCAAGACCGAAACCCAAAACTCAAAGCCCGTTAAAGAAGGCACTTCCAACAAGAATGAAGGGGCTAGCCTAATCAACAAAGCCCATCACTTGAATAATTGGTTCTCCATCCCTGTTAATAACAATAAGTCTTCCCTAGGGTAAAGGATGAATCATGATCCATTATTTTATAAAATTTTGTAACAAATTGCCTCTGTTCTGCAAATGCTTATACTCAACAGAGAGTTCCCCAAAATAAAATCAGTTTCTTTTCTTTTTATTCCTACCTTACTTACACTCTTCCTTTTGCACACGTTCTTTTTTTTTTTTTTTTTTCAGATCCAACAACTCGAATAAAGGCCATGGATACCTTGCACAGATAGGTAATGAGAATATTGATATTACTTTCGGCCTTACTAGGTTAGTCATCGGGGGTGATGTTGATGACTATAATGACATACAAGAAAGTTAGCAAAAACATGAAATGAGTAGAATTTCCATTGATGAGCCAACAGAGATAATTAATGTCGTTACCAACAAAAACCCTAAGATATTGAAGGTTAGGGGAAATTTGGAAGAAAATCAAAAGATAGAGATGACTACATTGCTATCCAA